>CM070741.1:30211537-30549037 GCA_036346245.1 Bonia amplexicaulis
GGCCTCTCTTGCAGCACCTTTTGTGCCAGACATGTCTGCCTTTTCTCATCGTAGGCATATTCTGGATAGGATTCTCTCCCTCTGCTTTAACGGTTACTGACGCTTGACAGGGCTTGAACTCACTAGCTCAGTACTTATAAACCCCGACTTCTAACTTTTTTTAAGTACTATAGCGATTAAAAATATATTATACTTACCATTAGTTTTTTAATATAATTAAATTTAATAAAATAAAAAATACACTAAAAATATTATATCATCACGAACAATGTAAAAGAATCACGACAAAGAAGCCTCTAAAAATTAAAAAACGATGGAATTAAGAGGGTAGAAACCAGAAACAGAAGCTCGTTAGAACATAGCCTTAAAACCACCGAATGTCTTACCAGTTGAACTACTAATAGCTAGGTCGGTTAACCGTTGCCAGCAAAATTAACAGCAAACGAAAGCTCATCAGCAAGATTACTGAGAAAAACAATTCTAGCCTTCAGCACCAAAGCCTGCGAAGCAAGCAAGCAGGCAAGTAGTATGCATACCATCTGTGTGGCGGTGAGCGCTGTCTTGTCGAGGCGTACCACGTACGTGACTGAACTGGAACTCCATTAACTGACGTCGGCGCCTGGTCACGTAGCTAGCGGTTTCCTTGGCGCCATTACTCGCCTGAGACCGTGACTTGGCTACAGGGGCGGACCCACGAGGGTTCATGTTGTGTAAGTAAACACCCAAAATATTTAGAGAAACCATCAATACTTGTACACAAAATTAATTATAGCTTTGTCGTGTTGATCATTGGGTTGTGCTCTCAAGCACTAGTCTAGGTCTTGTGTTTGATTCATCAAGCCCTCATGTTTCATTGTTTGTTTTCTCTTTTGGTTTAATTGGTGTAAAAGTTTTTGAGATCCATTTCTTTGTTGTTTCTTAGGATTTCAATAACTTGTCCAATTTTTTTTGACAACTTTGATCATTTTATTCTGATAAATAAATATAAAAGGATGTATTTTCCCAATGTATTTTAAAGAAAATGCAAGGCTAATAAGATCAACAATTTACTATTGTATATGTTTCCGTACTTTCCGTCTCCTTTATCATTTTTTCAAAAATAATATTGCATCATCTACATTGGCAACACAACTCACTTGCTACATATCACTTTTTACACCCAATGGCGGAGCTAGAAAATTTCCATTGGGTGTGCACATTGCGCGTGTCATACCTCGTTGGATGTGTCTTCAACTGTTGTGCCACGCTTTCTTAGAAGCATACTCTCATCACGGCTGCTAGGCACCTCTTGGCGTACGCCTTTGCAATCGTCGACTCGCCGTGCCACCTATACAAATTTTCTAATTGACGTCCTATAATACATGCCATCAAAATTTTTAAAGTTTGACTACTAATATGTTTAAAACTATATAGATTTATCACAAAAAAATACTTTTATAATATTATAACTTTATCAATATATAATAACATAAAGTTATAAATAGTAATGGTCAAAGTCACGTCTTGTAAACCGTAAAAAATATCACTTATAAAGAACGGAGTGAGTAATAAAATGTTAGCGCTGGGTAAACCATATGTTGTGAATATTGTATTCACATGGTACTTTAACGTTACTATATAATTAGCTGGGTTTTCATCCTAATTATTGGCTACTTACATATTTAGTTGTGAAAATAATTTAATTTTATGGTGTCATAACGATAACAAATACTAACATTAACAAATATATTACATAGATTTTTATCAGTACACTACATAACCCGCATGACAGCTCGTATACTCTACCACTCGAAAAGCACATATGATTTTTAGTACATTTATATTTAGTACGACAATATTGATGTTGCCTATTAATGTCGCATATAGCTTCAAAATTTGTAAGTAAAATATCCCGTATAAGACACTCTATATTAGTTTTGAATCATTGCACTCAGAGTAATGGTCGCGATAGCTGAAATAAATAGAGAATCAGACACTTGATTTTTGAGTTATAAACTAAAAAAAGTTCCTAATAGCTAATAAAATAAAGCATGGGAACCACCTCTTGGTAGTATGGTAGAGTTGTGGATGTACAACTCAAACTTATTAGGGTTCAAATCTTGGCGTTTCAGTAGAAATTTTGTGTGGTGACATATTTATCCTGGCTTGCGTCTTTATAGGCTTATGCCACCCGCGTGTGCATCTTTCTTGTAATGGAAGAACAAAATAAAACACTTTTGTACCATTCACATAGCACCACATAGGCAAAAAAAAATAGGTGTTGGACTGTCTACAAAACAAGAGGGTATGCAATATAATTTACATCTAATTCCCTTGAGCATTATCGAATTGCAATGAAGTCCAACTTCAATTAAAGCATATAGTAAGAAAGGGTATATACATAGTTTTCAAAAGCTTTGAGGGTGCCTTGCCTCCACCCATGTTTACACCTAACATTTTTTTCTAATTTTTTTGAGATATTGTCTCTAGTACGAATTATTTATACTTTAATTTTTACTAACACGAATCTTGATTTTTTCTATTGAATTATATTTTATTAACTCGGGACATCCATTCGAAAAATACTATGTCCGCCGCTGCTCTGTTAGCATCCAACGATCGCCTCATCGGACCATGGTGTCATGTGTTACATCGAACACGGAGTAAATACCGTCGCCGCCGCACACGCACGAACGCCACCGTCGTCGTACAGAAATTTTAGTGCAGTTTGTTAGCCATGCGGGCACGTATACAGTAGACACACATGCGTGCATTGTATCCACTGTCCAGATCAGATCATCGCGCAGCCATTCAATGGCTACCTGTAATGCAAGTTATCCTACGGCGAACAAGAAATCACGTGGCATGAAGAGCAAAGGCGTATTGTAGGTCATTGGGCCTGTTTGATATGGCTAGACTTATAATTTTTTGTTAAAATTTTTAGATTTTAGCTGTTTGCGATAAAAATTACAGAGAGAGATACTCGCTTGCGATTTTAGTTGATACAGATGTTAGGTTTTTAACGTGTACTATAATTAACTTGTAGACACCGTCTTAAAAAAATACTACGTTTAAAAGAGGCAGTCTAACAATACAGAAATACTTTCGATTCAAGCATAGTGAAACGGTGGAAGAGACGGTGGAAGGTGGTGTCGTACCAAGGACCAATGTTAGGTGATCTAGGCTCTATTGTTTTTTTATTTTTCTAATCATCTTTCAGCTTTAATTTTGTAGCAATCACTATTTATTAGACTAATAAGATATAACTAAAGATCACTGCCCAAAGAACCTATGCTACTGCTACAGTACCATTAGATGCGTCCTTTTTCTGTTGTCACAACTAACAGAAGACTTCGGTGTGCATTCATGCTGCAAGTTAGTAGGTACGGACCAGTTGCATTAGGCAATACGCATCACCGTTCAGAAGTGCGGTGAAGGAAAGGGACACATAAATAGACGTTGGGGCAGGAAACCAATGTAAGGAAAATATACGATCGGAACTGAATGAGTTCCGGCCGGTGGAGCGCGGCGGTGCACGAGAGCGAGGCTCTGGGTTGATCTCCAGTTCCCCACCAGTACAGTGGTCAAATGAAACACCCTTTCTCAAAAGAAAAAAAAAAGACGTCAATGATTATATCCGGCGTAAAGACAATGTCAAAGACACCTGTCTGTGGGCCTCGCCTTTGCTGGCCCATGTGAAACCTCCGTACGACCACGACGATGATTGCCCAGTGGAAAGGAGAAACGGAGCGAAGCGCCAAAGATGCAGTATCGGTGGCTTTTTATATGCTGTGGTTTTAATTTATAAGTTATAGTTTTTGAATTCTGGTTATTTGTGAGAGACAGTATGTAGAGAAAAATAATCACATGTAATTTTAGCTAGTATAGCTGAACTCGGTATATCGTCTGTTATAATCCACCTATAAATACCACCTTAAAAACTAACTATTATAGTAGAAAATGGTAAACCAGAGCCTGAGCAGTTCTGAACCCACCGATATCATCTTTATCATGATGAAATCATGAGCTCTGGATCAAAGTTGAGGGGATGCATCCTTTTTGCTTGGAACTGAACTCTCACGATCTACCGACATATTACGGGCCAGCGGAGAAGCCAAAATAAAAATAGAGAAAGAGCTAGTAGGGTTAAGCTAACTTGAGATAAATGCAGCAAATATAATTTTATGCAATCAAAATTCATACTATTATTAGCGAACAGATGTTTGAATTTAAAAAAGCATAAAATAAATTGATTGGGTTGAAGTTGTTAGCATGCATAAAAGGATTAATCATAGCAAACATACTACGTTTAGTGGTTTCTAGTTCTCCCATTAACACTTCTTTTCACAGCTAGCGGCTGTGTTTCTTTAATTCTCTGACTCCACACGAGTTTTCTCATTGTGCAAAATAAGTAAAGAGAAGGATAATCAAAATTCTCGTAATATGTTTAATAAAAAATGCTAAGTCATGGGAATAGAGGAAAAACTGACTTGGTTCAATCTTCAGGCTTGAACAAGGCATCCTGACGTAGCACAGAACAGAAGAGCTACCTGGTATGTAAACAAAATAGTAACTACTAGACCTAAACTCCAACCTGGGTGTGCAAGATCAAGCATTAGAGCACATACATAATTCCGATTGCAAGGAAAAAAATCTACTCAGAAGTACAATAACACGCAAAATTTCAACAAATCAACGAGCGAAGCTAAAACACGGGCATCTAGTTGAAGTTAATTATGGTCAGTTCGATTGCCTGAAAGCATGGCATCAAATGCACATCCAGAACGGAATTCTAAGGCACCAACAATCACGGTACCTTAACTTGATCTGCAGTTATATAAGCCTCCAACTCACTAAGTACATTGCAGAAGTACAGTAAGAAACTACTTTGTCCAAGGTAGCACGTACGGAATGATGAAGGTAAGGTAGAATTCACAAACCATCGGTTGGTGCTAGGAGCAGGAGAACCTGGAATGTTGATTGGAAGGTTAGTCGAAAACAAATATTTGCATGGACATAAACAAAAAGACGGTTAAAAGATGCATCTATAAGTTACACTAACTTTTGTACTACATGATGAGGTTTTCTTTATGATGTTACCGAAGAGGCGGAGATGCTACATAGGTGCAACAGCAAGCGATACTTAAGTTCATAAACAGATCAGTTGACTAACAATCTAGATAGAATTATTACACCAATATCCAATAGATTCAGTAACACGATCGTTCACAGTACGATGTTCTAAGGTGCCTCTGATCCAGTTATCCTTACAACACACTTAGAATGATTTTTGACCACAAGCTATCAGCACATATTTGCATTTATGTTCACTGGCATACAATGAATTTGTCAACATGATGGCCTGTCATTGTCAGAGAAAACTGACAGAAACATAACAATACACGATTTTAATAGAAACTAAAATGATAACAAAGCAAAGTCCATGGTGTTTGTGAGAACTTAGTAGTGGCAAGCTAAAATTAAGCTCAAACAAATAAGTTCTTCACGATTATTTTCGGTTGCTTGCTGGAAAATGTGCAATTTCCTCCACACAATTTCGAAAGGGCAACCAATGTGTAGTCAACTTAATCCAATAACTGTATGGGGTCAGTAAAACAAAAGTTTTACAGCAACAAATTTTTTTTGAAGAGGCAAATGATGAGCGAAAACAATGGCAAAGAAGATCCCATAAACAAGACAAAGAATAAGAAGACAAAATGACTTGCTAAGTCAAAAAACTTAACAGAAATTTCTTTCAAATGCATCTATCTGAAAAAAAAAATGCCAGATCAGAAACTAGATTTCACATTGAGGCAGCAGTACACAAGGGGTTTGGCACCGTCAAAGACGCTACGGCAATGGCAAGTGCTGCACAACCTTGGCTTGGCTATATTACTGAAGAACACACCCTAACATCAATTTGAGTGTCCCAAAGTGGCTTACAACTGTTGATGTAACTCATTTTCTGCGAATTAGTTAAACTCCAAGCTAGGCTACTAACTCCCATCCCACGATAGGTATGCCCAACCAAAGCAGATGAGTCCCCATTCTGTTCAGACCTATGCAGATCTTGACAGCTCAGAGTGAGCATAGGAATTGCAAATTTGCAATCCCATGGTGGAGTGAACAACACTACAATAGAATCAGTGAATGTGACTTATGACGAATTGATGACATGGCTAATTTTTGTTTTAACAGTATGCTACATGATAAGAGCACATTGCTGGCAAGGATATGAAACATCCTTGAGCCATGAGGACATCAGGACAGGCAAGCTTCACAGCAGCAAGGCCTTGGTAGGTGGGTGCATAAAACATTTGACTCCCAGAGGCCATGTTCTAGTGTTCAAGACACATTAACTGCTGTGAAGAATGTCTCTTAGCTAGTAAGAGAAATTGGCACTCAAAAAAGAATATTGACCTTACAATTCAAGCATTCTCTCCAAATTTAGGAAATATTGCTCCCTGGCATTCAGAGTTTCAGAGTCATATCAAGAATGCTCTACTGTACCATTTTGAAAAACTGCACTAATTATCATTATGTGTTCCATCAGTAAAAGTTCATACAATTAAGCATTGTACGCTAAGAATTTTGGATTCATGTATCCCAAATACACACCGATACTCCCTTGGGACATTCAGAGTTTTAGGTACCGCACTTTCAATTCAAGGGAAGTGTGCCCAATTCAGGAGTTCCTATGTGGTGAAGACTGTACAAAGCAACTTGTATGCCTAACTGTAAATATCTCTTAACTTTGATTGTTAACATTCAAGCTTTACTAATCAACAAGTTGAAGCAATACAAATTAATAGTCCATCCATGTATTTCTGGGTGCAGAATGATCTAGCTAATCAAATTATCGAAACTAAAATGAAAAGGCCCTAAGTACAGCATCTACGCACCAAAGGAAAAAAGAGAAAGAAGAGCAGCACACAACCATAATATTCAACTAATCGTTAGATCCAAAATACAACAGAATAACTCAATGAACTCTAGCCTGGATGGTATATAATATTGCAGTTTAAAATACTGTCAGAGTTGAACTAATAAAATGCATCAGCTGTTGGTAAGTAGACGGCATTCAGTGTTACGAGTCAAGACAGCATACACCATCTATGATCCATCACCTACATTGTAGAACTTCTGAAAGACTAAAACCACACCATTAAGCAATAGTTTACTGCGGTGGGTTCTGCCCAGGTTGCTGTGGGCCGGGTGGCGGAGGTGGCATGCCCGGCCTGAACATTGATGGCGGTGGCATCCCTGCCCTCGGTGGCGGCGGCGCCCCAGGCATCCCAGGCCTCAGAGGGCCCATCGTCGGCGGCGGGCCCCTCATGAACTGCTGCGGAGGTGGTGGTCCGCCGGGGAACGGCACAGGAGGCGCCCACGGCGGCCGCTGGAACTGCATCGGCATCGGCGGGGGGCGCCCCATCGGCGGCTGTCCGGGAAACTGTCTCAGACCAGACAAAAAAAAAACACGCCCACTGTCTCTTTGCCAAATGGCAAGACGGGATCGCTCCGATTGCCGAGGACTTCGCGGCGAGCTGTTTTTGCCACGGAGAGGATCGTCCTCACATCTACGACCCGGTAACCCGGCCCAAGTGCCCAAGCCCAACTACACTCTCGAGCAACGAACAAGGTGTGTCAAATCAAGACCACGTCTCAGTCTCACACATCGAAAAAAATATGGAACAGCATAAGGGAAAACACTACACCAAATAACATTTGTCATGTGCTGTGCATTCCTCTGCTCCGATGATACCAAAGCACTACCAGCACATCACTTCCTCTCCAATAAAAGCAGAGCACATTTGGCGCCACACAATGCAAACTCCTCATGCCGCCCTTGGCCTGCTGCCCCCGCTTCAACGCGTAACAAGTCCTGCTCCAATCACAGACAAGATCTGATCGAGTAACTAGTGACTAATACGCAGCGTACTAAGCTCTCTCCCTCTATATATACATGCAGCTACCTCTGTACTTACCAAGCCAGAACCAAGGAGAGGTAATCAGCTAGCTAGATTTGATACACGTACTCGGTGATGGCTTCCAAGCAAATGCTCGCCTTCGTCGCCGCTGCCGCCCTCGCCGTCGCCTTCCTCCCGGCGCTTGCCGTCGCCACGGAGCATACGGTGGGCGACGACAAGGGCTGGGTCCTCGGGTTCGACTACGCCGCCTGGGCCGAGACCAAGCAGTTCAAGGTTGGCGACACACTAGGTAACCAACTAAATAGCCATCGTCATCGTAGGTTCGCAACACATATGTCCCATTTGCAGTGCAGGGAGATCACGAGAACACATGTTGATTCCTGGAATGAATGGTAGCGCGTTCCAAACGGACCTTAATTCGATCTCGATGACAAGAACTAGATTGCTCTCTTGTACGTTGCAGTGTTCAAGTACAAGAGCCCCAGCCACACGGTGGTGGAGGTCGGCGGCGCGGACTTCAAGACGTGCACCAAGCCGGAAACCGCCAACGAGTGGAACTCCGGAGAGGACCGGGTCGAGCTCGACAAGGCCGGGCGGCGGTGGTTCTTCTGCGGCGTCGGCGAGCACTGCAAGAATAACATGAAGATCAACATCACGGTCCTGGCTGACGCCGCCGGCGCGCCCGCTCCCGAAGCCCCGTCGACGACGCCTCCGCCGGCGTCCAGCCCCGCCGGCAAGGTGCAGGCGCGCCTCGCACAGGCGGTCACCGCGGTGATCGCGGCCGTGCTCGTGTTCTAGGCTTCCACTCTTCTATATATAGTGGCACATGTTATGATGCGAGCGTTGCGTTGTGCTTCCTGTGTCCTTCTGTATGAGCACATCGATGCGATACCGATATCGTTCTGGGTTTTGTACCCAGAAATTTGCCGGTGTCAATGATTTAATTTCATTTGGTCAATCAAGCTATTAATGATTATTGCTGTTACAATGCTGACGATCAGAGGCTTCAACCTTGTCAGGTTATTTCTTGAGATCCATCTCTCTTGTCCTGTGTGATTCGATATGTTCTACAATTGTTTGGACTACAAATTCAGCATGGCAGGTTGGTGCGTACTGGAGACTGATGCGCAATTCTGACACAACAGATGATTAGCGCTAGAACAGGTCCTCCAAAAATTGACGATCTACCTTTTTTGTGAACGGTATATATAGGTCCGTTTAAAAGTGCTGTGAATTTTAGCTGAAATGACATAGCTGCTGTTAGTCTTTTCTAATATATTTAATTAAAGAAAAATGAATAAAAGTAGATTAGATTGGTTGTTTGGAAGGGTTAAGCCAACTCCATGTGACTCTTAGGTGGTGCTCAATTAGCCTGAGTTGTTTGTGGCTTATGGCTGAATTTTTACTGTAACTAGCTGAAATTATACTGTAGTTGATAGTGATTTATTTGGCATAATTAAAAATAAAAAAAATAATAATGAAAAAATATGTTATCCATCGTGTATAATGCAAGCGAATACGAGGAAAAAAAGAACCGGCAAAAAAACTCAAAATAAGCCAAAAAGTCAGCAAAAGATAAAATTTAGGAATAGTAAAAAATAAGCTGAAAGCTAGAAGCGCAAGTCCAAATGAGCGGAGCCTTAATTGATGAGGCTCGAGATCGAATCAATTAGCCTTTGGGGATGCCTTAAGCTGATTCGCTTTGGGCTTGAGCTGAACCAAAACCAAGCCAACCGAGGTAATTTGGTTACAAATCGAGCCACTTGCGAGTGAACAACTGATGACCCTGGCAGTACCGCTCCTGCAACCGTTGGTGGTTCAACTAATAAGGCACTCAGGTGGCTTAAGAATTCAAGTATTAGGATCAACTTGCGTTGCACTTCAAAGAATGATCTAGCTCCCAAGCAGGGTTTCAAACACTGAATTCAACAAAAAAAACGCTCTTTGACGGGTGTTGTGGCTACTGGTCAAACAGTAAACTAGAAAAATAGTAGAGTGGCTGTGATGGATGAACAATGCCCGCCTCTATATATATATAGGAGCATATCTAGTGCTAATGGTTATTTCAGTGCTAAGATGCTAATGGCGACGTGGACCGGCCGATCTAGATTGCGTGGCTCAGATGGAGATGGGTGGAAACTCCATCCCACTTAAACACTTTTACAGAAAACATCCTGCACTTTGCACTTAGATGGAAACCCTACAATATACAACAACAATGGTGGACTTGATTGGTTTTTTGTTAAAAGCGCGGGGGATTTTCTATAAAAGCGTTTAAGTGGGATGTGGTTTCCACCCACCTCTATCCGAACCACACAATCTAGATCGTACGGTCCACATTGCTACTAGCACTGAAATAGCCATTAGCACTAGATATGCTCCACACACACACACAGATATATATATATATATATATATATATATATATATATATGAAAAATACCTTCTACACTCGGGTGTAGTTACACCCACCTCTAATATACCACCTAAACAAACTTGAAATACTCCTTTATCACTTTAGGTACATTTGTATACTAATTATAAGATACTCCAATGTGAACCACACGAAAAACTTGTAAATGAGTTCATAGTTTTTAGCGTATTTTATAAATACCCTTATATACGCGCATAAAAAGGAGTATGTCGAAAAAATATACATACCACTTTTGAAAAATTGTTCATACCACCTAGATGGTCTTAAATACTTGTATACTACGCGTACATACCCTCCGTTACGCGAGATACTCCCTACATTGCGAGATACAATATAGGGTGTAACTACACCTGTGTAGAAAAGAGGTTTTATATATATATATATATATATATATATATATATATATATATATATATATATATATCCATGAAGCTCAATTACAATCTCGTCTTTACAATCATGTGTCTTCCATAAGAGTACACATATCATTACATATATCATTTAGGCTTTACAATCCTCAAACAGGCCGAATGGGCCAGGTGGGGGCCACCTCTACTACTACGGATAATGGAATGTAGCTAGTTCCTGGCAGGAATGGGTTTAAAACCGGTTGATTTTTTTCATTTAAACTCGAACTGCGCACATGAATTCGAAATTTGGTAACCAGCTGAGGTTTCTCATCCAGAACATCAATTCAAATACAAAATTTAAAATTAAAATTGAAGTTTTCCAGGCTGGGATTCCCCCCGCCGGTTTATCACTGGGATTCCCGGTTCCTGACAGTGACCGGGCACGAACATAGAGACCATGTCAAACATAAATAAACCTTCCCTGCCTCCTGTGTTTCCGGTGATACGGCCATTCCTTCCATTGGTAACTCCAAAGCAAAGCTTCACGTCCATTTACCTATATATTATACTACATGTTCATGAACTAACAAACGACTAGTCCATTGATTGTTGATTTGGCCCGTAACACACCGAGAGGTGCATTGCACAGGACATGTGCGTACACAGACAGACGCTGCCGCCCTGAGCCTGTTGCTAGCCTGCTACGTACGTTTCAACTTGACTATTTCTCCTACGTTCCAGGAACCGAACAAGATCTCTCTCTATCTATATAAGCATGTAGATATATCGCTTCTCGTAAAACCATAGCATAGAGGAGTAAGTACTAAGTAGAGAGGAAGAAAAGGTAGTTTCAGTGCTCTCCATGGCTTCCAAGCAAACGCTTGCCGTGGCGGCGGTGGTCGCCGCCGTCGCTCTCTTCCCCGCGTTCACCTCTGCCAAGGAGCATACGGTGGGCGACGACAAGGGCTGGGTCCTCGGGTTCGACTACGCCGCCTGGACCGAGAGCAAGCAGATAAGAGTTGGCGACGTACTAGGTATTCAAAGTCTCATGCAGATTAACATACATGATGTATACTACTGCTTCCAAAACTAGTGGTAATTCATGTGCGTGCATGGTACGTACGTACTTTTGCAGTGTTCAAGTACAAGAAGGGCCTCCATAACGTGGTGGAAGTCAGTGGACCAGAGTTCAAGGCATGCACCAGGTCTGCGGGCGCCGCCGTCTGGAACGCCGGCGAGGACAGGCTCAGCCTCGACAAGGCGGGGCGGAGGTGGTTCGTCTGCGGGGTGGGCAACCACTGCACGCAGGGCATGAAGATCAACGTCACCATTCTTCCCGGCGACGCGCCTACCCCTGCGCCGGCTCCGTCCACGGCAGCGTCGCCGGCTCCGTCGCCGGCACCGGGGCGGCCC
Source organism: Bonia amplexicaulis (assembly GCA_036346245.1). Taxonomy (NCBI): domain Eukaryota; kingdom Viridiplantae; phylum Streptophyta; class Magnoliopsida; order Poales; family Poaceae; genus Bonia; species Bonia amplexicaulis. The sequence continues at coordinate 30,223,642 of CM070741.1, forward strand.
TTCGTTTCCAAGTGGTGATGGCTGCATGCACGCCGCCATGCCACGGTGATCGAGATTTGCGTGCTCTTCTCCAGGAGTTGCTTTAGTTTTCACCCTTTTGTTGGGGATCGAACTCGAGTTTCTTGATGTAATAATTGTTGACATTGCGTTCAACACATGCATACATTTCTTAGTCGATGTGTTCCTAATACCTAGTACGTATTGAGACTTGAGAGGCGCGGCTTTTATTTGGCTCTTGCGCCCGTCCGCACATTCGTCGCTTTCCCGCTGTCCGCTAAACAACTGCCGATTCCGCCTGCCGCTGCTCAAGGCGGAAACCGTCTCGTTTTCCTGTACTGCAGGATGGCTAAGCTTGATCGTGCCGTGTCACGCTGACGCCTACAACACCTAATTCCGGCGTAACTATGGATCTATTCTTTTGTGGCTTTTGGCTTTAGCTTTTAGTTTTTTTACAGTACTAGCTTTTAAACGAATTGTTTTTTTTAAGATGGAGTTTACTAATTAATTGTACTACATATTGTACTGACTTCATTTATATCGGCAAAAATCGTACGTGAATTTCAATTACTCTATAATCTTTCACATGAACAACTAAAACTCATAAGCCACAGTCAAAAGTCATAAGTCACAGCTACAAAAGAACATGCCCTATGCTTACGCATGGCTAGCTCGCTTACTTTCATATTCGTATCTGATGAAGTATATTGCCCACTATTCTTTAATAGTTTAAACTTTTGAGTAAATCAGTTAATGTATGAAACTTAATGTAGTATCAGAGGTAAGATACCCTAATTTTAAGATCCAGCTAACATAATATTTAAAAATAATAAATACGATTCACTTTGAGTCCATATTTTAGGCCCGGTGAAGCCTAGATGCGAGGGTGAGAGGGAGTATCGAAGTATACCGCTGACTTTGTTTAATAACTGAAGTTTTTGGATGAATTGGTAGGTGCACACGGCTAATAAACTCTTAACGGAGAACCGAACCAGCCGAAACAGAGCATGCGTGCATACAAGAATACACGATGTCTGAATCAAATCAAAAGGCAGGTTTGATCTGACGGTGGACGCTGTGAGGCTACTGAGCCGCAGATGAAGAGCCTCTGCCCCGCCTTGCTCAGCGCTACCTTGTCGTCGCCGGAGGCCAGTGTGGGCGCGTTGCTCGCGACGGAGCACGCCTAGTGTGTCGCCAACTAAGAAGAATCTTGCTAACTATGCGTGCTATGGCGCCGTCCGCCGGTGGCTAGCCATCCCGCTTGGCGATGACAAAACACAGATGTTGAGGCGACCGCCAGAACGTCCAGACCTCGACGTGGTCACCCGCCACGAAGCCGCAGCGCCCCATGAACTGCATGTACCCCGTGCCGTCGCTGCGGTGAAACCTGTTCAGCCTCAGCTCCGACACCTCCCATTCCCCGCCGCGCTCGTAGACAGACACCGGCACCCCTGCGTACCTCGTCGCGCACGCCTTTATCTTCCCGCAGCCCTGTCCTAGTCCTTCTCTTCTCGCCGTCCGGTCGGCACTGTCGACGCCGCATGCCTCGATCTGCTCGACGGAGAGGAGGGCACGGAGGCGTAGGACGGAATAAGGAAGCGGGCCTGCCGCGAGCTAACGTTCGACTTCTGCAAGAGCTTCTCCCCGACAAAGTGCAGCGGCAGGTCCTTGGGGGAGGTCGTGGTGAGACGAGCGGTAGGTCCTTGGGGAGGTCATGATGAGGCAAGAGCGACAGGTTCTTGGGGAGATCATGGTGAGGCAAGAGCTCGACGCTCAACCACGCCGGCTCTGTGGCTCCGGCGTCTCCGTGACGCGCGGCGGCTGGATGCGGAGTGGCCTTTCTCCGCGTTGGCCTGGGCGCGCGACGGGCTGCAGGGGGGGGAGCACGGAGAGGCTGCACGAGCTTGGGGCTCCGCGGTTAATTTCCTCCACGTCAGTTTCTTGATCTCTTCTTGCGGCTTTTCTTGGGTCGGCAGAAATTCCTAGTTCTACCGCGCGGAGCACAGGCGCCGGCGCGTTGGCGCCAGTCGTCGGCTGCTCGGATTTGACACTCGTCGGCTCTTGCGCGACGGGCTTCGACGGATTGGCGAAAAGGGAGTCTCCACAGCACGACGACACGGACGGCGGACGGAGGCGCAGCTCGAGGTCGATCGGCTCCGTCGTCTTGGGCATCTCCCCTGGTCCATGCAAAGCCGCCGCCATCTCTATTCTTTGTTAGAACTCAACCTATGGAATCATACTTGATTTGCACATACACGCACATTACACGGAAAAGACTATAAATACTAGAGTAATTTTCTGATGCGAACTCGAATTATGTCGTTTTTTACTTTGCTCTATTACTCATCGCTCTTTTTAACATACTGATTATAAGAATATAAATAGACGCTCCGTGATCCGATTTCACTAGACATCACTCCACGACTTACGCACATTACGCATCACGACTCCACGACTTACACACATCGCGCACTACCTAAAAGACTAGGCAAACTCATTGACTCAGCCATTACTCGGACGCTCAATTTCGATCACGGCTTCGACTACACCCCACGCTGTGACTGCAATTGCAAACCGCATCCAATCGAGAAAACACGAAAGCACCCAACAAAACCTCATAATTCTCACGAGCAAACCCATTTCTGATCCTCCAAAACACCAACGAATCTCCTAGAGCGAAGAAACCAAACTAAGCACCGGGAGATCCAAACACTGGTCAAATCCCCACAAAAAAACCTCGGAAAAAAACTCCCCAAAACACGCGAACAAATCGGGAAGAGAGCAGGACGGTGGGAGAGGCTGAGGATACGGTAGGCGGCGGCGGCCATGGAGACGATCCGGCAGGCGCGGGGGGTGGCGGCGCGGGAGCAAAAACCCAGAGAAACCCTAGCGAGGCGAGGAACGGGTGATAAGTGGGAGCGAGGGTAGAAGGCGCCGCGGCAACGTGGGAAAAAAAAGGAGAGCGAGGGAAACGAGAGAGAGAGAGAGAGAGAGAGCCCATAGGGAGCCCGTTCAGTTAATGATTTGTGGGCCTGGGCCTTTTTGGACGACGAAAGGAGGCATGTGTCCAATTGTCTTCCCCTGTTTATATCACAATCCCAAGACGATGACGTGATTTGCTACTTAGTTTAGCCTTTGTTTAGAAACGATAATTTCGATTAGAATTTTCCAGGAATCGGTACAATTTTCCAAAATTCCTACTAAATTCCTCTATTCAAAACAGATTGCTTTGTTCATCTTTAAGAATCTTACTAGAAAAAGTAATTGCTGTAGTAATTCATGACGATCACAGTAAAAGATTGGAAAGTTCCAACACAAAAGGAACTCATTTCAAATCCTCTGGAACAACACCAACTTACTTCTTGCAAAACCAGTACAGATATCCACTCCTAGGTACATTTCCTAATGATGAAAGATAAAAGATCACACATCTCACCGGAACAAGAACAGCTGATATCTATCTCCTACCAATCAAACTCACAAATGCAAGCGTCGGAGAAAATAGTACAGCGGGGTAAATTCCAAAAGAAACCTAATCATATCCTGAATCGCCTCAGACTTACCTTTCTGCAGCCTACAACCATTGAAAGGAACATCTACGAAAACCAACAGAATCTTGAGCGCCTCGAACAGTTGAACTGCACCAGCCTTCTCCAAACTTACAAGCTGTCACCTTACAGTTACACTAAGCTCAAATGGCCGAATTAACGAAAAAAATCAGCAGCCATTTGCAACAGCCAAGCCTTCGGCTGTCGGGTTAGCATCGTTTGGGGCAACACCATTTACAGCGACCGCCAACACACCATTTTCAACCACAGAATTTTCCTCTCCAACCTCAAGTTTCTGCAATCCCTGCTTCCCATTTTCAGCTTCTTCATTAGTAGGCAGATCTGTACTCATGATCTGCAGGGCCAATAACAGTAATTCAAATATGTCAACACGATAATTTAACCAACTCCAGCCTTTCTTAAAGTAAAAACTTGATTGATAATCAGGGGAAAACTCAAATGACAAAAGGACATCATACAATTCACCAATGGGGGAAAATGCAAATCCTTACATTTTAAAAGGTAAATGGCTAAAAAGAATTCTCAACTACCAGCTTGTATTCACTATTCACACTAAGAAAACTAACATCATTTAAAATGGTATACTTAAGACAAACTAACATACAGAGCTAGTTTTTAGTAGTTCTGATTTCCAAGAGGTTCACACCAAGTTAGTGGGCATTCGTATTGGCTACAGCTGATAGCTTTTGGCTGAAAGAAGTGGCTTTTAAAAAAGGGCGTGAGCAGTGGAGAAAGTGAGAGAGATGCGTGCGCGACAGGAGAGTGAAGTGAGGTGTGTGTGATGCTCCTATGACCCCTGTCTTATCTCCGGAATGAGAGGACTGCAGAAGCCGCTTCGAAAAGCCGAATGTTCATATTGGCTTTTACCTTCTTCAAGCATAAGCCAATACAAACAGGGCCTTAGACTACCAGTAAATGCACATGGTGATGGTTTTTTACCTTCTTCAGTGGATGCTGCCGCTGTGATTTCTTCTCTTGCATTATCTTCTCACGGTTATCATAAAAGCCAAAGTCATCCAAGATGGATGTTTTGCAGACATGGTCCTTGAAAATCTTCAGCATCTGAAGACCTTGATCAAGCTTAACCTGCAGCCACCACAAGGAGGTATGGAAAAAACCATTGAGCACAGGATTTGAAGAGTTCAACATGCAAAGTTGTTCAACACAATATTTAATAATTTATATTAATGCATAGCAGTGTGCCTGATATACTACTAAGGCTTCCTGATGCAGAAAAATCTGCTATGGTGTCACACCATGAAACTTGCAGGAAAAAAATGGAAGAATTGAAAGCAACTATTCTCACCTCCTGCGTATCTCTGCTGTTTGTCACTGGTTTGTTTTCATTATACTCAAGAATGATGTGCTTCAACAAGTTGTTGGGAATATCCTTTACAATGTGCCACTTGACAGGGAAACAACCAGTCCACTTGTCTTGCTGCCAGTATTCCACTGTCTTGCTAAAATCAACCCGACCAACCATCTCAGCTAGACCAACAAACTGTCCGCTGGTGTTGACCTGAAAAAGAGGGAGACCAATAACATCAGCACCCAGGCTGTTCACAGCGAGAAAATATGCCTTTTTAAAAGAACACAATGATTAAAAACTTACAGAGAAGAACAGGAATACAGAAGAATTGCTCGATTTCTCCTTAGCCTCTAGATAAGCTGTGTCAAGCTTTTTATTTCCATTGGGTGTGCTTGCCCAGACATTGTACTTGATGCTCTTGTGAACATCGTCCTCACTGTACGATTTAATAATAAAGAATTTGGCATCTGAGTAACTTTCAAGAAAGTCAGACCGATTGTACTGATCCAGCACAACTGCATTAGACTCATCACTGGCAGGAAAATCCTGTCCTTTCACAGGTGATGCAACAGCTGCTCCAAAGCCCTGTTGGATTTTAGAGAGTCCAGTTCTCGGTCCTCTCTTCAACTCATTCAAGCCATCCAGGTTTTTGTTGCCAAATCCATAAGATCCATAAGTATTCCCTCGGGGCTTGTATTTTCCATCCAATATTGCATTCCACCCGCCATACAGTCCAGGCCCATAGATCTGTGATCCATACCACAAACCAGGTCCATATGCATTCCTGTTGTACATTCCATTACCAGAGTACATTGAACCCATCGGTGAGTTATGTCCATGCAAACCCTACAAGAAATGTGTCAGTCTTTAGAAACGGGTAATCCCAATATAGAAGAGTATGAACTAGAATAGATTCATAATATGCAAAATTCACGTTAACCGAACAGAACTAGGCATAATGTGATGTTACACATATAACACGAAACCAATTACCAGTTGCATGGCAAGAACCGAACTGAATAAAGAACAAGTGTTCAGCAAGCCAAAGTGAAGCATAGGAGCATGTACAAACAATAGAAAACAATGACCACACAATTATTGAAATTATGTGGCACAAGTTTTTGAGCAATGATCAATAAATAACACAACAATAGGTTTATTGGAAACAAGAGCAAACTCACCATCAGATGAGGAAGAGGTTGCATATTCTGATTCTTTGATTGTCCCTTGTTTTTAGGATTTGAAGCAGTTAAAGAAGGATTGCCACTAGAAAGCCTCTGCTGTTTCCCCGAAAAGGTCTGACCACCATACCACGGATAAGCTGGTCTGGTACTTTGATTCTGGTAACTACCCAAATGCCCACTTGGTTTTAGCGGCAAAGTTGTAGTCTTCAAACCTTTTACATCATCAATGCTGTTTGAAGTGGCTTTGGAAGCATCCACCGCAGCAGGTAGTGGATCAGCAGAAGCGGAAACCTCCTCTTGTTTTGGAGCTAATTTGTCAGTTCTAGACTTGTATGGTGGCTTACTAGCAGGAGTCTGAGGCTGGTGGTACGTAGATGGGTACTGGTACTGCTGAGATCCATACATCTGACCATCATGTGCAGGTGCTGCAACACCGTATTGAGGATAGCAGTACATGTCCCCATAAGCACCCTGAAGAAACTCAACAGATTAAACCAGTTCATCCAAATACACCCCACGTGACTGAAAATCTTTAATGTGCTACACAGTATACATTTCTTTGGTAACTTTGAAGTGTTAACTGTTAGACTGAACCAAGCAAGCACAATTGTTTGAAAACATTGTTTAGTAGGGGAATGTAATACTCACAGCAGTAGGTGTCTCCACTCCATCATGGCTCAAGTACATGGAATAATCACCCCAACCTGCAAGTGAAAAAAAACCGATATCGCAAGAGTTCAAAGTAAATGCCCTAAACTTCGTATCATGATGTAATTTATACAATTGCACTGCTAAGCGACAAATCCAATACATTATTTGGAGTTCAAAGTAAATGCTCCAAACTTCGCAACAGGATGTAATTTGCATAATTGCCCTGCTATTACTAATTCACTAAAAACATACAGTAAATGTTAAAATGGTGCATTGATGCTTCACCTCCGCAATAGTAAGGAGCAGGGTAGCCGCCATAATACATGCCCGCATCCTTGTAATCCTGTGGCGCCAGAGTTGCCCACTGCTCCATTGGCGCCACTGGTGGGTTTGGAGTCGCCGCCACGCCATTCAACTTGCAGTCCAGCCCTCCCGACACCTGCAAAGCCATAGCGGTTAAGGATCGATTCAACAACTAGCAACGCGTGGTGATCCGATGAGATGATACGGAGGGAGGCGGATCATACCTCCTCCTTGGCCACCGGGGCCTCGATGGCTTCGCTCTTGGCATCCAGGGACAGCTTCTGCATCAAATCCGTAGCCTCCGCTGCAACACCGGTTAAGGGAAACTGATCCGGTCACTGCCAAGCGTGGGAACTAAGATTCCAACCAAGAAACGCACGGTCAAATGCAGAGACCACGAGATCACGCTCCTGGCAAGAAACTACAAGTCTTCGAGGAAAAAAGAGGGAGCGTGAAACTAAAAAAACAAAAACAAAAACAAAAACAGTTCGCCACTCGCACTGTAAATTCTAAACCTCATCTAATCGAAGCAGCGCGAAATCGTCCCAAAAACCCATGGCTCTCACGAGCAAACCCGTATGGAATCATCCGAAGCACCAACGGACGCACTGGAGCGGATAAATCAAACTAACCACCGGGAGATCCGACCACTCGTCAGGCACCCACCAAAAAAAAACTCGAAAACCAAAAAAAATGGAGAAAAAAATGCAAGCAAATCGGGGAAACGGAAGCGCGGCGTGAGTGTGTAAGGATACGGTCGGCGGAGGGGGCGGCCATGGCGGCGATCCGGAGGGCGCGGGGGCGGCGGCGGGGGCGGCGCGGTAGAAAACCCCTAGGAGAAACCCTAACAAGGCGAGACGGTTGGCAAGAGAGAGGGAGGAGCAGGTTTAATTCGGCGAGGGGTTTGGATTTTGCCTCGTTTTTAATCCCCCTCCCCACTGCGAATGATCTGGTGGGCCTGGGCCTTTTGGAGGAGGTGTAAATAGGAGCCAACTCCATTGAACATGCTTACCAACAATAGAGATCGCATATTTACATTGGCGGTAGCGATATTTCTTTGATATTTTTAGTTAAAATAAATAATAAAAATTGAAAGAAGTGATTTTATAAGGAGAGTGAGAGTGATGGAAAAGTAGAAAAGATGCGTGCGTGAGATGGGATTGAGGTGCGTGATGCGTCCTAACTCCTAATTTATTTTCGGAGAGAAATGGGAGTGGGAAGAGTGGAAAAATTATTTCAAAAAGTTAAATATTTGTATTAGTTTCTGATTTTTTAAAATAGAAGTTAAAATCAGAAGTTAATATGAGTAGACTTCCATCCGTAAGGTTGTTGTGTGACCTTTCAATCTTAACTATGTCTTGTATAAGGTCTTAGTCGGATAGCTCTATATAAGATTACTTTTATATGAAATGGTGATATGGATTTTATTGTGTCTGGATACACAGATGTTTCATTCTACCCGCACAGAGGGCTTTATTGGTCACCTAGAACACATATTGCAATCCCGAGCAATGTATAGCTCGACAGTCGACACACAGCACTATGATACATACATGCGTTTTGCTAGCTATGCGAGTTCACGAGCAATTACATTTCTTTTCACATTAAATCCTTCAACAAATCTAAGTCCCCAAATCCCCACCTGTACTCCTCTTCATCAGCAAGACATGTTGGAGGGGACGACTGCTCCTAACCTCATCACCCCTGGATCTGCGACACCGGCTTCCCCTACTTCCTCTCCATGGCGACCTGCTGCTGCTCCACTGCTCGGCTTCCTCTTATAAAATTTTGATTTTTTGTGTATGTATGTGTCTAGGAATCTAGGACAATGTCTCATCGCACAAGTAGTTTGGCATGCGGAGAATCGAGAACGGCACAAGTGAAAAACGCTGCGCGTTTGTGCAGCCGTGGGGGTTCCGGTGCCGTCTCCGGCGAACCCAACGACACCCGGCAGGGCTTCGGTCATGCTATCTGAAGGATCATATAAGAAGATTATATATTAAATATTATGATAAATTATTGTAATATTTTTAAAGTGGTTATTCGATTTTGTAAAAAGATTGTAGAATTTTGGTAGAAATTGAGGATTTTGGGATTTAGGTCAAAGATGGAGTTTGGGTGATCTGGGTTATTGCATTAAGATTGCATAATACATATTTTTTTGCTAAAGTAGGTCAAGCTACGAAGAACTTGCGTCTGGAAACGATTTCTTTGTCTTGGATACGCAGAGGCGTTTGGAGTCACCATGGTCGACGGCGAGGATCGGGGTACGCTCAAGGAGGAGCCGAAGCCTAGAACAATATGAGAAAGGCAGGAAATGTTGAAGGCGGGTTCGAACTGTGAGTTTGCACTGTGCTCTCTGTCATCCAAGGTGAAGTAATTGTAAAATTATCTTTCTCAAGCAAGCAATACATCAATCTTTGACCAGCTTCATGATCCAGCTTATTTTGATTGATTTGCTCTTGATTTTTTTGGTTTTGATATCTTCTCTTCCCTTTTCTTGATCTTCTGTGCCAAGAGCGTATAAGAGATGGAGATAAACTCTGAGAATCTATCTCCACCAATCTAGATACTTTGATAGTAAGTTTATCAAGAAAATCCGTTTTTGCTTGATTTGGTATCAAAGTGTGATTTCTTAATCCGATGATTTTTGACATTATTTCTTTCGTGTTTTTGCTTGCTGGGACATGTGAAAATACAGCTAGACCGATCTTGGTTATCATCCATCCACGAGTAAGTTGTATTCACCGATTTTAGTTTTAGCTCGGTTTCAATGCACATTTCCTTCAAATTGAAAAAGGTCTTAAGTTTGGCTGTGATTTTCATGATCATTTATTGGAATATGTTCTTAATAATCTAGAGAAGATCCTTGCAAAATTTCATGTTATTTGGATCTACGGATCAAAAGTTTCATCGATTTTTGAATTTGAAATAGTGCTAAAATCACTGTTCATTAGTCTGATTTTATTGTAGCAAGCGGTCAGACCTCCATTGAAGGAGAGGTTAAACCGCTCGGCTGGTCAGACCACCATTTGTAAGCCGGTTAGACCGCCGGGAAGTATTAGCTTCAAGGTTTAATGTTCTTGAGCTATTTGCCTCGAGCTTTTGGATGAAAATTCTATTTTTTGTAACTCTGTAGTTGTGGGAGAATAGAATCTTAAATACTTAAGAAAAAATTTAAGTTGGTACCATTCACTATTCTATTACCATCCTTTTGCTGTTGCCATCCAGTCCTACACCATCAGAACCAAACGTTTCGCCTGCAGGTACAAAACTAGCCATATATACTGTTCAGGTTTAACTACCATAGAGAGATGAGATGCAGAAAAAAGCTGCAAGTGTCACATAGTTGAGACTCGGAGCATGCGCTCGAACAGATCTCCCACTGAACTAATCGGATATCATCTCTATCTATAACATAGTATCTGGATCGAAGGCTACTCCAGCATCCACCTCTCAATACCTCTGACGGAAGCGTTAATATATTTGCGGGATTCATTTCGTTTCCTGCGACGATTCCTTTGCAATTTTGTTAATATATTTGCGGGGCTTTTTCTTCGGAAAATCTGAGGGAGTATTCTTGCAGAAACGATTCCCAATTTACTGACGCATTTTGCTTAATCATGTTCCACTGATATGTGATGTGGATGTGTTCCATTATTAAGAAGTCACAGTCAGGTTGGCCGTTGACATGTCTGCAGCCCAGCCGTCCGCATCCCGTCTCTGTATATAGTTTTTCCGTAGCTCTATTATCCACTCGGCTGATTTGGTACTTAGCCACAACACTAGTATTGGGATAAATTTGTAGCAACGTTGCTGCTCAAGATTCTTGAATCGAATTGGGATCGATCTTGATCTCTCTGCGGTCAAACAAGGCAGGCTGCTGTGCTGTGGCTGTATAAAATCACAACCCAGTAGTTGGTAGCTGCGCCCGCACAGACTTCAGGGAACCATCAGCAAGAAAACACCAGCTCACAAATTGATGGACCAGGGCCAAGAAACGCAGGCCGCGGCGAGGAAGGCCGTGGAGGTCACGCTCCGGCGGTTCGACCTGGACGACGTGGACGCCATGATGGCGTGGGCGTCGGACCCCCAGGTCGCGGCCGCCTGCCGCTGGGAGCCGTACGAGTCCACGGAGCCCCTGCTCGCCTTCATCCGGGACACCGTGCTCCCGCACCCCTGGTTCCGCGCCATCTGCCTCGCCGGCGGCGAGGGCGAGGACCGCCCCGTCGGCGCGGTGTCCGTGACGCCGACGGCGGACGCGTGCCGGGCCGAGCTCGGGTACGTGCTGGCGCGCGCGCACTGGGGCAAGGGCGTGGCCACGGCCGCCGTGAAGCGGGTGGTCGCCACGGTGTTCGCCGAGGTGGAGGGGCTGGAGCGCGTGGAGGCGCTCGTCGACGTGCGCAACGCGGCGTCGCAGCGCGTGCTGGAGAAGGCCGGGTTCCGGCGGGAGGCCGTGCTGCGGAGGTACTGCGTGCTCAAGGGCGCCGTCAATGACATGGTCATCTACAGCTTCATCTCCACCGACCCACTGGTCGAGTGATGCGTGTAATAATGCTTCAATTGTGTTGTGACGCTGCTGTTTTCTCGGTTGAGTTTGCTTGCTCGAATGGACTAAGAGTACTTGTATGGTTTCATCGATGTAAACAGAATTTAATTTGTATGGAAAATTGAAGATTTACCACATGTAGACGATGACACCAATTGCCTATGCTTAACATTTCGAACCACACAAAAAGTCCAGAGCACGCGACATATTCTTCCTGCGTGTCCATCAGCTCACACACAATAAATTAGTAGACACCGGGAGAGCATGTGTCACTAATCACTAGTAGTATACCGGCGCGGCGCCCGAGTCCATGGAGGTGACCCTCCGCCGCTTCGAGCTCTCCGACGTGGACGCCATGATGGCGTGGGCGTCGGACCCCGAGGTCGCCGCCTTCTGCCGCTGGGAGCCTTACGAGTCCACGGAGCCCCTGCTCGCGTTCCTGCGCGACGCCGTGCTCCCGCACCCGTGGTTCCGCGCCATCTGCCTCGCCGGAGAGGACCGCCCCGTGGGTGCGGTGTCCGTGGCGCCGACGGCGGACCGGTGCCGCGGGGAGCTCGGATACGTGCTGGCCCGCGCGCACTGGGGCAAGGGCGTGGCGACGGCGGCCGTGAGGCGCGCGCTAGCGACGGTGTTCGGCGAGGTGGAGGGGCTGGTGCGCGTGGAGGCGCTGGTGGACGTGGACAACGCGGCGTCGCAGCGCGTGGCGGAGAAGGCCGGGTTCCGGCGGGAGGGCGTGCTGCGGCGCCACTACTGGCACAAGGGCCGCGTCAGGGACCTCGTCATGTACAGCTTCGTCTCCGGCGACCCCTTGCCCGAATGACGCTGTACCAATGCACTCGTCTGAAATTGAGCTGCAAATCCGAGACATCAAATCATATATATCTCGGCCTCTCTGTTGAATCGTCACTGTTTTCTTCCAGCATCTTAATTTGTTGCAAGTTGCAACCTGAAATAAAGTGAAATAAAACTGATGGATGAGGCCAGATGAAATAGCCATTGTTTGCAGGGAAGTTTCTCTGAAATGCGCGCAAATGTGATTTCTTGCGCGAATATGAGCGGCATCGACATTGTTGCGTGCTCGATGTATTTATGTAGCTCAGGGAAATTGCTACTGCTAGTGGTAGTTTTAAAACCGATCGACTTGGAACTTGCCTCACGAGAAAGCTAGGGTTGCTGTTACAAACAAGTGGCTGCCGTGTTTAGAGAGGATTTTGATCACTGTAATTACCTAGCTACGATACGAGGTGGATCTTTGACAAGGTCAGTAGGCCATTCACCCTTGTCTCATTGAGCAACACAGACGGATTCCGTTGATAGCTCAGGGGGTTAGCAATTAGCAAACACCAGAGAAGCTCAGAGATGGACCAAGAAGCACCTGTCCAGACGACGGAGGCCATGGACGCGGTCACCCTCCGGCGGTTCGACCTCGCCGACGTCAACGCCATGATGGCGTGGGCGTCGGACCCCGTCGTCACGGCCTTCATGGCGTGGGAGCGGGACCCCTACCCGTCCCGCGAGCCCCTGCTCGCCTTCATCTGCTCGCCTTCATCCGGGACACCGTGCTGCCGCACCCCTGGTTCCGCGCCATCTGCCTCGCCGGCGTAAACCGCCCAGTCGGCGCGGTGTCCGTGACGCCGACGGACGACCGTGCCGAGGTCGGGATCGTTGTGGCGCGCGCGCACTGGGGCAAGGGCGTGGCCGCCAGCGGGCGGTCGCCACGGTGCTCGTGGACATGGAAGGCGTGGAGCGCGTGGAGGCGCTCGTTGACGTCGACACGCCGTGTCCCAGCGCGCGCTCGAGAAGGCCGGGTTCCGGCGGGAGGGCGTGCTGCGGAGCTACTGCGTGGTCAAGGGCCGACTAAGGGACTGTCAGGTATCCACCAGATCACCTGCAAGAACCCGAGTACAAGATGCACAAGAACACAATAGAGACACTATGAGTTTTGTGCTGCCAACAGAGAGCGCAGCTTTTGCTATTGTTTCATCACCTTTATCAAGCTGAACAATGAAGAACAGAAAGATCCGAAAATACTGGGTTTGACCCCTTCTTACGCTATGACCTTGAACGAGTTTATACTCACAAGTCCAGGCGTTATTCTAGAGCTAGAAACAGGGAATAAACAACCAACTTGACTAAGTAATTAACAAACTAACCTGTGTACAAGACTTAGCTAACAATTCTCCCCCTAAGCCTTGCACACCTGTTTGATGTCGACGAGACCAATCTTGGACCGAAGCTCGACAAACCGATCACGGCCAAGAGCCTTCGTCAAAATATCTGCTAGTTGCTCATTTGTGCCGACTGATTCGACAAACACTCTACCTTCCTCAATACATTCTCTAATGTAATGATATTTTGTGTCAATATGTTTGCTGCGATTAGAGATGGCAACGGGCACAAACCCGCTGGGTTTTGCTATCCCAAACCCGTGCCCATGAAAATTGGACGTGCCCGTTAAAAAACCCATGCCCGTGACGGTGCGATTTTGCCTGCACCCATGCCCACTCGGGTAATCGGTACCACGGTCGCCTGTGCGGACAACAACAGTCTGATTGCGAGACGGTGCAATGCTTAGCAAGTCAACAATAAATTCAATTTATGTGCTACTATGTATGAAACAAGTAACGACAAATCCACAATGCACATCACTAGTTCACTCCATCAATTCTCAGTTCATAGTTCATTGGCATAGCATATCATTACAAGTTCACGGTTCACAACTCAGTTAAAACCAAAAGGAGAGACATCAACTGCTCCTTGTACTTGACTAATGGGCTATGGGTGGGCTGGATTGGTTTGCACGGGAGGTCGAGAGTCTGGGTTTATAACTCCTATGGATCGGGTTTATATTACCCATGGGTTTACGGGTTTGGGTACTATAGAACGCATGCAGAACCCGCAGAACCCGATGGGTTAGGCTTTTTGCCCATTAAGAGACCCATGGGTTAGGAAATTGACCCAGACTCATGCCCTAATAGAGTAAAAACCCACTGGGTATCGGGTTTCGGGTACCCATTGCCATCTCTAGCTGCGATCATGAAAAACTGGATTCTTACTTAGTTGAATTGCGGACTGATTGTCAATTCTCAACGCCGTGGCACTGGCTTCATCCCCTCTGAATTCAGCAAGGAGTCTGGCCAACCATACGCCTTGGCAGGCGGCTGTTGTTGCGGCAACATATTCCGCTTCACAAGAATGCTACTGTCTTCTGTTTTTGCGATTGCCAAGTGACCACACTGTCACCATAGAAGAATAGGACTCCTGATGTACTCTTCCTAGTATCTACATCACCTGCAAAATCACTTCGTCAGAATCCCACCGTGCTTGCGCTCTTCTCCTCTTGCGGTAATGGCAGCCGAAGTTAATAGTACCTGCAACATATCGCAATACTCTTTTACTGCCATTAGATGTTCATGAGTGGGTTTGTCCATGAATCGCTAACATATCCCATCGCAAAGCTTAAATCCGGTCTTGTATTCACTAAATACCGTAATGCACCCACCAATCTTCTATACTCAGAGGATCAACCGCAGCAGTAGACTCAACTTGCTGAGTTTCAGGCGTGACTCCATTGGAGTATGACTGGCATTGCACCCAGTCATGGCCGCCATCTCAAGTATCCTTGCAGCATATGCTCCTTGACTTAAGGTGATGCCATCTTCGCTTGATTCACCTCAAGCCCAAGTAATATCGCGGCGCACCAAGGTCACTCATTTGAAACGTGCCTTCATCTCCTCCTTGAAGTGTTCAAGCTCATTCTTTGTTACCTCCGTGATGATGAGATCATCGACATAGACACCAACCACCAGTCGATGTCCATCCTTTGCACGGGTGTAAACAGCATGCTCAGAAGCACTTCGTTGAAATCCCAGCGATAATAAAGAAGCATCAAGTTTTGCATACCAGGCGCGTGGAGCTTGTCGAAGGCCATACAGTGCCTTGATCAACCGAAACACCTTATGCTCTTCACCAGTCACTTCAAACCCTGGTGGTTGTGTAACGTACACTTCTTCTTGAAGCTCCCCGTTGAGGAACGCCGTCTTGACGTCCATATGGTGGACTGCCCAGCCTTCACTTGCCGCATGTGCCGATGGCGCGTCAGATTCGAGTCGCGCCAGCGCGCGAACACCTCGTCAAGTCAATACCTACGCTGCACGTATCCTTCGCCACAAGTCGTGCTTTATGCTTGGTGATGTTCCCAGCTGCATCCTTCTTGGTCTTGTAGACCCATTTGAGTCCGACGGGGCGCTGGCGAGGTGGGTCGACAAGCTGCCAGGTACCGTTGGACTCAATTGATGCCAATTCTTCAAGCATTGCCTGCCGCCAACACTCGTGCTGTTGCGCTTCTTGCAAGGATGCCGGTTCTTCAGTGCTTACCAGCAGGAGATCTTCTTCCGCCTCCGTCTTTGCCGATCCCGGTGGTGTTGCCGGACCCAGCAAGTTGTCGATTCTGCGGAATCGGAGTGGGGCATCGTCGTGGTCTTCATCGAGCATCTTTTCAGTCTCAGGTGGGGGCGACACAAACTCAATTGGTGACATGCTCGTAGAAGTCACTGGGCTTGCCGAGGACATGTCAGCTGATGGCGCCAGGGTCATGTCGCCTGGTGGTGTCGGTGCCTCATCAGCGGGCGCTGGTGGAGTTGTATCCATCACGCCAGGTTGCACAACAGTGGTGTGCTCAACAGTGAAGTCGTTGTCGATGTCTTCCGCTTGATCACCAGTCCACTCCCACCGTGCCTTTTCATCAAAGATCACATCTCGGCTGATGTGTACGCGCCTTGTCCGTGGATTATAGACGCGATATGCTTTGGAGCCTGGTTCATACCCAACAAAGATCATAGGTCGACTCCGGTCATCCAGTTTCTTGAGGTTGGGTGTGCTGACCTTAACGTGTGCCACACACCCGAAAGTTCGAAGATGATGCACGGCCGGCTTGCTTCCAGTCCAGAGTTCATAGGGGGTCTTGCCACCGATGCTCTTGGATGATGATCGGTTCAGGAGGTACACGGCAGTGGTGATTGCCTCCCCCCAAAACGTGCCTGGCAGACCCTTTGCCTTGAGCATACTGCGTGCGGTGCCCACCACAGATTGGTTGCGTCGTTCTACAACGCCATTTTGTTGTGGCGTGTAGGAGTCAGAAGCTCACGACGTACACCCAACTCGGCACAGTAGTCGTTGAAGCTTGCCGCCGTAAATTCTCCTCCTCTGTCCGTGCGCAAAGCTTGAAGTTTTCTGCCGCACTTGCGTTCAGCTGCCGCTTGAATACGCTTGATGGCAGTTGGTGCACCATCCTTGGTCGGCAGCAGGGCAACCCACATGTACCGACTATAGTCGTCGACAAGTAGGAGGAAGAGACGATTGCCACTGGGTGTTGGTGGTGAAATTGGACCACAAAGATCACCGTAACACGCTCCGGGGGCTCGGTGCGGCGTCTCAACGCATGTTGCGGAAGCGGTGCTCGTCGATGCTTGCTTGCAAGACATGCGTCGCATACTTGATCAACTTGCGTCGAGATCGGCAATCCCCGTACAAGCTCTTCCTTCCCATCTTGCGCGGTGCGGCAAAGTTGATATGCCCAAACAGCATGCCAACGCCATGCTTCTTCTCCGCGCGCATAGTTAGACGGGCCGGTGCATGCGATGTTGACGTGGAGCACGTGGAGCCGGCCGCACCGGTGAACCTTGGCAAGAAGGCGTCATTGCCGTCACGGATCCGCATCACGCCATCTTTTATTCGGACTTCGTATCCACTTTCGTCGGTGGCCAACACCGATTATGTTGGTGTGAGGCTCGGGATAAAGTAGGTGTTGACGAGGGCACGGTGTTCGCCGTTCTTGCACGCAAACAAAACCGCATCGCACCCTCGATTGGGACGGTGGCCGTCGCCGAACCGCATTGAGCCGGTGGCCGGTGTCGAGGTCGAGAACGCCGCCTTGATCCCGACATATGATTTGTGGCCCGGTGTCCAAGATCCAACACCGGGATCTCGCCGCCGGCCCTCCTAGCGCCGCGAGGCCCCGCGAGGGCCCTCGTCGCCGGGCCATCGGGCCGTGGAGACTCCGTCGCGCCTTCAATCGCCTCGGATCCACCACGCTTCACGGTCCGACCACCTCGCACAGTAGACTTGATGGAGGTAGCGCGTCGCAGATCCCGCGGTGGCGCCCGTGGATCTCCGTGAGTGGCCGTCGCAGATCTCGTGGTGGCGCCGGGGTTGAAGTCGCCGGATTTTCGCCAGATCTACGGCACTCTCCATGGGATGGGGAATTTCTAGGCGAAGCTGTCGGGACAACAACGCTTGCTTCGAGAAATAAAAGAGTTGTCTCATCGGTTTGGGCCACGTGGGCTGATCCTCACCTCTCGATGCGCGGCAATCCGGGCCCGGTGGCGGTCTTCTGCAGCTTCGCATTTATCCCGGTGTGGTGCGGTGCGGCACCTCTTCCTTCAGAGCTTCCTCTTCCGCGGCCTCGCCATCTGCCTCCTCGGCGCCTGCCGCCAACACCACGAGAGCCCGTCTGCTCTCTCTTCTTGTAGCGATCGAGCCACTCTTCTTCCGTGAGATAGAGCCTCCCACCGCTACTCTGAAGCGGTGTAAGCTCGGGCTCGTCTTCAGCCGCCTTCAACCTTCCGGTGACCTCCTCTACCGACATGGTTGATACATCCAGTAGGGTCTCAATTGAAAGAACAAGTTGTTTGTACCTTTGGCGAGCGGTACGCAGATATTTCTCCACGACCTTACGCTGCGGTTCGGGATCTCCGACCGTGGCGGTGATTGACGAGGTCGGTCGACGCAAGGCGAAGTCCTCCACTGCCTCCTCATCTCGGAGCGCCAGTTGCTCGTACTCCCGTCGAAGCTTCTGTGCGGTGGTCTTGCGAATCCGGTCATCGCCGATTCTCATCGTCTTGATGCATTCCCACGCCTCCTTCGCCGACGTCTTGGTCGCGAGCGTGGAAATCATCTCAGATGGGACTGCGCTACAGATGGCGTCCAGTGCCATTCGGTCTTCGTGGAATTCGACGTCGCCTGACTCAATGGCGTTCCAGAGACACCGCGCCTGGAGCTTGATCTTCATGAGCAGTGACCAATCGCTGTAATTGGTCTTTGTTAACACTGGATAGTTCGCCGTTCCACCGGTCTCCTTGACAACGCGGTGGTACACTTGGTAACCATGGTTGTTGTTCCCGCCGCTGCCCGAGGCACGGCCGCCGGAAGGAGATGCGAGCGGTGGCGATGTCGAGCGCCGACGCGGTGAATGCGTGTGCCCTCGAGGCATGGCTGTTCGGGCGATGAACTCGGGTCCGAGCTCCCGAGCTCTGATACCACTTGTCAGGTATCCACCAGATCACCTGCAAGAACCCGAGTACAAGATGCACAAGAACACAATAGAGACACTATGAGTTTTGTGCTGCCAACAGAGAGCGCAGCTTTTGCTATTGTTTCATCACCTTTATCAAGCTGAACAATGAAGAACAGAAAGATCCGAAAATACTGGGTTTGACCCCTTCTTACGCTATGACCTTGAACGAGTTTATACTCACAAGTCCAGGCGTTATTCTAGAGCTAGAAACAGGGAATAAACAACCAACTTGACTAAGTAATTAACAAACTAACCTGTGTACAAGACTTAGCTAACAATTCTCCCCCTAAGCCTTGGGTTATGTTAGTACATGGTCATGTTAGTACAGCTTCATCTCCACTGATCCGCTCGCCGAGTGATCGATCAAGAATTCAAGATTCATGAGCGATTTGCCATGTACACTTGTGTGATTAGATCAAGAGAGGTTAATCATGAAGACATGTATATCTGAGGGTTTCATCACATGAATGCATTATCGAAGTTGCCAAGAAACCAAATTACATTGCATTGGTGTATTACACGAATTTCAGCTATGAATTACACGAAGATGATGCAAACCAGCAAGCATTTCAGCTATGAATTACATGAAGATCATTCAGCGCCCAGTAGATAGACACTACTAGCTGTTCTGTCAATTTCCAAGAGAAAACATTGAGTTATTGAATTTATTTTTTTGGGGAATCTCCATTGATGGATAACCAAAAGCAAAGAGGGGAAGAAATCGCAGGAGAAGATATCACATGGTCATGCTTCCCATCCTCTGAGGACGGTGGCGCGGGCGACGCGGTTGACGCCGAGGGTGAAGGCGCCCATGCGGAGGTCGCAGTGGTGGCTCCTGCACATCTCCTTCACGTCCCTGAACCCGCGCGTCATGTACGTCCTCAGCTCGTTGTTCACCTTCTCCTCGTCCCACATGAAACCCTGGATGTTCTGAACAAACCACAACAACAGCGTCATGAATAGGTGGCTTAACATGACAGCATTACAGTTACATTGTTTTGAACAAAGCGCAAGAGAACGTGTGCAGCAACTGACGGTTGAAGTAGTTACTGACCTGAACCCACTCGAAGTAGCTCACTGTGACGCCGCCGGAGTTCGCGAGGATGTCCGGCAGAATGAGGACGCCCTTCTTCGACAGGATCTGCAGAAGGAATGCAGGGAGAAAATATTACAGACGGGGCAGTGCATTTATTTACTGTCAGAGTGTCAGTCTGTCAGATGCTGTAAGATATGACTTACCTCGTCGGCCTCAGGGTCTGTGGGGTGGTTTGCAGCCTCAACGATGTACTTTGCTTTGATGTCATTAGCATTATCCCTGGAAAATCATGGGGAAAACAACAATTCATTTACCTGTAGGTTTGGAGATACAGAAACAGATAGAATACAACTGAACACACAACAGCAGCCTAACAGAAGGTGAGGTTTAGTACTACTGTAAGGATGAAATTAACTGCAGTGAGGAAGATTACTTGTTTATCACTCCCCAAGTGCTGCCGGGATGAGGACGTCGCATTCTTCAGTGAGCAATGAGTGTGGGTCAATCGCATCTCCTCCGTCGAAGCCCTTGATCCCGCGATTCTCTGCCAAGTGCCTCACTAGCTTGGGGATGTCAAGGCCATTAATGTTCTTGACAGCTCCTGTGACATCACTGATGGCAATCACCTTACCACCAGCTTCACTGATCAGCTGAGCAGCCCAGGAACCAACATTACCAAAGCCCTGAAAAGGCAAGCAAGGCAATAGTTACTCATCTGTGACAGATAGCCTTGTTAGAGTAATCCTGTGTGTGTCATGTGTCAGTTTTCAGCATGCATTTAGACTTCAGTTTTCAGCATTTAGACTTCAGTTTTCAGCATGCATTTAGACATCAGTTTTCAGTATTTAGACTGCAGTTTAAAGGGCTTTTATACTGCATTAACAAGGCAGTTGGTACTGCATGTTTTAGGCCTTATTGCTATAAATAAGAGAAGAGTTTAACAGCTGTTCAAAGCAGCAAAAAAAATTCAGCACACAAAGGTTCAAATGCTCGAGTGGTGTTGAATAATAGAAACTGTTGCTCAAAAGATGTAAGCAGTCAGTTCGTGAGTGTAGTTTTTTTTTACCAAGTGTTTTCTAGTTCCCTTGTTTCTCAGTATGCTGTCTCTATTTCGTTTTGCCTTGCAAGTGTGTTAGTTTATTTTAGTCATGAGTTTGTATCTGTGTTCGAGTGATCTCAGTTCTATCTTCGTGTTCATCCTCTTCACCTTGCAAGTGATTGTTCTTCTGGGCTAACAAGCCTTTGCAGATGCAATGTTCAGCTGTGCCTACTTTGCAATGCAAACGAAGATAAAGAAATGGCTTGAGTAGCCTTATTCATGAATTTTTTTGCAATCATGGAGATGGAAAGCACATAATGGGCCTCTTCTTTTCAGCTTTTAAAAGCTGCTTTTCGGTTTTTCTACAGTAACTAGCTTTCAAACAAAATATCTTTTTAATTCGAGGTCTACAAGTTGATTGTAGTATATACAATAGCGATTTCATCTGTATCGGCTAAAACCGCACGCAAGTTTATGTTAATTCGTACTCTCTTTTACAAACAGCCTAAAAGTCATAAACTATAGTCATAAGCCATAAACCGAAACAAAAAAGAATAGGCCCAATATGCAATTCACTAACTCTGCATAGTTCTTTTTCTGTCATTCTTTTGATTAAGTATTCCTTAGTTTATGTTGCGTGTCGTAGAGTGAACCGTGATGAGTCATATTGCATTTGGTTATCAATTTCTCATCATTTTAAAGCCGAAGAGTTTAACCTACTCATCTTTTACCTGTTCTCTTTTTAAAGAAATCTTTTACCTGTATTACAAAACGCTGGCCTGCGATGTTTTGCCATGCTCTGCAAGCAAGGCTTCAGTAGCAAATAGAACTCCCCTTCCAGTAGCTGCATCTCTCCCAGGGATCCTCCAAGGTCCTGTATTGAGCAGGAAATTCATGAGCATGTGTGGGATAATGAGAAACCAGCTTTTCTTGAACAATCAAATCCTAGTGCTCTGTGTACTAAGCATCATATTCTTGTTGTAACCTATCCAAAGGACTGTACTTGACAAATTTCTTATGGAATTATCCATGGTATCTTCAAATTTTAGTCACGAAACATCATTTTCATTACGCATACATGATAAAGAGTGCATAGTAGATACTTACAACAGGCTTTCCAGTCACCACAGCAGGTGAGTAACCATGAAATTTTGAGTACTCATCAAGTATCCATGCCATTGTCTACATCCATGCAACAAACAAAAGAAGGCATATTAGAATACACATATACAGATGATTAATTCTCACCAAAGTCTTGCACAAAAAATATATATACAAAAGGAAAATCACCTGTGAGTTGGTGCCCATATCTGGAGCTGGAACATCAGTATGGATGCCAATTAAGTCATGGATTTTTTGGGTGAAAACTCGGGTAAGTCGTTCAAGCTCTGAGATGCTTAGTTCTCCAGGACTGCATCCTATTCCGCCTTTAGCTCCTCCATATGGAATATTAGCCACGGCTGTTTTCCATGTCATTAGTTGTGCCAAGGCATTAACCTCATCAGGATCAACCTGAATTATATGATAGCTTGTCAACGCAAGGACTTTGACCAATTGACCATACACAATCTTGTTAGCCAGTGTCAGACTGTGATCCCATATAGTAGCTTTAGCGAGATGTCCCTTATCTCCAATATAATTTTGTTCTGCATTACCGCTGGTAGATATTGCAAAACTAAGTCTAAGTTGAGCAATTATTCATTTGAACTATCTTGAAAGGATTATTCTAAGTATGCCAGATTCCTGAAGAAACTAGAATTTATGCTGAAGGACCATTTCAAGTCGGCAAAGTGTAGCAAGAATCAAGTACTGAGTACTGACTGATTGTATCATGAAGAACAGAAGAGGCAAGGAACATGTACGCTCACCTCGTGGTGGTATCTGATTCCACCCTTCATAGGGCCCCTAGCATTGTCATGTTGTACTCTAAACCCAACATAGGATGCTAAAGTCCCATCATCTTTTGGAATTGTGCATTCAACCTGCAACCGCAAGCTGCATGTTACTGAAGAATGAAACAAACACTTCACCTTACATAGACAAGAAGCATAATAATAAGTTAGAAGGATCCTGCAACCAACTGAACCTTGCAAAGTAAATGACCAAGAAGTCAATTCAAAACCTTTTTGCCATATTCAGCCGGAAATTCAATCTGAATAGCTTAACGTGGACTCGATAAGTAAGAGATAGAGAAAGAAAACATCAAGAGAGAATTTTTTAGCTAGAATACAATTGAAGTAGTAAATATGAAGATATCAAAATCACCTGCTCAATTTGAAAACAAAAATCATCTAGTTACCTAACTCAAAACTAACCATAAATTTACGGGCCAGGTGAATAAGGAAAAAAACATGGGTCAACAGCCCCGAGGTGATCGTTTTCAATAAACCCTGAGCTCCATAAATAAGCAATCCAAAAAATCTTTATACAATAGCGAATGGAACGAACAGAAGGAGGTTGCCAAAACAAACAGCATACATGGGCTATACAGATTCATAGGAAAAAATGCTAGGATCATCACCTTGATCTCCCTGAATGGGATGAGCAAGCTTTTCTCCAGCTTGGAGTCCAGACCCAGCAACTTGGCCGCCTGCTTGAAGTTCCTGCTGGTTGCCGCCAATGCATTCATCCTGTTCGATGAAATCCCCCTTCAGAGCGGCACCAGAAAACGGATCAAGAAGCCCAATGGGATCAGTAACAATCAAAGAAGCCTAATCACAAGAGCTAGAAGAAGGCATAAACCAATCAAACCTGTGGAAGAGACCAAGGATAATTTACTTTTTATCTTTCCAAGCAGCAATAAAATATTGGTGGTGAGCAGGGGCAGCACAAAGACTATGGAGGAGTCTCAGGGCAAGTAGGTATATATATAGGCACATCGCTCCTTGGGGCTTGGCTTAGTTAAAAAAGAAGTAGAAGCAATTTGTCTTTGGGATAATAGTGACAAGATCTAGTTCTTGTCCTGTCACATATCTGACTTCTGATTGTAATTGATAAATGTTACAGCCTTTACGACCATGTCAGGATCTTTACGACCACGTCCGGGTTGCTAAGACCATTTTTTGTAGTCGTTCGACCACGTTCTGCCTGCTACGACCACCTCCTGTAGTCGTACGACCACGTTGTAGTGGTTACGACCACCTCTTGTATCGCTACGACCGCTCTGTTGGTCCTCCAACCACACAGACAGTCGTTACGACCACATTGTGATCTCTCTGATCACGCCTCACTGCTTCAACCACGTAGTCGTAACTTCAGCAGAACTTACGACCACGTTCACTGCCGCTGCGCTGCACTTCCTTCGATCACGGTCGATCATCGTAGTCGTAGCTTCTTACGACCACGCAGTGATTCTGTCGACTGATGTGGTCGTAACGACTTGCGACCACGTCTTCTCGCTTCACGACCGTGGTCGTAACTCCTTATGACCACGTCTGATGCTCTTGCGGACGCTCTCCGCTTGCTGCTCGATTGATGTGGTCGTAACTCCTTTACGACTACGTCTGCGATCCCCTGCTCACTGTGGTCGTAAGTCGTTTACGACGACGTCTAAGAACACAGAAAACT
Source organism: Bonia amplexicaulis (assembly GCA_036346245.1). Taxonomy (NCBI): domain Eukaryota; kingdom Viridiplantae; phylum Streptophyta; class Magnoliopsida; order Poales; family Poaceae; genus Bonia; species Bonia amplexicaulis. Next base: position 30,248,200 of record CM070741.1, read on the forward strand.
CGATAGATTTCTAGAGCCAAACCTCTCTTCTTTATTTCTTTCTCTTGATTACACAAATCTCTACAATCACCCTGATTGTCCTCTCTCTCTCTTGCCTCTTGATCACACCGATCACCTTGACCTCTCTCGCCCTTCTCGCCCCTCGATTTTTCTCGTCTTACCCTCTCGGTTACATGGCTCTGTCTTTTATACTCTACTCCACGACTTCGACTTAGTTACGACTACTACTCGTACTCGGCTAAGACTATGAAACAAACTTAGACACGACTACGACTGTAGAGAGGACTCGTATACGACCACAACCCAAACTCGCATACGACCACGACCTAGACTCGCATACGACCACGGTCAAATTCGTTCACGACTCCAACCACTCGTACACGACTAGGGTTACGACTACGACTGAAAAACAAGATTACAACTCTAACCAGGGGCGGAGCTACAGGGTGGTCCCTGTGGGCCGTGGACCACCCTACCACCGGTCGGAGCATGGGTACCCCCCTAGCCCCCCTCTACCTCCGACTGGGCCGCTGGGGCGCCACCACCGTCGGCCGAAGCTGTGATGGTGAGGTCGAGAAACTGATGAACTGAACAACATTACAACAACAGCAAAGTTGGGCCAACACAAGGCCGAAACAAAGTTCGGCCGCATACAAGGTCGAAAACTACATTGCAGCAACCAGCAAAGCCCACCGAAATACCCAGAAATCCCACATCAACAGAATAGCACAGCAACAGGCCAACAGCACTTCATCCCCTTTCTAGAATCTCGCCGCCGCCGCGCCAGATCTCGCCGAGCAGGAGGCCAGGAGCAGGCGAGCACCCTCCCGGCTGGCCGCTTAGCCCAGATCTGCAGAGCAGGAGCAGGAGCAGGCGAGAAGCCGAGGCCGCCGCCGCGCCGCATCCACCGACTCACCGAGCACGGCGAGAGCAACCGAGACCACCGCCGCGCGGATCTCGCCCAGATCTGGAGAGGCTGCGCCGAGCGCCGCCGCCGCCCGCCACGCCGAGCGAGAGCGAGCGGCGAGCCGCGATCGCGGCCGGCCGCCGGCCGCCGCGCCGAGATCTCGCCGAGCCGAGCTCCGCCTCCGACCTCCGGCGCCTCGGTCCGCCGGCCCAGGGGCTAGGGGCGGACTAGGGAGGCCCGTCGTTGCTGTACCGGTCGGTCGGTCGGAGAGCTTGGCCAAGCAATGAGCAGAGACGGAGAAGGCGAGACGCCGAGCGGCCGAGGCGGAGAAGGGAGAAGGCGAGACCGTCTTGTGGTGTAGTGGATCCGCCGAGAGCCGTCGGGCGGCCATGCCTTTTTTATTCGAGAAATGGTGAATCGGTGATTCGAGAAACGCACCGAGAAACGGAGAAACGGTGAATCTGGCCGACAGTTGTCTGTGTTAATACTGTATACAAAGGTTGAATATACAGTTACTAATATTTATTTGTTTATTTAATCAGAGATTAAAAAGTATTGTGTTGGTAGTACGCAGTAGACTTTGATTTTTTTGTTTGTGAAACTCACTTTTGTTTATTTTATAATCAATCTTGCGTTGTCTTCTTCAGCAGGCATGTTTGTTGAGGAAATTCAAAGAACATTGTCTTCTTCCAGTGTGGAGTTGCTTACTTGTATGGCTGCTTTGAATCCGGTAATTCCTTACAATTGAGTGAAGAAGAGATCATCAACACTTTCATGGCTATTAGAAGACGCAGGCCTGACAAGAAGAAGTAGTGACGTACTGTTCTTCAACTATTATGGGTATGTAATATTTCAATTCTATGTTAAGAAAGCTATATTCGTCTATTTTATGAAGTTTGTATGTCCTTTTTACCTTAATTGCATTTCGTAATTTATATACTTGTGTACCGACATGTTAAATTTATAGCGGTTAAATAAATTTTAGACAACGGACCACCATAGCTACAAATCCTGGCTACGCCACTGACTCTAACAATACATTTCCTGTGTATAGAGCAAGGAGGTGATTAGGAACTGAAATATCTACCAATCTATGCAAAGAACCAACCCTTTCCCCTTCTTGAGAGAAAAGTGTTAGGAACTGATCTCTTTCATGGGTCTGATCAAGATTCAGGCACAGCAGAAAAACTTCCAGCATTTCAAGCACAAACCAATGATAGGGGTGGTGTTCAAGAAAGTCTCTGCAGCAACAGCAAATCACTCATTCAGTTAGGTGTACTATGTACTGGAGTATTGGACTGGGCCTGTACTGATTGTACAGATTTCCCTATACAGGTTCGGCTACTGTGTCCTCTGCTGCATGACCAATTGCTGATTTGGTGACGATCACACGTGATTACTGTAGTACTAGTACCTCGTATATCAAATATCGTTCGTATGATCGCTGACATTCATGGATACATGGTTACATGTCCGTGTCATGTACTTAAATATGCAGTTACAGCTTAACAACTTATGCAGCCAACGAGTTCTGCGAGTACTGCTGCCAATGCGAACCATCCTCTGATGAAATTTCAGAAAGGTCCGTCCTTAAAAAGGGTTTCAGAAAGGACTCCGACGACGAGCATGATGGAAAAGCACACGGCTGACTCAGCCGTGATGCACTGTGGAATAATTTAGCCCTGCAGTTTTGCATTGTTTGTGCAGCACAAATTAATATCAGAAAATCAATCAGTAGGTTGGTTTAAAACTCAGATTAAGGCTTATGTTAAGGCATTGCATACGATGGCGGATCTAGAACAAAAATAACACGGGGTCTCAGATTTCATACATGTACTTATTAACGTATCCATCAATAATGTAGTACATACTGGTCCTGTTTTTTGAGCTTCTAAAAGCTGCTTTCTGAGTTCTCTACAGTAATTACTTTCAAACGAAGCGTCTTTTCAAGACGGGGTCTACAAGTTAATTGCAGTATATATTGTAACGACTTCATTTATATTAGCAAAAACCGCACATGAGTTTCTGTTACTCCGTACTCTCTCACACGAACAACTCAAAAGGCATAAGTCATAAGCCAAAATCAAAACCAATAGACCCAGTAATGTATTCTAAATTTTGTAATATCAACTAACTTCATGACAAAATTCAATGGTAAATAACTATTTGTCAGACAATATACCAAAATAAAAAACCTACTATTAGTGAATCCTCTAGGATGAATTCGAGAACCTACTATTACACATATTTTTTGAAGTGTCTTGTTTTGTCAACGGCATACGTCTTTTTCTTTTATTTATATATATATATATATATATATACACACACATATGGGGCATAAGTTTTTCAACATGCATCCGCCCCTTATTGCATAACAGCTGTGCATCACTGCAGCATGTGAAGCATATGTCCTTTTTTTTTTTTGAACGAAGAGTTTTTTTTTTTGAACGAAGAGCACATGTCCAGTGGCATGTGGTGACAAAAAGATCACATGCATGAGCTAGGCAGTGCAGACTCTTTATGCTAAATAAACTTATTAGTATTTGTTATAGGATAAGAGGGCATAAAGTTCCAGCAAGTATTTGTTATGTGAGCTATGTCATATTTGTTATAGGATAAGAGGGCATAAAGTTCCAGCAAGTTGAGTGCATTTGCTGAAAACAAATTGGGGAGAAGGGCCCTCCAAAAAGGGCAAGCAAAATGATGTCACAAAAAAGTTAGATGAAATAATAGTATTTCAGTTGCTTACATTCAAACAAACTAAAGATTTTGGATTTTAGAATGCATGCATTACTGTCCTCTCTTTTTGCTTGTTTTTGTAATGTTCTAAAAAGAATGATAAAACAATTACCCCACTATAACATAGAATTGAAGGCCATTCTTTTATGAGCAGATCCTTGAAACACAAAGAGGATCATGAAGATTGCTCAGGAAGAGATCGAAGGCGATATTCTCAATTCAGAATCTGGATTAGGTCGAGGTAGATATCAGCACAAGATGAAATGAAAAAACTATAGAGCATAGCACTAATAAGTTAGCATGTGCGAAGCAGTGACACATGACATTTCTATGTCGAAAAAAGGGAACAGGGATAGTAGGTATTTTTAAGTACTTCGTGTGGCATTTTCCTTGAGCTAAATGGCCACAGTTCCCACCGAACTGTTCGGCCAAACGGTGTACGTTACAGCAAGCAAAAACATCCTTATGATCTCCACAGAAATTACATGTAGATCACAAGAAAAATGTGTCTCTCTACGTCTCAAAAAGAAATAAAAGAGTGATTAATAAACCGCAAAGGAAAAAATATTGTTACTGGGAAACATTAAACAAGACAAGTTAGGCAACAGATTACAGATCGATCCAAGTAATTCCAGCCTATGACTATGTGACTAATGGCGTACGCATAACCAGAAGCTCAAGCCATATTGAGCGGTGCCTAAATTCGCATGGGAAAAAAATTAGAACTTGGAGCTTTTCCTAATCATGTAATGCTAATTAAGTTGCTAACACAGGCGCATTAGCATCTAAACACAGCATCAAGATTATGCGATCACAAAAGGAGAGGGCAAGAGGCTGCTTCTTACACTGGAGCGACCGGAGCTAAGGAAGAAAGAAGAGACAGGAACTCGTCCACGTAGTTGTAGCATCCAGGCAAAGGATTGCGAGGGTCTTTATAGGGGAAACACCGGTGATATATGGAATAATTTTGGACGGATCGTAGAGATATGAGAGAATTGGAATCAAGACTCGTCTAAGGATATATCGACTTGGGGAGATCAGAGAAATTTAGGCGTGGTGACGCCACGTAGTTGAGGTCCTGTTCTTTTCAGCTTTTAAAAGCTGTTTTTCGGCTTTTCTACAGTAACTAGCTTCTAAATAGAGTATTTTTTTCAAGATAGGATCTACTAGTTAATTGTAGTACATACTTTACTGATTTCATTTATATCAGCAAAAATCGCACGTGAATTTCTGTTACTCTGTAATCTCTCATGCAAACAGTCCAAAAGTCACAAGTCGCAACCAAAAGTCACAAACCGCAGTCAAAAAGAACAGGCCATGACGCATATTATTCCAACTGCTTGGGTCGCATCTCATTCCATTCCATGCTATTCCCAGACCAAATGGGCAGAGCGTCCACTCTCCTCTTTTTTTTTTCTGGTTTCCTCTCCCCTCTTGTGTACAGTTCATCCGTCGATGAACATGTTAGAATTTGGTTATACAGTGAGCAATCCACCCACCTGGACTCATGCCTGCAGATGTCTTATTTTTTAGGGTGCAGTTCATATAAATAGTATTCTACCGGTATTGTTTATGTAAAGAGTGCTTTCTGATTACATGCGTATATAGATGCATTCAGTGATAAAAAAACGTGTCTTTGCTCCGTGAGACTTCAGGGTCTTCATTTCATCTTAAGTATGTGTATTAGATGTACTCACGTGGGTGTGTGTGAGAGTGTGTGGTGTCATGCGTGTGTGAGTGCGTTCTTGTTATACTCACTTCAAAAAAGAATTTGGTTATGATGAAAATATAAAAAAAACTGGCCATTGGATCATTAGTGAGTGGTCTAGATTGAGGGAATAGGGAGGGAACAGGGAGATCTCAAGTAAAAGAATTGTTCACATAAACAGTTTTATAGCTATTCTTTTCTTTAAATTTAGTCTTTAGATGTCTAATTTTGCAGACCTAACCTTTCTCCCGAGCTCGACGGCCGTGGCAGACGGCACGTATCGCCTACCACACTACAGAAGCTTGATAGATGTGCCGAGCCATAGGAGCTCAATAATACCTTCTGAGTTTCGATTGCTTGGTAGCAGGAGCTGCCAAGCCCCCACAGCGGCAACGATTAGTTTTTCCTGATTAGCGCTAATTAAATATGATTAGAACTAATTACATATAATTAACACTAATTAAGTATACATACTAATTATATGCGACCGGCTGGCGACCAGCCGAGCTAGGGCCCTAACCTGGCAGATATAAGAAAGAAGGTAGATTTACAAAAACGAATATTCGAAGATTAAATTTTAAAAAGAAAGTGGCTACAGTTCCACCTATATGAACAGTTCAGGGCCGATTGCACGACGCGGCATGCAAATTGGATTCCAACAGCATCCCCACCCCACGCTTCGCTGCTTTTTATATGGATTACTACCTTTTGTGAACAAGATTACTACTAGCCCTTTACTGTTGTGTCATGGACGAAGCATCATGCTGCGTTACTGCATTAGGCTAGAAAGGCACAAACCCAAAAGGAAGGTTCTACTAGCCCTTTATTGCTGTGTCATGGAGGATGAAGCATCATGCTGCATTAGGCTAGAAAGGCACGACCCAAAACGAAGGTTCTTCGAGCATAAAGTTCAGTGTGTATTATAAAGTGCGAGACCCTGCTATACATCAACTTGTAATGAGTCGTCTGCACCACTATTCACGAACTAGCATCGGATAAGTCTCCGTCCAGGATTTTTTTTCCAGACATCCAAAAGACTTGCGTGTATTGTATTAAGAGTCTATTAAGGTTTGTGTAATATATGTTGTACGTTTATTTGTAAGATATATGGTCTGTTCGTTTAGACTATAACTTATTAATTTAATAGATAGATATTGCTGAGAGCAGCTAAAAGCCAAAAACTATTAAAAAGCCAAAAAAATAGAACCATATAGTTCGATCGTATTAGCGTATTTTCGCCTCATTTTTGCAAGAATGGCAGTCCTCGCACGGGAAGTGCATAAATGGCACCTCTACAGCACGGCCACCACGCAAAATTGATCTGGAGATGACACGTACCCCCACCGCAAGGTGGCCATGCAGATTAGCCAAATTCGCATGGTGACCGTGCGGACGGCACTATAGCATCGCACCGTTACCGTGCAGACAACACTGTAGCATATTGTAGTAAATTTTTAGGAAAATCTATTTAAGTGTATTTTTTTGTAATAATTTACCGCCTCGTCGCTTTGGCCAACAATTTGAGTTAGAGTTTCAAGGTTTTTTGCACGTGATGCGGGCAACTGTTTGAGTTAGGTTTTAGCATTCTATGTTAGTTTTTTTGAAAATATGTTAGGGTTTTTTATAGGTTTTTGCAAAAAAAAATGTAGCACCTTTTGTTTTATGTCGATTGAGAGAGAAATGTGGATGATTGAGTCATGATTCAATGGATGAAAAAAATCGAGTGAGGTTAATTTTGCGGAGGAGGGATGCCAGGCGATGGCCTAAACCCTTAATGGGTGTCTCATACCTAGGGTAGTCATGTGGTCCTAAACCTGCCACATTCCAAGTCACATGAAATCCTAATTTTTAAAACCAAAAATCCTAATTTGAAGGCCTAAACTCTTAATTTTTGAGACAATTTCATAACATATAAAATTCTGTAAAAATTACACAATAAAGTACAGTGTGTAAGAAGCCTCCAAAAAAAATCATAATGTTTGGACCTCATTTTCTATATTAAAAAATTCCTACAAATGGATGTGTCGCCTCCGGATCAATTCTGCACTGTGGCCGTACGATGGAGGTGCCATTTTCATAATTCCCGCGCGAGGACTACCATTCTTGCAACAACAGGGCGAAAATACGCCAATACAGCTAAAAACTCCTACAAAAAATAATCGTATAACCACAATTATTTGGTAATCTGGACGGTGATTAGGACTACACTTACAAGTACAAGAAAACTCTTAGCATCTTTCTGTTATGATCTATGAGTGTTAGTGGTGCTGCGTTGAAGCTTAACGCAGCTCACTTAAACTAAATACTGATCAAAGAACAAACATGATGACACAGAAAAGATAAACAAACAAAAGGAGGAAAAACTCGAAGCTGTGTGAGTGACCCCTCGAGTTCGCAATGTCATAGTGTACACAGAACACAGATTAATCTGCAAATCACACTTCAAGCAACAAAAAAAAAAGGACAAACAAAAGATTCCAAGGCTTCAGAATTTCGAAGTTCTAACACAGAACTAATAATTAAGAGCACAAGCCGTAGAACTTCTCATGCACACCACCGCCGTGTCGCCATGACACACAACGTCCTGACACCGCCGTAACGCATAGACACCATGGAATGTCAGAGTGCCAATGTGTGTCGCCCACCACGACACACCACCGCCAAGCCGCCAAGGGCCTTGCCGCCGCGATGACGTGCTACCTGGAGTCCCGTCATCAGCTAGAGCACCACCCGCCATGACACATCACCATGCCATCGTGACGCACACCCATGCCACGCCAACGATAGGCTTGCCGCCACGACACGTTGCCTGGGAGGCCACCTTGGCCAAAAGCGTAGTCCACACGAGGATGGGTCTGTTCTTTTGGCGCAAACATAGTTTGTGATGAAATTTTAAATTTTGGTACATTTACAGTGCAGATTACGGAAAAACAGATATTCATTTGCAATTTTAGCTGGTACAGATGTTAAGCTTTTAACGTGAGTACAGATGTTAAACTTTTAACATGTACTACATTTAACTTATAGATCCTGTCTTGAGAAAATACTTCGTTTAAAAGCTAGGCATCTTGTAGCACCGCCAAAGCCACACAGCCTGCGGTCGAACAGGCCGTTGCGACCCATGCGCTCACTAGTCACCGCCATCGCGACACCGAGGGGCCCACCAACACAGGAATGCTGTCCGCGGCACCCTCCTCAACAACATGAGAGTGCTCACGACTTGCCTCAACTGCAACCATGGTAGCCTGCTGCACCTGAAACATTAAGCTCCGTTTAAATTGATTTTGATAATAATCTATTATAATATTTTAGTGATAATGATAAATCTATATGTGAGACCAAGGACGGAGCTAGGCCTCAGATCGTCGGAACAATGGCGTGAAGCCCAGCTGAAAAAATCTATATTATTTTATTATAGCTACCAATGTAAGGCCTTGATTTTTTTTTTGTTTCAGTGGACCAGGGACCAGGCTCGAGGCTGGGCTTTGGGCTGGCTACGCTCCTGTGTGAGATTAATATGTTTGTTTAAGATGTGTTGTGTGGAGTTAACAAGATAAATCCACGTTTTGCATTTAGGGTTGCCTAGGGTTTCCCTTAAATTTTACCAGGATATGACAACAGGGTTATACATATAAATCACTAGATCAACAGCTAATGCGCCTGAAAAGTACACTGCCAAAAGTAACTCCAACAGCATGGAACGGGGCTCGACACATATCACAAAAATGATAATCCGGGCATAAGAATACAAGAGCAGGCGTGCATTAATCTGCTCTAGGCAGAAACTACTGCCCAAAAACACCAAACATGGAAAGAGTCAATCCGCAACAGGCTCATGGAAATCAAATTACTCAAAAGTTCCAAAAGGCATTCAACATACAATATATTACGGTTCCAGAGCTGCAAAAGATTATCAAAGGGCAAAACATCATCCGAGGAACCGTCTTAGCAGTAACACTCCATTAAGACTCTGGATATGCATATCCAACACAGTAGTAGGGCCAAGATGTGTGGGGTAGATACAAAGCTCATCGCTTCTTGGAGACACCAACGGTCTTTCCCCTCCTTCCGGTAGTCTTGGTGTGCTGACCACGGACACGGAGGCCCCAGTAGTGACGCAGACCACGGTGGTTCCTGGAAAACGCACAGGAGTGAACATCAAGTGATAAATCATATAGTTAGCCTAATTGCGAACCATATCTGAGAACTTGCTGAGCTACCCTAAACCAAAACTTCTGTAAGAACGCACAGCCACCCAACACACACCACAGCAAAGAATTCCACTTCATTTCACCAAAAAAGCACTCTTCGTTGGCACACCCTAGATCAGCTCACCCTAAACTAGACAAATCCGTGCACATTAGACCTCCCTGAACCATCTATGTGAATGGAAGCAGAGCAAACACACCAAACATGTCCACGCAGATAACTATAGCCACCACAACAGCATAAACCATATTCAAGCGCGAAGCACATCATACTTATTACTTCAAAAGTTGCTAGACAGACTTTTCACAACTTCACATGTTTACAAGGTTTGACTTTCAGTGGAACACAAAGCCAATGCACAAAGCTAATAAGCAACAAGCTAAACAATGTATAGTATCACTAGGACAACAACAGCTACTGCTTAAGCATGTCCAAATTTTGAAATACGAGCATCAGACTAGTTGTATCTTACCAATCATCATTCATCAACCAAGATGGGTAATAGTAGCAGGAAAGGACCAGAGAGAGACGAGTTCAGACCTGATCTTCTTGAGCCTCTCGAGGTCGTCCCTGAGCTTCATATCGAGGGCGTTGGAGACGACCTGGGAAAACCTGCCGTCCTTGTAGTCCTTCTTCCTGTTGAGGAACCAGTCGGGCACTTTGAACTGCCGCGGGTTCGCCACCACCGTCATCAGCCGCTCCAGCTCGTCCGGCGATAGCTCACCGGCCCTGCACTCCCACAGACACAGCACGCAGCTCAGCTCGGCCCACCATAAGCGAGATCCGACGAGTTCTTTGCGGGAAAGAGACGAGGGGGAGGGTTCTTGCCTCTTGTTCATGTCGATGTCGGCCTTCTTGCAGACGATGTTGGAGAAGCGGCGGCCGACACCCTTGATGGAGGTCAGCGCGAACATGATCTTCTGCTTCCCCTCCACGTTCGTGTTCAGCAGACGCAGGATGTGCTGGAAGTCCTCCCCGGCGATCAGCGACTGCGACCAAAAGCATCATTACAAACCTCAGAAGAGAGCGCGGGAAGGGGAATCCGCAAGCGGAGCAGAGGAGAGGCGAGACGAGGAGGTTTACCATCGCGGCGGCGGCGGCGGCTGGGTCTCTCGGGGGCAGGAGGTAGGCGTCCGCTCGGCTAAGGTTTTAGAGGCGGCGTTGCGGGGAGGATTATATATGGGAGGGTGAAACCCTAGAGCTTCATTGGACGGCTGCAATTTGGTGGGGCGGGCATCTCTGCGAGCTGTGTAAGTTGGGTGGCTCATTTGGGCTTTGGTTGCTGAAATGGGCCGGGAGGGAAGCTTTTAATTTCAACAGTGCGTTTGCTCTTTTAATTTTTTTCTTTTTTAGTTTCCTAATTTTTTACACGGTATTTTTTTTTTATCCTTGATGTTGTGAGGAGCTACATACTCTTCATACGCAGGCTCACCTTATGACATGATTTCATGCTAATTAATACCCTGCAACAAATAACGTGCTAGTAAGTAACTTCTTGCTCTATCTCGTAATATAAGTCGATAGTCTACCATACATACAAACCAAGAAAACATTAAATAAGAGAAAAAAAAACTAATGCTATTGGACTATACATGTTCTTATTGAATTGCTTACTAGAACTACCCATTTACTTTTTTAGCATTAAAGTAGGGATGTATGATAAAAATATTATAATAACTGCAGCTTTGATCTCCACGATAAACCTATATTATGAGACAACGTTTCTCAAGAACAAAAACTTCCTGCAGGACAGGAGTAGTAGAACTCCAGAAGGATAAATAAAGCAATGAGGGCTTCTATGTCGTCATGGTCTTAAAGGTTTTTTTTATTGCAAATACAATTTCTCGAAGAAATCTTAACATTGGATATTAACTATGGCCTAAAGTCTACAATAGAAGTTTGCTCTAAAGAAGCACTTGCATTGTTCTTATGAATATATGGAGCGCCTGTAGGATCAAGGATACCGACTAGAGGGGGGTGAATAGGCGGTTTTTAAAATTTCTTTTCAACTAGGCTAAATTTCTCTATTTCTAAGAATAAGAATGAAAGACAATTTTAAGCCTACACAATACTAGTCAAGCAAATAGCAATACTAGTAATAACAAGGACTAAACAAAGCACTAAGCAAGAAAACTTAGAACTATTTAGAAAGCAATAGAGAGATGTGCACACTTCGATGTTTTTACCGTGGTATCGAAACTTGCTTGGTTCCCACTAGTCCACGTTGAGGTTAGCTCGAGCGAATCGAACCGGCTCCACGAATTGAGCCAAGCACCTCGATCACTAGAGGTAGCTCTTCCCCGCTCCGGGTAGGCGAGCTCCAACCTTCACACGAAAGCCGGGTCTTCTCACAAGCTTCTTTGAGAAGATCACCGAACAAGCTTCTCCCAATCGTCCAGGTGCCGGCAAGCACCAAGAGTAACAAACCACGAGCTTCGCTTGATTGCAAACTAGTGCCAAGGATCAAACTAATGAATGTTATGCACTTTTTGCTCAAACACCTCAAATGAATGCTCAAGAGTGAAAGTAGGTGTGGAGTGAATGCCCAATGCTCAAGAATGATCAATAGAGTCTCTAGCCACCGTCTATGAGCGTTAGTGCGGTATTATACCTTCCACCTACCAAAACTAGCCGTTTGGAACAAATTCCGGAAAAATCGGGCGGCGGAACTCTCACGGCCCGAGGCCTAGTACTGCTCCCTATCGGACGCATCGAGGCGGCTATGTCGAGCTTCTGCGGTGACCGTTGGTCCGTCGGTAGCAGTACTACCGACGTTATAAAGTCCGGTACTACCGTTCACCCAGTAGTCTGAAAGTCGGCGCAGTACTACCGCTGAGCCGAGCTCCAAAAGTCACTCTGGAAAAAGGCTCGATTCCCATCCGGAACTACACGTGGCCGGTAGTACCGCTCGACAGTGAACTACCGCTCTCCTAAAACTCGGGGGCATCCGGAGGTGCTCTCGGAGAAAGGGTCCGATCCACCTCCGAACTACACGTGACCGTAGTACCGCTCGACAATGAACTACCGCTTCCTCGATTTTGGGCCGAGTCCGGAGGGTGCTCTCTGAAAAATGGGTCCGCTTGAGGTTCGAACTTCCGATCGCGGTAGTTCCGATTTCTCCAGCAGTACTACCGCTTCGACGGTAGTACCGACGTTAGCTAATCATGAACTACCGCACGTCCGCACGAGCACGCTTTGGCTTTTAAAACAGATTTTCAAGAATGCATGATCCTAGTTGATCCATGGACACTTAAGAATTGCTATCAAGCTACTTGCCATGATCCTCTTTATGGTACGATTATTTACCCTATAATCCGGTCTTCCACCATTCTCCTAAGACCGGTAAAATTGTAAAAGGGAATCCTATTCTACATATACCTCTATCTTGAACCATGTTTGATCTTCATCCTTATCCTTTGGCTTGCATTTGTCAACCATAACCTGGACTTAACCTTTAAACACTCATTAAACGGTTAGTCCCATATTCATATAAATTCATTAATTACCAAAATCATTTTTAGGGGCCTAGATGCTTTCAATCTCCCCCTTTTTGGTAATTGATGACAACACATTTTATATGGAAATGTAATGTTTGAATATACCACTTATTTTGATAATTAGTTGTATATTCTTTTGTGACTTTTTGAAAAGAGAAAATTCTAGCAATGATTTTCATTTTGGCAAGAATATGAATTTTCCTTTTTTAAAGTCAAAGAGGGGTGAGAACTCCCCCTAAATTTGTGCATGAAATTTTACAACAGTAGAGAAAATCTCATTTTCATCACAATTTTGACAAGATGCACAATTGAGATCATAACATGAGACAAATAAGAGAAGCAATTTCATAGAAGTAAACAATAGTCATTACATCCAGAATACATCAAAAGCATAGATAACCAAGTTCATTACAATCATCCATAAAACATAAAATAGAGATAGATAGCCCTAATAGCCCTAGTTTCCATTCTTCTCCCTTTGGCATCAAATACCAAAGAAGCTACTCACGGGGACCGGAGGAGAAGGATCATGACGGCGACGAGTATAGCGCATGGGCGAAGGAGGCTGAGCCAGGGACTGCTCGATGGCTGCAACACGCCCATCCAGGGAGTCCATGCGAGAAGAGAGGGAGGCAAACCCTCGGCTGAGACTCTCTCATCCGGGCAGTGGAGTAGATCGAGAGAGTGGCCACGTCGGTCCGAGAAGCTGGCGCGCCGCTCAGGCCGCAGGAGCTTGGTCTTCTTCTTGAGGATCCTCCCGCCTGGGATCGACCGACGAGCTCTGGCGGCAGTGGGAATGGGAGGCTCAGGTCTCGGCTTATATGCCTTATGCCTCTTGTTGTAGCTGCCTCTAAACCTGAACTTGGTCTCAATCAAGGCAAAGATATAGGGTCCATAATTAATGCGCTTGATTCTGTCATTTTTGGAAGAGGCAATCTCCCGAATGATCAAGTCCACTACATCAAACTTCTGACCCCTCATGATGTAGTCTATAAGATTCCAAGCATGTCCTCTTATGGCATCAAAATTCCCACTCTTGGGAAGAATAGTATGGTTGATAATCCTATTGATGATGCTAGGAATAGGGAGAAGACCAACCAAGGTGCCGGGGACAGACCTCTCATTGAGGTTGTAGAAGGCAGAAAATGCGGAGATCTCAAGAGCTGGCTTGTCATATACCTTCTCATGTCCACTCAGCTCAGCTCTCAAGGCAAGCTCGAACTCATGCTTGGTCGCCTCCAACCGTGTGCACACCGTCATCCGTGTCATGTCTTTGAAAATCTGGAGAAATGTGCATTTGTAGCATAAAACGGCGAATGATCTCCTCATTATAGTCCGATTGCGGTGTCGCCACCGGTGATCGATCCACATCTCGAAAAAGCACGAGAGTGCCATCATACTTGTCAATGGAGGACAAGTGCTCCCAATCCACCCACTTATGATCGTGAATGTCGACTCTCTCCATACGGTGATCAAAATTTGCTCACGAAATTTGGTGTGAAACTTGGGGTTGATGGAGTTGGAAGGTAATTCATACTGATTTCTGCGACGAAGTCTGATATAATCTTCTGCAGAAATCTTCCTCAAGTCAATTTGAGGATCTTCCCTCTCGGTGAGATCCTCCTCGAATCTTCCATGGGGAGCTATCTTGTGGCTGCTGTGGCTCGCTCTCCCTCGGACTCAAGGCTCACCGGACCCTTGCCACGGTCTGGGCCGCCTTCGAGAGGCCTCAGTGGCGGGGGCGGAGGACTCCTGACCGTCCGTCAGAGGAGTAAAGTCTCCTAGTCGCTCTCCTAGTAACAGCATCTAAAAGGAAGAAGATACAGATGTAGAGCCTTACTAGGATGGATCAAATAGAATTGAAAGGGAATTGAAAGAGTCAATTTGTTTAATCGTGGCAATCGGTAGTACCGCCGGATTAAGGGCCTGTAGTACCGCTCGACAATAATCTGCTCCGGTCAGGCAGTAGTACCGTCGCTGACCGATTCTAGGGTTAAGCAATGGTTTGTGATTTTGGTATTTTTCTTGGATTGAATCCATGGAATGGGTGTGTAAACACCTCTAGATACCAAAATACAACATTTACCCTAGTTTAAACCGCAAGAAATCATCCTCATTTTGAAAACCCTAAAATCAATCTAGGGTTCAAAGAGACAACAAAAGATGGGGATGATCCAAAATACCTTGAGGAATGGAGGAGGTGAGTCCTTGGGAAGACGCAAGGCTCAAAATCCGAGAAAAACCGAGCGATTTGAAGATCCAAGTTCGGTTTTGTGGAGGTTTTGAGAGAGAGAGAGAAAGAGAGAGGCGGTGAAGGGAGCGGAATAACCGTCTTGTGTGGGAGAGAGAGGGAGAGAGAGAGGAAGCCGCAAGGAACTAGGGTTTGAAATTCCCCCGAATTTTTAAGTCAAATCCGGTAGTTCACCGAGCGGCAGATAGTTCCGCTCAACCAGTAGTACCGCTTCGAGATTGCGGTAGTACCGATTTTTCTCGGGACTTCGTAATTTTGAGAAGAAAGGTATAGTATGCAAATGATCCCTAGTTTTGCACTCAACTAACATCTTTAAGGATCATTATGCATTAAATATATTAAAATAATAATTTTAAATAATTTTGCATTTAATCAAATTTTAAAGACTTTTTCACAAGAAACTTTTCACAACATTTTCCAAGCCACTCCAAAGAAGTATGCATTTAAGTGAGCCATAAAATCATGCAATGTTGGAATAGTCTAAGACATTTAACTCACTCCTAAGTTTGCAAAATGGCTTTCATCTAAAGGCTTGGTGAAAATGTCCGCTAATTGGTTTTCGGTCCGGATGTGGCTAATGCAAATATCTCCTTCCCAACATGATCTCTCAAGAAATGGTGGCGGATATCTATATGCTTGGTTCTTGAGTGTTGGACCGGATTATTGGAGATTTTGACGGCACTATCATTATCACACAATAAAGGCACTTTATCAAAATTGATTCCATAATCCATCAAAGTTTGCCTCATCCACAATAATTGAGCACAACAACTTCCGTGAAACATATTCGGCTTCACGGTTGAAAGTGCTACGGAGTTTTGTTTCTTTGAAGACCGAGAAACTAAGGATCTTCCTAAAATTGACAACATCCCGAGGTGCTTTTTCTATCCACTTTGCAACCCGCATAATCGAATCCGAATATCCAATTAATTCAAATTTAGCACCTTTAGGATACCAAAGCCCTATGTTATAGGAATGTTTTAAATATCTCAAAATCCTTTTTACGGCCTTTAAATGACATTCTTTTGGAGAAGCTTGAAACCTAGCACACATGCAAACACTAAACATGATATCGGGCCTAGATGCGGTAAGATAGAGTAAACTACCAATCATAGATCTATAAAGTTTAGTATCTACCGATTTACCTCCTTCGTCGAGGTCTAGATGTCCATTTGTTGCCATTGGTGTTTTGATAGGTTTCGCATCTTCCATCCCAAACTTCTTGAATAAGTCTTTCACATACTTTGTTTGGCTTATGAAAGTCCCATCTTTGAATTGCTTGATTTGTAATCCAAGGAAAAGCTTAGTTCACCAATCATTGACATCTCAAATTCCCTAGACATCATATCACCAAACTCTTTGCAAAAGTCTTGATTAGTAGAACCAAATATAATATCATCAACATAGATTTGACAAACGAAGAAATCACTATTGATGATTTTTGTGAATAGAGTGGTATCTACTTTACCAATTTTAAATCCTTTTGAAACAAGAAAATCTCAAGGCGCTCATACCATGCTCTAGGAGCTTGTTTTAAACCATATAGCGCCTTAGAGAGCTTGTATACATGATTAGGATATTTCAAGTCTTGAACCCGGAGGTTGTTCAACATAAACAAGTTCGGAGATAGTTCCATTTAAGAAGGCACTTTTAACATCCATTTGAAATAACTTAATATCAAAGCTAGATGCAAAAGCTAACAAGATTCTAATTGACTCAAGTCTAGCTACGGTGCAAAGGTTTCATCATAATCTAAACCCTCAACTTGAGTGTAGCCTTGAGCAACTAACCTTGCTTTATTTCTTACCACAAGTCCGTTCTCATCTTGCTTGTTTCGAAGACCCATTTTGTACCAATCACATTTTGCTCCTTGGGCCTTTCTACCAACGTCCATACATCATTTTGGAGAAGTTGTTTAGCTCTTCATGCATGACATTTATCCAATCCGGATCATCTAGAGCTTCTTCTACAAACTTGACTCAAGAGAAGACACAAACGAATAATGTTCACAAAATGAAGCTACTCTAGAGCGAGTTTGAACACCTTACTCACATCACCCAATATTTGGTCTATTGGATGATCTTTTGCAATTGCATTATGGATCTTGAAGGGTTGTTGTTGATCTTTTGCTTCATCATCTATTTCTTGTACATCGTTTGAAGTTGAAGAAGTAGGTGGTTCAACTTGTCTTGATGAGATGGGTGGTGTAGTATCTTCCTTTGGCTTGATGTCGCCAATTTGCATGTTTTCCATGGCTTTGCGTAATCCTTCTTCTCCTACATCATCCAAATTATCTTGCTCTTCTTGAGAGCCATTAGTTTCATCAAATTGTACATCACAAGATTCTTCAACCAAACCCGAATTTTTATTGAAAACTCTATAAGCCTTGCTATTTGAAGAATATCCTAATAAAATCCTTCATCACATCGACTTTGAAATTTAGAGAGCCGAACACCCTTTCTTAAGATATAGCATTTGCATCCAAATACTCTAAAGTAGGAAATGTTCGGTTTTCTCCCAATGAGAAGTTCATAGGAGGTCTTTTTCAAAAGACGATGCAAATAAAGGCGATTTATGGCATGACAAGCGGTGTTAATAGCTTCCGCCAAAATCTATCGGAGTATTATATTCATCAAGCATTGTCCTAGCCATTTCAATCAATGTTCGATTTTTCCTTTCTACAACTCCATTTTGTTCGGAGTGTAGGTTGTGGAAAGTTCATGCTTTATTCCAAGTTCATCACAAAATCTTCAATTTTAGTGTTTTGAAACTCGAACCGTTATCACTCCTAATTTTCTTTATTTTAAAATCAAATTCATTTTGGGCTCTTTTTGAGAAACTTTTGAAAATTCGGAGGTTTCGCCTTTGTCATTTAAGAAGAACACCCATGTATATCTAGAGTGGTCATCTACAATGACTAAACAATAACTATTGCCTCCGATACTCTTATAGGTTGTTGGCCCAAACAAATCCATATGTAAGAGTTCCAATGGCCTAGATGTTGACATGATACTTTTGGAAGGATGAGAGTTTGCAACTTGCTTCCGGCTTGGCAAGCACTACAAAGTCTATTTTCTCAAACTTCACATCTTTCAAGCCAACAACTAAGTCATGTTTGAAAAGCTTTTTAAGTTGAATCATACTCACATGACCTAACCTTCTATGCCATAACCAACCCAAAGATGTTTTTGCAATTAAACAAGTTTTTAAGCAAGACTCATTTGAAGTGAAATCCACTAGATAAAGATTTCCAAATCTAAAACCTTTGAAAACAATTTCCTTTTCATTTTCTTTTGAAATAATGACATTTTCTTTAGAGAAAGAACAAGTTAAGCCTAAATCACATAATTGAGCAACGGATAGCAAATTAAAATTTAGGGTTTCTACTAAAGATACATTAGAAATGGAAAGGTCATTGGAGATAGCAATTTACCCAAACCAAGTACCTTTCCTTTGCTATTGTCTCCAAAGGTGATTTTCTCATTGCTCCCGCTCTCAAAGGTGGTGAACATTTTCCGATCTCCGGTCATGTGTTGAGTGCATCCACTATCCAACACCCAATGCCTTCCACCGGTCTTGTAGTTCACCTACAAAGAGAATCAAGTTCTTTTAGGTACCCAAATTTGTTTGGGTCCTTGGAGGTTAGTAACCAAGGTTTTGGGCACCCAAATGGATTTCCTTTAGCACCCAAAATCGAGGTGCCAATGAAATGAGCAAGAATATTTCCATTTTCGTTTTCTAAGCATATAACATGAGTCATATAAACCAATGGATTGAATCTTACCCTTAGAACAATTTTGAGACTTATGTCCCAAATCCCGGCATTTTGTACAATACTTACCATTTTCTTTTACAAACCTTGGGGCTTGTATACTGGTTTCTTACCTTTCTTGGGAATATACCCAAGTCCTTCTTTGTTGAATGAACATCTTTGATCACTTAATAGTTTATCAAGTGTAGCCTTTCCTTTGTATGCTCTTTCCAAGCTTTTGTTCAATTTTAACACTTGTTCCTTTAAATCTTTGTTTTCATGAACAAGTAAATCATCATGGACAAAAGATATGACATTTCTAGAATCAATATTAGAAGAGCATGGCAAGGTAAGGAGTTCATCACATGATGTAGATATGCTAGATTTAGCTACTTTTACACTAGGCATTTCATTTATAATATCGCAAGTAATTCCAATGCTAGTGCAAGATTTTTCATGGATGAGCAAATCATGAGCTTCCTTTAGCTCCTTATAAGATTCTTGTAGAGTTGTATGTTCCCTCTTCAAGATCTTAAATTTTGATTTCTCTTTTCCAAGAAATTCATTTAGTTCAACAAGCATATCCATAAGATCATCATATGAAGGCTCATCATCATCAAGGAATTTTACCTTATCTCCTTTTGCCATGAGGCAAGTTGGAGTGGAGAATAGTGATGGAGCTTCCTTGATTGCAATTCGACAAGTCCCTTCTTCTTGGAGGACTCATCTTCACTTGATTCGAGTCGAATACTCTTCTTGAATCCCATTCTCCAATGTGGGCTTCATTCTTGCCATCTTTGTGAAGCTTCTTGAAAAGCTTCTTCTTGCGTTATAACTCTTCTTGTTTGATGACTTCTCTTTGTCATCTTTCTTGTTGGGGCAATTTGAGGCAATGTGCCCTTTCTCATCACATTCATAGCAACGGATGTTGCTATATCGCTGTTGGAGTAGGAGTGCCCTTCTTTGCTTTGTCATAATTTGTGCTCGGTTTGAACGCCTTCTCATGAACTTGTTCATTCTTCTTACTAGAAGAGCAAGTTCTTCTTGAGTTTTCCTCATCATCTTGGATTCTTCACTTACCACCGCTTTGGCCTTAAAAGCGGTGATCTTTTTGGCTTTTGATGAGGATTGCTCCAAGAGCTCCTCCTTATCCTTCTTGTATAGCTCATTTGTGATGAGGTTGCCCAATAGTTGTGTTGGGGTCATTCTTGCTAACTCCGTGAGTTGAGGAAGAGTGTCACCAACATTTCGTATTTTCCCAAGAAAGCCCTAAGCATCTTTCTCACAATGTCAAGATCGGAAGGTTAGTACCAAGGCCTTTGAGCTCATTCACAATATTGTTGAGTCGTGTGTACATCTCATTGATGTCCTCATGAGGCAACATTGTGAATGTCTCATATTTAATCCTAAGCCGATGCAATTTTGCTTCTTTAACCGTGGATGTCCCTTCATGGATTTCGGAAGGGTTGTCCAAATAGCGTGAGCCGTCTCAAGATTACTCACCCTATTGAACTCATCCGCGTTTAAAGCTCCAAAAATAGCATTCATTGCTTGGGCATCTAAATGAGCATTTCGCCCGTCTTGATCCGTTGGATTCAATGGATCAAGCGCCATGACGTAACCCTCATTTACAATTTTCCAAACGCTTGGACTCATAGCCTTTAAATAAATTGACATTCTAATTTTCCAATAAGCATAATTTGATCCATCAAAGAAAGGTGCCTTGCCTATAGCAAATCCTCGCTAGCCATCCTTTTCTCTCTAGACGGTTAAGTCTAAAATGAGAGACCAAGCTCGATACCACTTGTAGGATCAAGGATACCGACTAGAGGGGGGTGAATAGGCGGTTTTTAAAATTTCTTTTCAACTAGGCTAAATTTCTCTATTTCTAAGAACAAGAATGAAAGACAATTTTAAGCCTACACAATACTAGTCAAGCAAATAGCAATACTAGTAATAACAAGGACTAAACAAAGCACTAAGCAAGAAAACTTAGAACTATTTAGAAAGCAATAGAGATGTGCACACTTGATGTTTTTACCGTGGTATCGAAACTTGCTTGGTTCCCACTAGTCCACGTTGAGGTTAGCTCGAGCGAATCGAACCGGCTCCACGAATTGAGCCAAGCACCTCGATCACTAGAGGTAGCTCTTCCCGCTCCGGTAGGCGAGCTCCAACCTTCACACGAAAGCCGGGTCTTCTCACAAGCTTCTTTGAGAAGATCACCGAACAAGCTTCTCCCAATCGTCCGGTGCCGCAAGCACCAAGAGTAACAAACCACGAGCTTCGCTTGATTGCAAACTAGTGCCAAGGATCAAACTAATGAATGCTATGCACTTTTTGCTCAAACACCTCAAATGAATGCTCAAGAGTGAAAGTAGGTGTGGAGTGAATGCCCAATGCTCAAGAATGATCAATAGAGTCTCTAGCCATCGTCTATGAGCGTTAGTGCGGTATTATACCTTCCACCTACCAAAACTAGCCGTTTGGAACAAATTCCGGAAAAATCGGGCGGCGGAACTACTGGCACGGCCCGAGGCCGAGTAGTCCGCTCCCTATCGGACGCATCGAACGGCTATGTCGAGCTTCTGCGGTGATCGTTGGTCCGTCGGTGCGGTACTACCGACGTTATAAAGTCCGTACTACCGTTCACCGGTAGTAATCAAGAAAGTCGGCGCAGTACTACCGCTGAGCCGAGCTCCAAAAGTCACTCTCGGAAAAAGGCTCGATTCCCATCCGGAACTACACGTGGCCGGTAGTACCGCTCGACACGGAACTACCGCTCTCCTAAAACTCGGGGGCATCCGGAGGTGCTCTCGGAGAAAGGGTCCGATCCACCTCGGAACTACACATGGCCGGTAGTACCGCTCGACAATGAACTACCGCTTCCTCGATTTTGGGCCGAGTCCGGAGGGTGCTCTCGGAAAAATGGGTCCGCTTGAGGTTCGGAACTTCCGATCGCGGTAGTTCCGATTTCTCCAGCAGTACTACCGCTTCGACGGTAGTACCGACGTTGAAAATCGGAACTACCGCACGTCCGCAGAAAGCACGCTTTGGCTTTTAAAACAGATTTTCAAGAATGCATGATCCTAGTTGATCCATGGACACTTAAGAATTGCTATCAAGCTACTTGCCATGATCCCTCTTTATGGTACGATTATTTACCCTATAATCCGGTCTTCCACCATTCTCCTAAGACCGGTAAAATTGTAAAAGGGAATCCTATTCTACATATACCTCTATCTTGAACCATGTTTGATCTTCATCCTTATCCTTTGGCTTGCATTTGTCAACCATAACCTGGACTTAACCTTTAAACACTCATTAAACGGTTAGTCCCATATTCATATAAATTCATTAATTACCAAAATCATTTTTAGGGGCCTAGATGCTTTCAGCGCCACAGTCTAACAAAACAGACTATTAATCAATTCGAGCACTCAGTAAGAACTATTAGCAGAAATTTCTCATATGTCTTAAAGTGCGTGAACAAATTGACCGCTGCAAACATTGCACCTACTGATTCAACATTACAGAGTGTGCATCCGAGGCTACTGCAATGAAGATTCTATCCACACTTCTGTAATTGCATCAGAGTGCTCGATGGGACTCATGTGGAAGTCATGGTTCCATTCGAGGAGCGCGTTAGACATTCCAATAGGCACAGGTACACCAGTCAGAATGTGCTTGCAGTGTGTGACTTCAATGCCCGGTTCACTTTTGTGTGTGTCGGATGGCCCGGATTAGTGTGCGACACACGTGTATTGTAGGAAACACTGATGAAATATAGAGATCAGTTTCCGCATCCACCTCCAGGTGCGGTGGTTGTATGTACAATCTTTCATATACCGTTGTACTTATATACCAGCATAACTGACATTTGTTATATGATTCTTGCAGGCAAGTACTATCTCGTAGACTCAGGGTATCCAAACAAGCCGATGTACCTAGCTTTGTACCACAACCAGAGGTACCATCTGGGATGCAGGAGGTACTTAACTTCCATCACTCGTCCCTGCGCAACATCGTCGAACGTGCATTTAGTATGTGCAAGATGATGTGGTGTATACTGGACAACATTCCTAGCTACGACGCCTCAAAGCATAAGGCAATAATTGTCTTGACAATGGCATTGCATAACTTCATTTTGGAAAGTGAGTTGTCTGACTTAATTTTTGCTATGGTAGAAGCTCAAGATGTAGGTAATGCCTGTCATGGAGAAGACGGTATACCACACATGCATATGGTGACTCTATCCACATGGACATGGTACGTGACTATATTGCAACGTCTTTAGTGCTTGATATAGATAGCATTATAACAATTTCAATTATTATACTATGTACACTACAAATGTCTACGTGTCACCTATAATGTTCGTAATCCAATTTGTATGTCAAGTTCGAACCAATGTAATTTAATAGTTTCACTTAGTACCACTTGCTAAAGTACCAAATATAATGCTTCTCAATTCAGCTCAGCAAAAAACCAAAAGCCACATCTATTTGGAATAGGGCCAATGGGTAGGACTGTAGGAGGCAACAGACTGGTGCTTCAACTTACCATCTCTTCTTTTCATTTGACGGCTTCAAATTGGAGAGCTATACATGCATGCGCATATTTATTTTTAAGTAAACAGGATCTGTTTCGAATAACTATGTATAAATACTTTACAGAAGTAATTAATACCCTGAACTACATTACCAAGAGTGTGTCAAATGTGTTACTCTGCAGACCAGCTCCACACCAACCCAAACCCAAACACAGACCTGACTGATAAAATGGCAGAAACCTCTACAGCTATGGCGGCATGTACTGATGGAACTGGTACAGGCAACAGATGATGGCCATCTTCGATGGACCTCATGGAGGTACCAACAAAACAACCTGGCCCCCTCCACTGGAAAGAATTTAGAGCGTCTGGGAGGATTCTTCTTGGCTCACTGGATGACGCAAACACATGCTGAGATGCCATCTCTGTCGTCCAGTGAGTCTCCGGATTCGCTGTATGGAATCATAAGAGACATAATGTGATGAGTTCAATAATAACAAGCAAGGCTCCACAAGGAAAAGTTTCAGCAGTCAAGTAAGTCAAGCTAAGCCACACCAAATGTGAAAATGCCATGAGAAGGAGCATCTCTAGGTGGAAAAGTCATTTGAAAGCTTATGCCCGTATGCCATCACTATCGCGAAAAAGAAAGAATGAAAATGATGTTCCCATTGTTGTGTTATTGCTTGGTTCAAGATAAATTTGGTGAATAGGAACAGCCAAACAGAACACCCATTCATGAATCATGATACAGTTCTATAAAGCATCTTGAAGTAAACTGTAACGAATGTAGTCACATCTAAAGGTAAAAGTGAAATAACGTGGTGATTAGGACTTTTCTTATTGGAACGTAGTGATGATCAGTAAATTCATGGTTTGATTGCTATGTCCTTATCTGTTTGTCTTTTACTTATCTATCATATATGGTGACTACTGACTAGGAGTCTATGACAAGGCTATACCCAAGATGTTTCTACAAAGACCTGCAACTTATTTCAATGCTTTTAAAACAGAAAAGCACAGTAGAACACAGCGCAAATGAAATAATGTGGCTCTCAAAATCAATATTGAAACTGTGTACTGAGTTAAGCAGATAAACTTGGGGGATGCCCCAATTATTGATTATATCAGGTTGAAAACGTGCACTCAAACTACTTCACTAAAGTTTACCCGGTACCTCGAAATATGTTGTTAATAGAATATTGCTGATGCGAGCACAATAAACAAAAAACCGATGCACACATTTTGCACAAGTCAAAGCTAAATTTTTATTATAGGTTTATAAATAATACTCCTAGAGCACTAAGTTTCACATTTGTGTATAGAACTGATCTGAGCAATAAACACAAATTTACACTCAACAAAAATCATGCATATACAAATGCAGTAGAGCACAAAAATGTCTTGTAAGACCTACACGTCTGAAGTAAGCATCATGACCAAGTATCTCAAGTTGTATAAGATTTGGTGGCTTCTGGCTTGCCCCCTTCTTCTATCAAGAAACTGATTTCTTGGAAGAACAAAACAGCGCCAGCCATCATTCAAGGGGCTAAACAAATAGACAACATATCTGGCATTGGGGGATGGTTTATTGGTTTCACTTATGTCAACACTACACCATACAATCTGATTTAATATCCAGGAGGACTAGATCTAGTAGAAAATTAAACATGCACACCGCATGATGATAATTCATCAACCGACTGGAGGCTACATTAATCCAAGATTCAGAATTCATCCACAGTTGCAAGAAGTTGATAAGAGGAAGATGAGACATACCTTGGCTCGAATTCCTTGACCTCGGTAAGATCCTTCCCCAGCAAATCCAACCACTTCACATTGCCTTTCGCAGCACACTTGCTGTCGGCGCAATTGGCCTTCTTAAGGTTACTCTTCTGTGGCACCGCTGGCGCTGCCGCCACTGCCGTCTCTTCATCATCCTCGTCCTTCTTGCCCTCATCGTCCTTCTTGGCTACCGCCACCTCAATCTTCCGAACCGGAGGCGGCTTGTCCTCTGCTGCGGCGGCGACACCGGTCGGGCACCGCGGCGCAGAGACAGCATCGTTGCCTGCATCTTTGGATTTGGGGAGGCAGGGGATGTAGCATAAGGGAGGGGCGCAGTAGCTCTCACAGTGCGAGAGCCTCATCAAAGTGGGGGATCGGAGCACCGGGAGCGGCCAAATCGGAACCCTTGGCTCCAAGAACACACCACATCAATCAAATCTGACAGAGGAACATATCGAGGAGTCGCGGAATGCAACCAGGAATCCGTTCTAGGCGCAGCAATCTTGCCCCCGAACGCCTCGACACAAGAGAACGGGGTCAAGAACGGCACACAAGAGCCACGTGAATCCAAGAAACCGGCCAAGAAAAGGGGCAAATCTCTGCGCAAGAACACAGCAGCAGCAGCAGCAGCAGCAGCAAGAAGAGCAGTTACAGATTGAATCTTGGAGTACTAAAAAGACTTGTTTCCCAGGGACAAGAGGAGGAGAGAGAAGGTGGGGGATGAGAGAGAGAAGGAGAAGGTGAGGTGGGTCTGCAGGAAGCCCAAAAGGAAGGAAGCGAGAGATGGGAGGAATCCAGCCGATAAAGATGGCAGCCAAGCTGCCTCCTTCGGTCCTTCGCCTTCCCTTCCCTTGCAGCCTACTGCCCCACAGGGAGGGGATCAAATGCATCCAACTTGCAAAACAACAAACAATTGACGCGAAGGAGATAATTAAGCAGATAAATTTTCCAACGGAGGAGTGAATCCATCGATTGGAACCAATGGATCATGGGTTACTAGTGCGTACTGGTTGCTGTTGCTAGGGACGACCAAACAGTAAAAGCAAAGGTATCTCGGACATCACCTCGGCTAATTCCCCCAAACTCTTTGGAAGGAAAGCGGTGTTAACTGTGAAACAAAAAAAAAATCTCATCTCTCATCTTTTTAGGCTCGAGAAAGACCTATTTATATGATAACATATCTGATATATATAAAGTATTTTATGGATATATAGGCAAACTCATCTCACCCGTCTAAGCCAAATCGACAGATGAGATCATAGTGGGCGCACCAACCTTCCTACTTATGAACTTTTACATTCACTCCCCACTGAGCCTAGATAATTTTTCGAAAACCCTCTGCGCTCCCCTCTTCCTAGCCCTGTCCCTATTCGATCCCTACTTTCCAAAGTTAGGAGAGAGGAATCCATCGCCACTCTGATGATCCTGTCCGCCTTTCTCCATCTGTGCGGCCAAACACAATATCTCACCACGGGCTCCTTCTGACGTCGACCAGATCTAGCACCACCTCTCCATCACATGCATCCTCTCCATCAATCCCTACCATTGCTCCTCTGTCGAGCTCATCCCCGGTGTTGATCTACCTCCCCGCACCCGCAAGCTCCTCTCCTTTTAGAGGTGTCCAAACGGGCCGGGCCTTAACGGCCGCACCGCTGCCCGCCATCGCTGGGCCCGGCCGCGACGGCACGCAAGACGGAGGCTAAGCGGTAGGGCAAGACGGCGACCGGCCGGCGGTGCACAGGCCGAAAGCCAAGACGGCGGGCCAACGCAGACGCCCGCTTAGCAATCGTCGGCAGTCTTGGCAACCAAGACGCAAGACGACACGGCACGGCACGACGCACGCCGCCCGGCCCGCTTAATTCGAAAAAATAGCCGTTTTGATCGTTGGAGGAAAAATTCGGAAAAATAGCAAAAATTCGAAAAAATCAAATTTTTCCTATAAATAGGGGCAATGGCCTCCATTTTCCACACCTCAAACCTCACTCTCATCTCTCGGTTTAGCTGTGAAAAATCCGAAAGTGTTTGCGCAAATTTGGTGAAAATTCGGGCAAAATTCCGAAAATTCAAAAATCTTGAAAGATTTTTGTAGGAGCTGCAAAGGAGGTAGTAGAACCCAAGTTAGAGACCCTGAACTTACTGAGGACGATTGGGTTGTTGGTCAAAAAATATTTTCCTTTCTAGAACTTTTTCATAAAGCTACACTTTGT
Source organism: Bonia amplexicaulis (assembly GCA_036346245.1). Classification (NCBI taxonomy): domain Eukaryota; kingdom Viridiplantae; phylum Streptophyta; class Magnoliopsida; order Poales; family Poaceae; genus Bonia; species Bonia amplexicaulis. The sequence continues at coordinate 30,275,803 of CM070741.1, forward strand.
CTTTCTGGAGTATACTACCCTACATCTCCTCTAATTGTTCATAACATTCTTGAAATTGCCACTCACCTAAAAGCTTTTGAAAATGATCCTATACTACGGGATCTTTGTAGTTGCCATGAAAACTAAGTTTTAAAATATTGGAAGGAAATTCCTATTTTATATGCATTCGCCTTTATTTTGGATCCTAGGGCCAAACTCAAGGATTTATAAATGTTTTACAACTTTTAAGTGATGCTACTGGTTTAGACTACGTACATACTATACTCTTCATTAAGGATAAATTATATGAGGTATATGATAAATATGAAAATAAGTTTGGGTGCATGCGTTTGGAAAGACCCCGTAGTCCCTAGCACCTCTGGGGGACTATGCAATGGGGCAAGATTTTGGTTCTTCGTCTAGGGATTCTCGTGCAGTGCGGTACACAACAATCGGGAGGAAGACGACAAAGCACCGGAGACCTATCAAGCTATCTCAACAAGGATAGCGTGAGCTTCGGCGAGAGTTGAACATCCTCTCATGGTGGCAAACCCGAAGGTATCATATCCATGCTATCCATATTAGCACGGGATGTGTTGATTGCTGTCTCTCTACAGCCTCCTGAGTCGACATTCGATCTTTCCGGAAGAATAATTGAGGAGCGACGAACAAGTCTCTCCAACGAGATGGTTGAAGTACTTCGATCAGTCAAAGGCGGGAACAAGTGAATCAAGACTTCAACATCTGCAGATAATAAAGATTTAGAAGAATCTTTTGAGAATTTGTATTTAGATAGCAATGAATAGAATTTTCAATATTTTCTTCACATCGGCCACTAATGAGCTTTATAGGTCAGTACTCTTTTTCTTTACCAAGGTTTTCTCAAATTGAGTTTTACTTGGTAAAGTTTTTAATGAGGCGACCATCCCATGTAATTTAATAAATTAATAAAGCTCATTATGTCATTGCAAATATTTATTTTATGATTAACAATGTCTACATTTTATATATTTTTCGATTTTCTATATTTTACAATTTTCTTATTTTTTCAATTTTCTTATTTTTTCTTTTTTCTGGCTAAGCAGGCTGGGCGGTAAGCGCCTGCTTAGCCTTAACTGCGTTCGGGCCGGCACGCACGCCAACGGGCGTGCACAGGCTCGCCACCATGCCATGGGCCGAAGACGCAACCTGGCCCGTTTATTACACGGGCCTTAACGGCCGTGCCTAAGCGGGTCGTGCCGAGCCGGGCCCGTCTTGCGCCGGCCGAGACGCCCAATGGACACCACTATCTCCTTTGCCTCCCCGTCCTCCACCTCTCTGTATGCAAGGATGTACAATATTGACTGAGGAAAAATATATGGATGTAGTAATGACTGGATGTTGCAATGATTTTGTGAGTTGCATATGGTTGTGTTTGTCAAATGGTTTGTAAAACTCTTCAGGTTGCACGAATGGAAACATGGTCTTGGATTTTTTGTGAAGTTATTAACTTGTTTTGTGTCAAATTTATGAATTCAATGCGCTGTGAAATTGTGCGTATGTGCCATGAACCTGATACTGTTCACTATTGATATTACGAGTTGAAACTATGAGCATGGCACTCAAATGTGTGCAATATGCTGTATAGTTGATGTTCTTGCATGTCCAATCAATAATATCAGGTCACATGTTTCTTCCTTTTCTAAAAAAAGCACATTGATCTTTTTTTAGAACCTGTTCATATTAGTGTTTAGCTTTAGTTTATGAATAATAACAACTTATAGATAAGTTTGTAGAGAGAGGAACACTCGTGTGCGATTTTAACCGATATAAATAAAGTCATTATAGTATGTATTACAATCAACTAGTAGATCCTGCCTTAAAAAGATACTCTATTTAATACTTTGGAGTATGGATTTCTATACGTCAACGTTGGTTGATGTAAGCGAACCATCTCTTAGGGCGGTGATGGAGTTATGGTTATACAAAGGTGATAGAAAAGTACGTTCTTTTTTTGTTGTTCAGGATACTCTCGTGGTAAACGAATTATCCTGGTAGATTCACAGAGATCAGTGGACTATCTTATTAAGGGATAAGTTGACCTCTCATCCTTTTGGATATAAAAAACGGGTTGGCTTACACCAAAACGTATGCATGAAAATAGGGGAAAAATGGTCGGTAAAATGAGCAGTAGTACAGACGGAAGAGAAAGCAGTTGTCACTGTCCATTTTTCGTCTAGATACAGTGCTTATCTTGTTCACGGTCCTTATCGCGGAACAGTGCTTCCATGTGACCATGTTCACAATGGTGATCGGAGTAGTTTCTCTTTGCGTTTTCAACCTGGATAAAGCTGTTATGATTTAAGATGACTCTATGAATCGACTGCATCCTTTCAAAAAAAATGATAGATTTGCTTTTGAAAAACCTAGCCCCGTAGATTTGAACATTGTTCATCCACATTCCTTGGAGGAATTTTTTTTTTATTTTCTCGCAAGGGCTTGTATGTAATTCCAAGAAAATGCAGGTTCCAAGTCGCAAGCAAAGCTTCCAGCGTGGCGTATTCTTCTCCGGATGATGAAGAGACGATCCAACCCACTCGCTGCCGCTCCCGTCCTCACCAGATAACGTAACGGCCATGACGTCCTCGCCTCTAACCGCCACGCCTCCTGCTCTCCTTCCCGCCAAATCCAAGAACCCACCGCCCCACCACCACCCGCTCCTCTCCCACCTCCCGCACTGCACGAGCCTCCGCGCGCTCGCCCAGCTCCACGCCGTCGCCGTCAAGGCCGGCCTCCACGCGCACCCGACCTTCGTCACCAGGATCCTCACGCTCTGCACCGCGCAGGGCGCAGCGCCGGCCCACCTCGTCTACGCCCGCCAGGTGTTCGACAGAATCCCCCACCCGCGGGACGTCGTCTGGTACAACACGCTGCTGCGCGGGTACGCCGCGCGCTCCGGCACCGGCGCCCCGCCCGGGGAGGCGGCGCGGGTATTCGTGCGGATGCTGGAGGAGGGCGTCGCGCCGGACACGTACACGTTCGTGTCGCTGCTCAAGGCGTGCGCGGCCGCGCGGGCGGAGGAGGAGGGCCGGCAGGGGCACGGCGTGGCGGTCAAGGTCGGCGCCGCGGAGCACGAGTACGTCCTGCCCACGCTGATCAACATGTACGCCGAGTGCGGGGACGTGCGGGCCGCGCGCGTCATGTTTGACAGGATGGACGCGGAGTGCGTGGTCTCGTACAATGCGATGATCACCGCGGCCGTGAGGAGCAGCCGGGCCGGGGAGGCGCTGGTGCTGTTCCGGGAGATACAGGCGAAGGGGCTCAAGCCGACGTCCGTGACGTTGATTAGTGTGCTCTCGGCGTGCGCATTGCTTGGGGCGCTGGAACTGGGGAGGTGGATCCATGAGTATGTCAGGAAGGTACGGCTTGACTCGCTCGTGAAGATCAATACTGCGCTGATTGACATGTATGCAAAGTGCGGGAGCTTGGAGGATGCCATTGGTGTGTTCCAGGGGATGGAATCAAGAGATAAGCAAGCTTGGTCCGTGATGATTGTGGCGTACGCTAACCATGGCTACGGCAGAGAGGCCATTTCGCTGTTCGAAGAGATGAAGAAGCATGGGATAAAGCCTGATGATGTTACATTTCTTGGTGTGCTCTATGCCTGTAGCCATTCTGGTATGGTGAGTGAAGGGCTCCAATACTTCGATAGCATGAGAGATTATGGGATCATTCCAGGGATAAAACACTATGGTTGTGTGACTGATTTGCTAGCTCGATCAGGTCAGCTTGAAAGGGCCTACAAGTTCATTGATGAACTGCCAATAAAGCCAACCGCCATCTTATGGAGGACATTGCTTTCTGCTTGTGGAGGCCGTGGAGATGTTGATCTTGGAAAATGTGTCTTTGAGAAGATTCTTGAGCTGGATGATTCTCATGGTGGTGACTATGTAATATTCTCGAATTTGTGTGCTAACACTTTGAGATGGGAAGAGATGAACAAGGTAAGGAAGCTGATGAGTGAAAAAGGGGTGGTAAAGGTGCCTGGCTGTAGTTCAATTGAGATAGATAACTCGGTTCATGAGTTCTTCTCTGGAGATGGAAGGCACCCACAATCACAAAATGCACGCCGCATGGTTGATGAAGTGATTGAGCAGCTAAAACTTGTTGGTTATGTCCCTAATACCTCGCATGTATTTCATGTTGAAATGGACGACAAGGAGAAGGAAACAAGCATAAGATACCACAGTGAGAAGCTGGCAATTGCTTTTGGGCTTCTAAATACATCTCCAGGAACTACCCTCCGTGTTGTCAAGAATCTCCGTGTATGTCCAGATTGTCATTCGATGGCAAAGCTTGTCTCTATGGTCTTTAATAGGCAGATCATACTCAGAGATCTAAATCGCTTCCACCACTTTGAGGATGGGGTCTGCTCTTGTGGAGACTATTGGTAGATTTTTTTAGGAACAGAATTTTTGTACCACGATGCCCTATCCTTCATGTATCCATTCAGGTATGATTAACTTGTACATCCATAAGAAACTGATAATTGAAGATTCTTTTTTCAAAGATTGATGGTACTGAAACAATAATAAATGACCCAAGTTTGTCAGTGAATGTCTAATACTTAATCATGCCCATAGCCTAATACTTTCCTGACCGTCTGGGGTGCATGTATACCATGATCCTTGCAGATCATTATTCGTTAAGCCTTGTGTACAACTAGGTTTTGTTTTCTCGATCGATACAATAGGAGTGTATGACATGTGGCTTACATTCTTGGAAGATTCTGAAAAGAAAAAAAACCACCGGATTAATCGGTATATGAACCTATTTGATAGAAAGTTCACATGTGTGTCTTACCGTGCGAGCTAATGTAGGAGTCTATAGGCTGATTGCAGCACTGTTTCTTAGCATGAATGTAAATGGTAGCTAATTGTAACGTCCTGATTTTCAGAACCTTTTTAAAGCTTTTAAAATAAAAATAACTATTTGGATTTTTCTGGAATTAATTAGGCTTAAATTGAATTTTTATTAATTAAAAGGATTTAATATAACTAAGTTAAACTTTAAAATTTGCTTGAAGTATTTTATTTGGGTTTCTTGTGCTTCAAGAAATTCTCTATAATTTTCTGAGATTTTTTGGATTGTTGCATTCATTTGAATTTCATTGATACCATAGGAGATTCCCAAAAACTTTCTGTAAACATATTCTTTTATTGAATGAAATCAACACTTCATCAAAGGCCGTGCCTTTATGATATTGGCAGGCTAGGAAACTGTCTTTAGGTTGGTAATATATCTCTTTCTTGCATGTGACCTCCTAACAAAACTCGGTGTAATGCTAACCAATACTATGTCTAATAATAGTCATAACGGTGATGAGACCTCATGTTCCTGCTACTCACACAGATAGTATATCATTTTGGCTTCAACATCACTATGTTATGCCATAAATAGATTAATAAACCACATTGTTTAGATGACTGAAAAGAAGAATCGCTAAAGCAGCCACCATTAATACATGCTGATTGTTGTGATAGGTGGTTGGATACGGGTCGAGGACGAGGACCAAGTGTAAGGCGCTCGCCCTCATCTAGCCATCAGCATGGCTCTTCCCTAATGTGGTAGAGAGATTCTGAGGTCTGATTTTAGAAGAGGAGGAAAACTAGAAACTTCTTTAATTATTCATTGATTAATTATAAATGGTATGGCTCCTCTCTTTATATAGATGAGGTTAGCCTTTAACAATATAGTAACTAATATAATCTAATACAACCAATCAACTAAAGATAAAATCATATCCATATTATCTAAATATGGAGACTATTCTTAATATAAAGATACATCTAACTATTCCTAATATAAAAATATTCATAAGATTATGCCCCTAAAGAGATAATACTACTACAGTACAGTGTGGCACTATTCATGTGCGCTACAGTACCCACGATAGTGTTCGTGTGTCTGCTATAGTGCTCGGCGGGATCATAGCCCATAGCATTACACCCTTCGCGGCGAGACAGCTCGTCCTTGAGTTGTCAGGTGGTAGCTATGGCTGCAACCTGAGGTGTCCCCATGTTGACAAGAGGCCATGGCGCCGGTGGAACATCATATGGAAGAGAGCCCGCAACACTCCGATGGAGAACAACGAGGACTACAGTCCCTTGGTGTAACTTGCCGTTGCAAGAGGCGCCTGCGGCATGGACAAGCTGCATGGGACAGCAGCGACACTCTTCCTGCTAGTACGGGGAAGAATGAGACATCGTTGCGGTCCTTACACCCGCCACACCCCACATGTACGATGACATGGCATCGGCTCACCATGTGGAGAGGACTGCCGCTGAATAACAGCAACCTTCCTCCTTGACGAAGGCAACAGAGGTGCAGCCAAGGACAGCGCTGCCCGTTGAAGCGTTGGCGTCAACAACAAGAGTGGCATCGGTGACAGCACTGGTTCTAGAGATGATGGAAGTTGCGACGGTAGTGATGGAGGCGTGGCCATTGCATACACACATGTTGTCTCCTTCTGCTCCTTGACCATCGATGCCATTTATTTCTTGGCACATGGTCATCATGTTGCCAAGATCAGCCTTAAGGTCCGCGACTAAGACCGTCATAGCAACCGCACAATCGGCAACAGAAGTCGAGTGGCTCTGATGTCAAATATTGTGGTAGGTGGTTGGGTACGGGTCTGAGGACCGAGCGTGGGGCACTCACCCTCATCTAGCCACCAGCAAGGCTCTTCTCTGATGTGGTAGAGATGTTTTGAGGCCTAATTTTAGGAGAGTAGGAAGACTAGAGACTTGTTTGATTGTTCATTGATTAATTATGGATGGTGTGGCTCCTCTTTATATGGATGAGTTTAGCCTCTAACAATATACTCCATCCGTCCAAGTTTATAAGTCATATTTTTAAATAATCTTGCCCATAAATATAGAAGTATTTCATATTTCAATGCAAAATTAATATGAGGTTTTCTCTATACACCTAATAAATATCATGTTTTACTTTATGTTCTCTACATGCATGTATTGAATATAGTGTTTTGAGATAATTATTAGGGATAGTTTAGTCATATCCAATATCTTCTTGATCTATGTTTTAGTCATTTTCGATATCTCCTTGGTGTATGTGAAGAGAAAATACGCGTTATAAACTTGGACGGAGAGAGTAGAAATTAATATAATTTAATGCAACCAATCAACTAAAGATAAGATCATATCTATACTACAAAAAGGTCAGCCATGCCGTGCCATGCTGCATGACCACTCGGGGCGTTTGGTTTGAAGGACCGGGCGGTGAATGGACCATCTGATTCTAATTTCGGACCTAATCCACTTGTTTGATTTGAGGAATGGAATGGGTCAGTCCATCATCACCTTCTCCCTCGTAAGCATAAGCCTAGTACAAAATAAGGGATGGTGTCATCCCACCAATTTTATTGGATGATCCCATGATGGACCAATCCATCTTAGGATGCAATGATCCCTCAAACCAAACACCCCATAAGTTTCACAATTTTGATTTTGACCGCTTGTATTCTTCAGTCATACTGTATATGTTCTTGTTATCGTCAGTGTCACCTTTGCATACCATTGCCGTTGCTGTTGTCCGTCTCTGGAAATTAGTTGACGTGCTGTGTTATACTGGATATACTTGGAAATGGTACGTTATACTCTTTTCAGTTATCTAAATTTGTAGTAATTTATATGGACAGGGTGAAACCGCCTTGCTGAGTGGCTTGCATAAAGGAACCCTGGTCTGTCTGGAGCCAGCCAAGACGAGAGGTAGAAGAAGCTTCTTGTCCTTTGAGTTGGTCAACCAAAGAGTAAAAAAATCCCTCTTTGCAGCTGGAATCCATGAGCAGCACTTGCTTTTTGATTAATTCCCCTTTGACCAATCCTTATCAAATGCATTTATACCATTACTGTTCATCATTTGGTGTACCTGAGCTAGAATCTTGCTTAATTTATTGTCTGTGTTTTCTACTACTTCCTCTGTCCTGTTTTTTAGCTTCTTTTCTTGGCTAGGACATGTATATTCTTTTCAAATGGAACTTTTTGACAATGGTTGATATCTGGATTGCCAAATGGCATGAAGTTATGTACTTACTTTATATAAACCCCCAAAGTTCATATGTTTAACTTAATTAATCCAACCGAACAGTCATCATTTTCAACCTTTAAAGCGCAAAATAGTGATTTTTTTGTTTTCTCCCTTTTTTTCCTCCCACTTTAACAGTGGTCCTAATTCTGAACTGAATTCTGACATAACATGGTCTCCCTCATCTAACTGCATCCCAGATCCAATTAATTACTGATGAAATCTGACACGACACTAAGTATTTGCAGAAGTCGCACTGCTAAGGGTACATTATTTGCAGATGATTTCATTATGTAGTACTAGAACATTAAAAACCTTTACCAGAAACAATTAATTATTTTTTGAAATGAAGCAAGAAACAATTTTGAAACACTGGAATAAATTTTTACAAGACCTTCAGTTGAAGCAATGCAAATCTATCAATCCATTATTACTTCGTTTCTGAAAATAAAGATTACAGTATATGCCATATGTATTCATTTACCCTTTCTCACAGCACAAAGGCAGTAAATTAAAATTACAAATTACAGTATTACCACTGATCAGTATACCGGCGGCGGAGGCGCATGCACCGGCGGTGGTGGCGATGGTGGCGCGATACACCCGTGTGCGTCGCAGTGCACCGGCGGCCGGTGCAGGAACGAGATGCACTCCTCGCCGGACCGCTGGTCGGGGCGTCCGGCGATGCAGTTCTGCCGGTCGTCGATGCGCGGCACCTCGAGGCAGCGGTGCGGCTCGCCGCAGAAGTAGTTGTACGAGTAGGTGAAGTTCTTGAGGTGCGGCAGCTCGCAGATGCTCTCGGGGATCTCGCCGGCGAGCATGTTGTGCGCGACGTCGAGCTGCTCGAGCGCGCGCATGTTGCCGATGGTGTCCGGCAGCGTGCCGGCGATGCTGTTGAAGCTGAGGTCGAGCACGGTGAGCTGGTCCAGCTTGCCGATCTCCGGCGGGATGCAGGAGGAGATGCCGCTGTTGAGGAGCACCAGCTCGTTGAGCGTCCTGGCCATGTCGCCAATGCTGCTCGGCAGGCACCCCCCCAACCGTGGCAGGTTCGCTAGAACGATCACCGACGCCGTTGAGTTGCTGAAGTTCTCCGGCAGCTTGAAGTCGAAGTGGTTGTTGTTGATGAACAGCGCGTCGATCTTCTTGTCGAAGATCGCCGCCGGCACCTCGCCGCAGAAGTTGTTGAACCTTCACACACACACACACCATATACACCGACACCAATTATATACTTGTATATATGCGTTGCATTAATCCATAGCTTCTCCATCTGTGTGCAGGAACAGGTGTATAATACGTGCGCACCTGATGTCGACGTACTGGACGTTGGGGAGGCAGAGGAGCTGGGAAGGGAAGGGGCCGGAGAGTTGGTTGTTGCTGACGTCGATCTCGTGGAGAAGGTGAAGGGAGCGGAGGGACTCCGGGAGGGAGCCGGAGAAGCGGTTGGAGTTGAGGTGGAAGACGGCGAGGTCGGAGAGGAGGCCCAGCTCCTCGGGGAGCGTGCCGGCGAGGTCGCCGTGGTTGAGGTCCACGCCGGCCACGGTGCGCGCGCACGGGTCGTCGGGCGCCGGCGCGCAGTACACGCCGAAGTAGCCGCACACCTCGGGCCCGCACCAGTTGTGCGTCAGCTTCTTGGGGTCGTCCGTGATGGCGCGCTTCAGCGCCTGCAGCGCCACGTACGCCTTCTCCAGCCGCGAGTTGTTCGTCGCCGCCTGCGACGCTGGCGGCATGCTCGGCGCCGGCTGCGACGCGGCCAGCAACGGCGCGGCCACGACGAGCGCCAAGAACACCGCCGCCGTCGACCTCCTCATCACGCCTGAGCCGCGCAGTGTCCGCATGCAAATGCAACGGACAATGGAATGTTGGTCGCCTGCTACGCGCCTATGTGATCGAGGTACTACTGATTAGTATGTGCTTGCCGTGCGTTTTATTTGGTTTATATGGGCACTTGTTTCGGGGGTTTTGGGCCTCTTTTTTTTTTTGGCTTTATGTTGGGCGTTCGTCGGACTGCGTGTGTATGCGTGTGTTGACTGTTTCGTTTGCGATTTTGTTCGTATTGCTGGGCAAATGATGAAAGTGAGGAGTGGTTCGATTTTTCCTACCTGCAAATTGACCCAGCCGCTTGTCGCTTTCATGCTTTTGTATCCAAGTTTCTGGCCTTCTTTTTGTGTCCGGACGACATGGTCAAAACTCAAAGACTGATGTGTTTGCACCGAGTGACAACCATCGTCATGTTGAACTCATCCACCCATGACTTCATTTCTTTATGGTGCTGTTAGTATATCGTTTTCACTTATCTTGATTAGCCTCACATTTATCTTTCATGTATGAACAGCAATTAATAGACCATAAAAGGAGTATATCAAACAGAAACTAGGACTAGTTCTTGTACTTGAACAAAAAACTAAGGAAGTAGAGTTAATGAGGAGTGATTCCGCGTTGGATCACGTCAGGCCCATCTGTAGTTTTCTAATTGGAAGAACTAAATGCACGCCCAACTAGATCAAAATCTAAACAAAGAGTCATCGCAAAAAAAAAAAATCCAAACAAAGAGAATATCTAACTGAGATGATAAATTGTAGGAATTTTGATAGAAATACTAGCTTGTCTGTTGGTGTAGTACTAATATACTAGTAGACCTGTATTTTTGTTCCAGATGATGACTAATAATTCAATCATTTTCATGATATTGCAATGTAAGGTAGTGGGTCAACCATCTCCCTTAAGTCCCATCTTAATCTCGTTCTTGCTCTTGAGCAGTGCGATTTGCTCGTAATCTCACATGATTTTGCGTTTTCAAGTGCTGCGGGAACCTCACATCACGCCCCGGCGCAGAACCGTTCGCATCAGATTCTGACGTGACCTGCGGCTTACTGCTGTTCATCGCAGCAGCATTTGGTGGCACGTCAAGCCCTTTGAATCGCCTGTTGATGAGATATTGCTCTCGTTTTCCCTAATGATTTGTGATGCATTTTATATCGCTCTGCCTATGATTATTGATCAACGGCATTTTCTAGTATATTTCTCAAAACAAAATAACAAGTCCCTTTCTCTGGCCTAAGGCCTCGGCCTTCATACACGAACGCACGCACTGGACTCCCTAAGAAACTGACTCAATCACGACTCCCTTGTACGTACTAAAACTACTACTACTCAAAGCTATACCTACTGGGCCACGTGCTCATGTATTTTGCCACGGAACAGATTACAAAAGAAACAAACTTAAAAGAACAAACCCTGGCTAGCCTCCACTATACAACATAATCCACCATCGGTACGGAATCAGAGTGAATACGGATGGATATCGTTTATCCTAGGGTTCACCATCGGTACGGAATCAGTTAAAATCAATTTTCCCGGTTGATTTTTTTTCCTCAAGTCGGTCGGATACGAATAATCTGGATATCCGTTTCTCCATTCCGTATCCGTTCCATAATCTTTCGGACGGTCGGTCGGATGGAAATTATTCGCTTCTTGAACATGATATTGGACAATATGATACAATCGAGCGAACATGGAGAGATTAATTTCGAGATGTTGAAGGAAGAACACCCAGATTCCGACTATTTAGATGTGACAATCTGCATATATGTTATCTTATTCCTAGGTGAAGTCACAATGACTTCTTCATATCACTTGACATACGGATATATCGGACGGATATCGCGATCCCATATTCTATTCCATTTTTTACTTCAATTATATTGTTTACCACTATACAACATAATCCACCATCGGTACGGAATCAGTTAAAACATCAATTTTCCCGGTTGATTTTTTTTTTCGAAAACACGCAAGAGACATGTAATCTTTGTATAAATAGACGAAAGAAGCTAATTTTTTGGGTTTAAATTCAGATGTTTCTGCCCCCTATTTGTTTTATCTCAAGTAATTACAACATTTGCATTTTGGTATATTAATACAGGCGGCTGTTTTCCGGGGAGGCAGGCAGACGTTGCAGGCACAGCGCAAATCAAGATCGGGCTGGCCATGTTTCTACGTCTATGAACAGGCTCCTTGGTCTTGGTTTCGTTGTTCTGTGAAAAGGGCAATTGTAACGACCATGGCGATAGCAACGGCCACATTAACGAAAGGAATTGATGGGGGCTAAGCAGTCGCAGCCATCAAGGTGCTAGAAGTAGTAGTACTATGATGATGGAACTGAATTGTCAGAACTGAAGAAACCAGAGGTCTGATTGCCAAGGAGAACTCTGAATCGGTGATGGAGGCGGCTGTTCCAAATTGACCCTAAATTATCTTGGTGCATGCATGTTAAGTATTTGACATGATCATTTCAGCTAATCTGCTCCTATTTTCAATGATGTATATTACAGTGAACAGTATTAGCATTCCTATTACCTTATTCTTAAGACTGGATTATGTAAGCATACATATAGTTTTGGAAGTAAGTGGTTGGTGATGGAGGCGGCTGTTCCAAATTGACCCTAAATTATCTTGGTGTGCATGCATGTTAAGTATTTGACATGATCATTTCAGCTAATCTGCTCCCTATTTTCAATGATGTCTTCTCTCCCCATGTCTGTTGCATGTGTTGACCAAATAATATCACAATGCTTCTTAGTTATGCAAGGGGTGCCACTGTATTGGAGATTATTCTATTCATGGAAACTATAATTAGATCTGTAATTTATTTTTCTGGTTTTCTAGTCTTTTTTGGATCTTTTTGTTTTTTCTTTATTTCTTTGTATTATCTATGATGATATAATTTTTTATTTTTATTTTTAAAATTTTATTACAGTAAAAAAAACCTCTGCACTATCAAATAAGCTAGAAGCTCAGGGTTTTTAAACCCAAAGGAGATCAAGGCATTAAACACAGTGCAAATGAAGGGCACGTGTACGTCAGTGTATGTCATTGCAGCCCTCTCACTGTACGTCGGCATTAAACCGTCGATCGATGCTACCACTTCACCTACATTGCTCAAAGTCACCGTCTGCAACCACGAAGGGGTTGGCTGCTTTGGTTTAGGGATCGAGACATTTTACAAAGAGTATACATCGTTTTAATTAGCATCATTATCTTTATATTATCTTTACAAAGAGTGTATGTTATTATTGCTGAGTGATGCATGGTAGTTACATGGTCTGTTTGGCAAGCCAAAAGCCGGGCAGTTTTTAGCTTTTGCTACAGTACCTAACTTTTAAATAGAGTATTTTCTCAAGACGGGGTCTACAAGTTAAACGTAGTACACGTTAAAAGTCCAATATCTATACTAACCAAAATCGTAAGTGAGTATCGGTCACTCCGTAATCTGTACCGTAAATAGCTAAAATTTAAAAATTTCGACCAAAAACTATAAGTCACAGCCAAAAAGAATAGATCTACAGTGTTGTTTCCCGGGGAGGCATGCAGACGTTGCAGGCACGCACGCACAGTGCAAATCAAGATCGACTTGTTGCTACTGCGTTGTACTAGCAGTACGTGTGTACTGGGCCATTCATGTTTCTACGTCTATGAACAGGCTTCTTCTGATCTTGGTTTCGTTCTAGTGGCGATAGCAACGGCCACATTAACGAATTGATGGCGGCTAGACAGGTACTAGAAGTAGTAGGAGTATTATGGATAGATTCTTTTAGACTGATGGTTTATGATTTATGGTTTAAATATTTAAATTATGGCTGTTCGTCGGATGTAGTACATATAGAAAAATAGTCGCATGTGATTTTGACCGATACAGCTGAACTCAGTACACTTTTTACTACAATCTTTCTGTTGACCCCACTTTGAAACACCGTTTAAAAGCTAGTTAATGTAGACAGTGCAAGCATAAGTCAGCTGAAAGTCAAAAGAACTCAGCCTATGATGAACCGAATCTATGGAGAACAGTAACATATGGTCTGGCTGTAGGAATATAGGTAGCTATACTAGCACAAAATAAAAAATTCTACTACATAAACCAAGAAGCCGTACGAGTAAGAAATCATATATTGTTATCGCTAGACGTATAGTGCAATGAAAGAAGAGTTGAAACAGCCCGGTGCAACATCACGTGTGTCGATGTAGTATAAGTAGTCCATCGTCCAATGTCCTTGGCTACCAATTGTCCCCTCCAACAACCCCTTGCGTTCCTCACGTACATTGCAGATCATCCTCGATCAGCGCAGCAACACCTCTATGGTATCCACACGTCCAAGGGTGGAAACACCACATTACAGAGCTCCAATCGCCCAATGGGGAGGCGACTGGTACCAGTGTAGACAACAGTTCTACATCCCGTTGGGCGACTGGAATCTATTTGTATAAAAAATGTTGCCACAGGTATATTTCTATAATTTTAAATAAAAAATAGATTATTCATACCAAAAAATTCGGCTTTTATAGCCGTTATAGTACCACTTTAGCTAAAAGGTAAAGACAACAGCTGTTTTAAACCAGGCCTCAATTTGTCATGCATTGTATTGAGTAACCCTATGCGACAACGTCCTTATTAAGGCGACCGTGTACTGTATCATCCTCAGAAATGGTATGCTTATGTGGTTTATCCTTAGGCCCAGTTGATTTCTGTTTTTTAGCGGCTTCTAACTTTTCGACTGTTGATTTTTTGTTAAAATTATACTGTAACAATTATTAATTTTTTCTGAGTCATTCAATTAAGTAAAATAAAAAAAATAAAATCACTGTTATATCTCTACGGACGATACAAAGGAAAAAGAGAAAAAAATAGAAAAAGACAGAGAAACTAAAAAACCTAAAATTAAGAAGCCAAAGTGTTTCGTAAATCAATTCCGTAGTATTCTTCCCTTCACACGTGTTAGTAACAATTCTTCCCTTCACACTCATCCCTGCGATTGTCGAGTCCTGTTTCAACTAGAAAAAAAATGCTTGTCAGTGAGGTGTGCGTTCTGCACGGGGAACGGAAAGAGTTTGGGTTCGGTAGAGGCAGGCCAAAGCGAAGTTACCAAGTGGGCGAGGGCAACCAGGCCATCGCCATTACCAGAAGCATTGCCTTCTTGTTCATTTTGACATGCAGGTTGCACGATCGGCCTCTCCTCAGTAGCAGTATCAACAGATTCAGGACTATTGCGGCTGTAATACCCTTTACTTTTTAGTTTATAGTTTATATTCTACAGCTTCTTCCGAACAAACAAATCAAATAACTTTTCTACCGTCTTTTCAAAGTTGCTTATCAGAACAAGTTTTCGAAACAGCTTATTAGTATTTAATATGTTCATATAAACGCTTACCATAGATCAAAACACTATAAACCACAACCTTAAGACGTCAGATGAAAAAGACCTCACCTAATATTCAGAGAGGTATGGTTTGTAGATAATCCTGACCATTAACTTCCTTGGGCTGATACTGTTCACCAGCCACCAGGCATCTAAAACCATTGTCACCCCTTGTGGTAGGCCCCCCCGGCCAGACGCGAGACGCAGCCTTCAGCCCCCGACCAACCTCGCGTCGCGCCCCGCCGCCCCCGGCCGATTCCACCGCCGCCAGCCCGCTGGAACTCCGGCTCCCGCTCCGGCCTCGCTGCCTCGGTCCTCCGCCTCCGGCCTCCGGGATCCCGGCTGCAGCCCTCTGACTCTGCCGCTTCCCCGACGCTGAGGTAGCAGAAATAATTAATTCTAGTTCTATAAGACGCAGCGGAGTGTTTTTATTTTCTGTTGATTGATGCTTGATACCTCTGCGATGGAAGATATGGATAGTGTCACAGTTCATAGCATCTGAGGCCAAGGTGATCATGGTTGTGATGCTTGTGTAGGTTGACCGATTTGGAATTGGAAATACACATTATGAGGGACATCCCTGTGAAAATACTATGGTGACTGGGTGGTTGTTGTGGAGTAGTAGCCATTCATGGCTTAGTTCAATGTCCTTGGTCATTGGTCATCCTCCAGTAAGTGAAAATAAGATGTATGACGACAGAGTGACACATTTGTGTTCTTAGTCATTGAGCTAATGTTGAGTGTTTTGTTTTATTTCGCTCTTTGACTTTTTGTTTAATATGATTATATCCATATGTTCTCTATGGCAGTACAACGAATTAACATAAATTAATTAGTGTTTTTGGTCTTTCTGATAAGTTGAGGTCAGCTTATTGTGATTACTCAGTGCATCATTGGTATACCTTTTGAATTGCTTTCTTAATGCTAAGTTGCTTAGCTCATGTTGTGTTAGTGTTTATGTACTTTTGCTATGATGTAGCTTAATTACAACCTAGTGATGTTTCAATTCTGTCATAAGTTAGCCCCTGCTTCATTTCTGCTCAAGAATATCCGTCTCAAACAAGGCAAGCAGGCAGGCACATTCTAAGATGAAGATAATGCTACTCAACAACAAAAAGATTAAGCAAATGGAGCATCGGAAGCTTAGATGATACCTGGGAACTTGATGATCTCCAACAGTTGATGATCTCCAACGGCTGTATTACAAGGATACCATGGCTGAAGAAATATTCCTGTGTGTATCGCGGCGGGTAGGATATGTGATCGTGCAACTGTAATTGGGCCGAGACCCACAACTCCACTGCAGCCCACAAGGCCGAGCTGTGCGTTGTGGCCGTGTGCTCTCCTCTTCTCCCTCTCCCCTCCCCTCTGCCGCTCCGTGGCACCGTCCGCCTCGCCGCCGCATTTGAGCCCCTCCCCAACCGCAGGCCACGGCTCCCACCTGGACCCTCTGCTCTGGTAGTAGAAGCTGCCTTTCCCTTCTGCTTGGTGCCGTTGCTGTGGCATACCATCTGGAGTTCGGGGCATCCGGCGATCGGGTAGGGTATCCGTGCTTTCCCCTTTCTTGTTCTTCAGCCTGGTGCGTATCTAATTGATTGGGAGGGACGACCTGTGGGCTGTGAATGAAGAGTTGGTCATTACAGAGTTGTTCGGATGCGTCCTTAAGTTCAGTGTAATAAAAAATGGCGGTAAGCCACCTTGATTCTTGCACTAGGGAGCATATATGTGATTGATTGCTTCAGTGACATGAGCGAATTAGTGAAAATGATACCTTCTGAACGCAGAATTTCATGGCTTGGTAGCTTCTCGACTCGTTGTTTAGTGCTCTTGTATTCACATCACAAATACTAGTGCCAGTAGTTGGCTACTATCACTATTGCTTGTGGTGTTAATGGATCGAGCCTCTTGGGACTGCAATATTCCTGATTACCTTTTCTTTTCTTCTTTTGATTATAGGGCATTGTAGGCTTGCAGTAGGCGAAAAGATGCTAACTTCTTGCAACTCCATGACCTGTGCATTTGCAGCGTAGCATGATTATGTAATCATGTAGTTTACTCAATGGCACAGAAGGCTGCGTCTTGCATACGGTTTACAAGGCCACGCCTGCTGTGGAGCAGACTAACGTACTGCTCTTGCTCAGATGTGCCTGCTGCTCGTGATTGTGGCACTAGAGGGAGTTCTGCTGAGTTCAAGTCTGCGATCCAGATGCTCAAGAACAATCTCCAGCCAGTGAGGTTAACCCATGTTCTTGATTCCACTTCAGATTTGAACCTTGCCCTTAGGATCTTCAAATGGGCTTCACATCAGAGAATGTTCATTCACACGGTTGACACATACGCCTGCATGATCTCTAAGCTTGGTGTTGCTGGGAATCGTGATGAGATGGACAGACTCCTTAAGGAGATGATCAAATTGGATGTCCCTGGATTGGAGCAAATCCTGAATGGCTTAGTTCAGTACCTCAGCGGTAAAAACCGTTTTGATGAAGCATTGCTGGTGGTCCAGCTCGCTAGCTCTGGGAAGCTCAAGTTGTCAGTCTCATCCTGCAATGGTGTGCTGTGTGGTTTGGTCAAGGAAGGGAGGGGCTTGAGGCCGTTCATGCATGCATACATGGAGATTGTGAAGGCTGGAGTCCTTCCTGACGTGGAAACATTGAATTGGTTAATTGAGGTCTTGTGTGAAGCTGGCCATTTAGACCTGGCATTGATTCAGCTTGACAGGATGGGCAAGAAGAGGTGCACTCCTAACAGTTGTACTTTCAAGATACTCATCACGTCACTTTGTTCCCACAGCAGAGCAGACGAATCGGTGAAACTCTTTGATAAGATGCTGCAGCTGAGATGCATCCCTGATAGCTGCTTTTATGTTCAAGTGCTGCCCCTATTTTGTAAGTTCAATAAATCCAAGGAGGTGAGTACGAATGTCTCTCTATAATCTTTTTTGCAAATTATTACTATTTAAAAGCTGCAAATAAAAGCCCATATAAACGGACCGAAAAGGCCAACCTCTCAATATATTGATCCTATCAAACCCTTCTCATATGCTTTCGTGATGTACACCACAACATATCCCAAAAGAGGCCAACCTCTTAAAGCTCTCCCTTGTAGCACGCCCTGTTTCTTTCTTAAGCTATAGATATAAGACATGTCTGTGAGAAACCAAAAGCACGGTCTATCATAGCAAACTAAAAATGACATAGGTTTTTTTCCGCAGTCTTAGGTTTTCTATGTCAAAGCACATACCCTCTTAGCATAAGATTACGCTAGAAAGAAAGTAAAATAACTAACCCTCTTGAATCATTTTAGGCTAATTAGATTCGTTATCAAATGCAAAAGTCGAATTAAGGTGGTGCTTCAACTACTTTTTGATTGTGTCTTCTGGCTTTTGACTGAAATTACTTTGTAACGACTGTTATCTTTTTATGAAAAAAAATAAAAAAATTGAAAAAAAATTATATCATTATAGACAATGTAAATGAATAAGAAGAAAAAGGCAAAAAACAAAAAATTAAAATAAGCTGAAATAAGAATCTGATGCATTCTAAATAGTTTCTACTTAAATAAATTAAAAACAAGAAAACAAAAGCTGAAACAATTTAAGCGGAGCCTAAACTAACCTGGCCTAGTTATTCCAACCTCAAACCAAACTCACCTAGCAAGTCAACAACAAATGGCATCAAAGGTGCCGCTCGATTAAGTGAAATAAGCTAACTTATGGTGAAATTACACTATAATGATCGAAATTACTCAGAATGGATGATAATTTATTTGGTGTAACTAAAATTTTAAAATATAGGAAAAACATGCTAACCCATCATGAACGATATAAGCGAATCTGAGAAAAAAAAAGAACCGACAAAAAAATTAAAAATTAAAAATAGAAAAAAAAATAAAATTTAGAAATAATAAAAAATAAGCCAAAAATCAGAAAGTTGAACCGAAATAAGCGCGGCCAAACTCAACACGAGCTCGAGGCTGACCAAAAGGGAAAGATGCTTCGCCTAGCCTACCTGCATCCGTAAACTTGGCCCGATCGCGCCGCATAGCATCGCATAATAGCCCCGCAAGTCGCAAGTCACCTCACGAGTCGGGGTCGTTCGCTCGCTTCCTCGTCCCGACCTTCCCGAAGCTTCCGGAAGCCATGGCCACCACCAACGCCCCCGCCCCTGACGCCGTCGCCCCCGCCGCGTCCGTGCCGCGCGGGCAGGTGGATCTGGTCGACTTCATCGACTGGAGCGGCGTCGAGTGCCTCAACCAGGACGCCTCCCACAACATCGCCAACGCCCTCAAGCAGGTAGCGCGGCTGCTCCCCCCGACCGAACGCTAGCTCGATCGATCCTCCCGATTCCGCGGATTTTGGATACTTTTGCGTGATTTTTGGTGGGGCGGCTCGAATTTTGTTAAGAAACTTTGCTAGGGTTTCGTAGATGTTGGCGTTGTGCCTGATCGCTCGTGTTTAGCGAAGCCGTGTGTATTTATGTTATCCTTTGCGGATTTTAAAGGCGATTGCGTTGCGATGCTTGGCGGTTGCAGGGTTACCGGGACGACGAGGGGCTGTACCTCGCCAGCGATTCGGATGAGCAGCTGCTGATCCACATCCCCTTCATGCAGGTGGTCAAGCTGCATTCCGCGCTATTCAAAGGCCCCGAGGAAGAAGGTGAGATTTGCAATTCCCATTAGGGCTTTTGCATGAATTCTAGATTTTGTATGCATCGACTGGCTAGAGTTAAGACACTTCTCCAAGTTAGATGATTGGAGGATTTGTGGAGCAAGAGTGTTAGATTTTGTCGTGCTGGTTGCGACCGCAAGGGTCCCTGTGACTAGATGGTGGAACCTTAGTTGTGTTTTTGTGCATTTATGATCGCTACTGATTCGGTGGGACCAACCTAAGTGGTGACCGTTGGAACTATGTCAAAACGTTGTTAGTTGCGGTGCTAGTGCTGGTGTTAACTTTGAATGTTCAAAGACTTGCAAGAAAGGTGATCGCTTGTTCAAATTCCAGATAGTTGCATTGCATCAATGACATGTTGCATTAACATTGTCAAATTTGCCCATGTATGCATAAGTCACCCATTTATTGGAGATTTGTACCTTTCGAACAAAGCTGCAGTTGGATCTAACTCAAAGAACCTCGTATGATGCATTACCATTTTTTGGTCCTCCCACCAATTAGGACATCTATGAGCACATTCTCTGCAAAAAGATCCATGCGTAGTTGATTATTCTTAAGTTTCTGGCTCTGTTAAATTTCCTGAAAGCATAAGAGTTGTGTTCTTTCAACTGACAGTCTGACACTTTCCACTGCAACAATATATGGCGTGGTATTGACAACAATTGTTTTATTGATAAAACTACATGGTGCTTCTCTGTCACCACATTTTTGTGTTCATGCTTTGTTGGTTTGTTTTTCCTATCTCCGATTGAGCTAATTAGTTCTTAGAAGTTAGTAGCCCCTTTCGTAATGCACTTCCAATGTGTTTTTGGGCCTTTATGTTTTCTTAAATGATTAAGACAGTAACATCTATTCTGTCATCACAGGCCCCAAAACGGTTAAACTCTTCTCCAACAAAGAGCATATGGGTTTCAGGTATGCTGCCTCTCAAATATTAAGTGAAGCACATTGATACTACAAGTTTTCAAAGCATTTCACCTTTTCTCTTTAGGCTAACCATAAATTTCTCTAATGAATGACAGCAACGTCAATGACTATCCACCAAGTGACAGTCTTGATCTATCCGCCGATCATTTAATAGAGGTATCTTATTATCCTAAATTTTGTTACTCCATTTTGTATTCTTTTCCTTAATGGCCATCTATTCTTCGACATCACAGTCATTCCTGTTTTAGCTAATGTTTTACCTCAAATTGATGAGCCTTGGCCATTCTTCTCTGTAGAGTAAGCCTGCGATGCTAAAGTATGTCAAGTTCCAGAATGTTCGCAGGTATCATCTCTCTCTCTCGGCTGCCCTTTTTTAGTATTCTTCTTCTTTTCTTATGACACCTTTTTTTATCATTCCAGCCTGACTATATTTGTCGAGGACAATCAAAGTGAAAGTGACGTCTCAAAAATTCAGAAGATCGCGCTTTATGGAACTACGTAAGTTTTATTATCGCTTGTTTCCTAATTAGCACTCGATGCATACTATTATATGGCCCGTTTAGTTGTATTGCTCAGATTTTATGGAAGGTTCATAATTAGTTGAGTTTTGTTAAGAGTGAAGATATAAAAGATGCAGTCTCATCTGAAGTAGAAGTAACTGAAGATCCAGAAGACCCTGGCTGGACGGAAGACGATATTCTAATATTACCACAAAAAAGAAAGTCGAACAACCTATTCACCGAGTTAATCAAGTTGTTTAATTTGTGAGGATTAGTGTTGGACCATAATACATACCCAAGCGGGCCATAATACATACCCATGCTTGCCTGCTTTGTACTTTCAAGATACTCATCACGTCACTTTGTTCCCACAGCAGAGCAGACGAATCGGTGAAACTCTTTGATAAGATGCTGCAGCTGAGATGCATCCCTGATAGCTGCTTTTATGTTCAAGTGCTGCCCCTATTTTGTAAGTTCAATAAATCCAAGGAGGTGAGTAAATTGCATCAAATGATGAAAGAAGATAACCTTCAGTTGGATCTGCATTTGTATAGTGCCTTGATTAGATGTTTGTGTGAGAACCAACTATTGGATGATGCACTCACAACGTTTAAAGAGATGATAGCATCAGGTCATGCTCCGATGACAAGTACATATGTGGATGTTGTAGATTGCTACTGTACATTGGCCCAGTTCCACAAAGCTGTGAGCTTTCTTGAGGAAAATGATGTTGCTGAAACAGAACCATATAATGTACTGCTAAGAGCGTTGTGTGAAACAGGCAGACTGCAGGATTCAGTTAGATATCTTGAGGAATTTCACAACAGGGGATTGATTGATTGTCACTCATGGAACATAGTTATCACTCAGTTCTGCAATGAAGGGAGCATTAAAAGAGCATCTGAGCTCATCGGTAGAATGATGGTTTCTTCTTTTACAGCTGATGAGAGTACCTATTCTTCTGTTGTATCTTGTTACTGCCGGTTAGGGTTGTACAAGAATGCCTTACATTTGTTCAGAACGGTCAGTGTTAGCAACTTGTCTTTGAATTCAGAATCTTTCTCGCAACTGGTAGAGGGTTTGTGCCACATGAAGAGGATCCATGAAGCTGCCGAAGTTTTTAAATATCACTGTAAAAGAGGTTGCAGCCTTACCAGTGAGTCACTTGAAATATTAATTCAAGGGAGTTGTATGGCTGGAATGATTCGTGAAGCAATCAGAATGCGTTTGTTATCTGTTTGCACCGGTACTTCTTGTACATTTTCGACTTATAACAAAATTATCCAAGCACTACTCCATTTGAAGAAGGAAAAGGATGCGTTGCTTCTCTTTGCACAGATGTTGATGGAAGGTTGTCTATTGAACAAATATGCATACAATGTTCTTTTGCGTTGTTTCCTCTCCAAGGAGACAATTTTTGAGGCCGCTATCTTGTTTAACAGAATGGTGAATGGTGGCTTTGTTCCTGACCAAGAGACATTTGAACTGTTAGTCCCTGATATGGCCTTGTTCTCTTTACTTAACATGGTTTCAGAAAGTTTACTAAAAGTGGTAAATATAGATGGAATGATGAGCCCCAGAATATCCAACATTATTATTTATGGCCTTATTAAAGAAGGCTTCAAAAGCGAGGCATGTAAGTTTCTAGATCAAATGCTAGAGAAAGGGTGGGTACCTGATTCAAGGACACATCGTGTCTTGGTTGGCAGCATTGGTGGAGAGGGGGCTAGAGAAGTTGAAGTCTACCAGGCAGCCGATGACGACAATGTGAGCAACATACTGTTGGAGGGGCTAGATTGAGACTCTAAGCTTTTAATTGTTGTACTGTCACAAGCAGATGGTTGGCATGGCTGGCATTTTGAGCTCCATATTTTGTGCACTGTTAAAGAAACAACCTATTCAGGTGGCTCTGTCAAGAAATATTGTCAATACTGAATTTCTACAGGCATTTTAAGTTGGTTTTGGTATGTATTAAGTGTTGGATGCTCAAGCAACTTCAGTTGCGATGTGAGAGTTGTAAAAGCTAGAAATATCTCCAGCAGATGAGATGGTGAGTAATTGCTTTTCTGCATAACATCATGCACTCTTCAGACATTCGCTTATCATCTTTGTGACAAACACCCCCTTGCTGCTTGTTCTTGCTTAGGATACTGCAAAAACTTATATTATGTTCAACAAAAGCATGTTGAATTTCTTTGGACTATAGTGTCTTCACTTGATCTTCTGTTTTGCGTAATTGCATGAATTAATCTTTTAAGCATATCATTTTGGGAAGTATCAATAAAAAATGGCCAGTAGTCTAAGCGTACAATACTGATACCCATGATGTCAAGAACTGTATTTTATTTGGAAGAATCATTCTTATGCTACTGCAGTGTTTACTACTACCAAATTTCTTAAAGATCAGTCATAATTTGGTTATTGTTATCTGTGTGCTAGACGTACTAAAATAGCCCACGAGATGTGCCCAATAACTCCTGAAATGCACCATCCACCCTGTATTCTTATGGGCTTACTACAGTTCATCCTGACCTGAATATCTTCTTGACAGGTACCGTATGATGTCAGTTGAGACTGATTAAATGAAACAAGGAGATGAATAAGGAAAACAGAAGATTCAGTAAGGAGGAACAAAGAACTAATGCACAAAAAGAAGAGCACCATTCTTCATTCACCCCAATAAGTTTAAACACTTTATTTACTTCCGTGTCGTCCAGGTTAGTAGCCTACATTTTACCCTCCAAACTATCTAATCTTTTTTATTCACTCCACATTTGCACATTCAGATTTTAGTAGCTGAAGCAAGGCATTATCTTTCCGTGCTTATCCAGGTCAGGACAAGATACTCATTTTCCTGACGGATTGCAAAGCCGCCAATGCCTTCTTTGTAAAGCTCACAGAAGAAGCTCTTATCAGAATCTGATCCATCTTAACTCTATTGCCCTTCTAAGCAGAACAAACCGGCACTTGAGTTATAGCTCAATTAACTGGGAGAACAGTTCATACTGTTGTCTAAGTGAAGCAAGTCCCACAATATTTTACCCAACTGGTTGAACTCGATTGTAACTCTATTTCTTCTAGCTAATCGATAAAGCTGTGTTTTACCTCGCCAAAAAAACCTATAATACTCTTCTAGAGGCTGAAGAGGTTGCGCTTGCAAGTTTGCTGATGGTGTTTTCTAAGAGATGGCTTCCCCGGATCATCATGTGAAGCTGCTGACCTGCCACCGTGTGTAATGTATCAGGTTTTGGTCAATAAGTTGGTTGTAAGTTCCCGGGCAAAATTAATTTGTATGGAGTCGCCATGAAACCGTGAAACTATTGCCTATTTCTGAACTACATCAGTATGATAGTCACATTGATGGATTGGATAGAATCCTTCTATGCTCTACATATGGCCTTTGTTGATCTGAATCCGTTTATTCGAACAAGCGGTGCACAGTTGCAGTACAACATGAACGAGAATCAACGAGCCGAGCCAAACACGAGAAAGAAGAGGTGGGCTAGGAGTTTAGCTCTTTCCTGAAGGAATGGTTTTTTTTCTGTCTTTTTTTCATACATGGTCCTGCTGTAAAAAAAAAAAAAAGAATTCACCGAAAGCCGCTACGACGTAAGAATGTTCACCGTTCCCACGTAAACAAAAATATTGTGGACAACTTTCAACATAGAGAAATATGCACTTTCGCATATAGTTTATGTATTACTATTTAAAAGCTGTACAAATATTAAAGCATGAATAAAAGGTAGATGGTGATTACTTATTCCTTCTCTTGCTTTAAGATTTATACAACTTGTATCGAGAGGATGATGCATAGGAGCACTACTGAAACATTCGCCTTGGGAAAAGATAGAACTTCCTCAAGGGTTCGATAACTTTTTTCGCCTTGGGAAAACATAGAACTTCTTCAAAGGTTCGATAACTTTTTTCGCCTTGGGAAAAGATAGAACTTCCTCAAGGGTTCGATAACTTTTTTGAATAAAAAAGGTTCTTCGGACGCTCAAAGTGATGCACATCCTTTGTGCTATACATAAACAACATGTGGCTTGTTGCTAGTTCAAAAGAAATAATACATAAACAGCATCAGACACTCAGACATGAGACACGTATTCTAGAAACGGAAGGAACGTTCTATCATACCAAACTAGAAATAAAGATGGTTTTCTCCAACTCTGTCAAAGCACAACATCAGATTCTTAAATAACTCAAGTGGGCCGGCCAGCCGTGATCAGCCCTACCAACTCAAACTGCCGGGGAGTTAAGTGGGCCGACTTGTAACACCCGTGTCCAACGCCAGGGAAAATGGGGGATCGGCCGAGTAGCTTGAGCGGCCCAAATGACTTTTTGGTATAACCTAGGCACACTTGCCTTGGGTTAACTGCCCCAAGTTGCTATGGCTCAAACGCTAAAATACTTCGGAAGTCCAAGAAAGGTTGGTACCTGAGGGCTCGTCATGATTTCAAGACGTGACTTTGGAACCGAACACATATTGGACCCTAGGTCTGGGGAGCAAATGTTGGAAGAATAATTTTACCTTTCAATTAATGGGATCCGCTCTACATAAGACACACACATGCAGATTAAAAAATGCAGTTATGCTCATAAAAGACTATAATACCTCTCACTTGTGCTCATAGGGTAGCCATCCCCTAAAGGGTATTCTAGTCATTTGTACAGGGTCTAGAGCCTACAAATACTCCATATATCTCTCATGTGAAAAAAAGAGGCTCACAAGGAATACAAGAAGCATATTCAAACTGATGAGCCCTCGGGGGCTCTCTTTCTGGAGGTAACCTCCGTTGGCTCATTGATAGAAGTAGGACGGTCCTCTCGAATCCTAAATCTGTATAAATTTTTATGTCATTTTTACTCTCGTGGACGATGATCCGTAAAACGGCCAACGACCATCCTTTTACTTGTGTTTGAGTTTCACACCTACGACGAAGTTGTTTAATCAAAAGGTTAGAAGGTAGACGCTTAAGCTTGAAGCCCAATTAAGTGCGGATGTCATCGCCATCGGGGGCGGAAATACAAAACAGTAAAAAGGTCCCTCTCTTGTAAGAACACACCTCGCCGACACGTGGGCTCACGAGAGGTGAGGCCCACCTGTCATTGGCCTGGTCGGAAGAACGCGCCCTCCCCGCCGCCGTTCGCCGGAGCTCCACCGCATCCCGGCCGTGCGCCGCACCCATATCCTTCCTCTCGGAGACCCCGCCACCACGCGCGGCAACCGGTACAGGCAGCTACGGAAGCCCCTGTTCCCCTCCGCCGTAGTCCACGGCGGCGGCTGATGACTACGGCGCAGCGGCTTGGCCAAAAAAACCATCGCTGCCCAATTTTTTTGCTGCACGCGTGCCCCGAACAGAAGAACAGAACAGAGAACATAGAAACGAACACGACACGGACGGAATCAAATCGTCCATTTCGCCATTCGATTGCGTTGCCTGACGCTTTCACCGAGTAATCATCCGGTTGTGGAGTGCTTTGGTTGCTACGAGGTTATGGTAGATTGCAACAAGCAAGACTCCTAGTCCGAATCATATGCAGGCATTGTTTCAATTTCTTTTTGCAAAGATACTGTGGTAGTAGTACTACCCCTCTGAAAGCAGAACTTGAAAAGAACTTACACAAATACTGAAAATTCTGCCCACTGAAAAAAAAACAACGCCAGAGATATGGACCATGGCACAACAGATGTGGTTCAGAACCTGAGATGCAGCCGTCTTCACCCACCATCACCATGTTGTTGGTGTTAAGGAGATAGAGATAGAGTTGTATTAGAAGATAGAGTTTGGATTCTATTCCATATATACCTTATCTCTATATGGCATATCTCTTGTACTCTCCTATATATATAGCCCTTTGGGTCTCATATCAATACACACACAATATTCATAACAGTTGGCGCATGCTGGAATTAAACAGAACACACTGCAACTCACCATCGTTCATATTTTGACCGTACAAAGAAATAAGGCGACATTGCATTATTAAAAAACTGGTAAACAATTTTCTGCGGTTTCGTATACAGAAGTCTCCGTTTATCAAATAGCATTTACGGCAGTATCGACAGAGTTTGCTGGTAATCAGGGTACAGGGATCCGTGAACATTTAGGAATTTATGATATGCACAAGCTAGAGAACTAGATCGGGCAAAGGCTTGGATGCGCTCAGCTATCAGCTGCCCTCAGCAGGGATAACAGACTCAGGAAGAGGTTGATGACGTCGAGGTAGAGCGACACTGCAGCCCAGATGTACTCATCGTATGAATAGCGCTTGATGATGTTGTCCGTGTCATAGATGATGTAGCCACAGAAGATGAGCGATGCCAGTCCACCATAAATCATGACAGAGATCTTGCCCAATGGGAAAAAGATCTACGCAACAAATGTGTCATTAGTATCATGCACAAATCAACATAAGCAATAGAAAACCTACAGTATCCATCTCAAGAAAAATAGAAGATTAAAGATGAAAGACTTGGGAAGGAATGAAGGTGCAGCCGTCTAACCTGGATCAGGGAAAACACAATCAGCACCACGACAGCAGCAAACAGGAAGGGACCAAGGAAATTGAAGTCATGGCCTCTCCTTGCAGCCCAGAAAGTGTAAGCAGTCAAGCTGACCACCACCACTGCTGTAAGAATTGCAGCCTCCAAAATGACTTTTCCTGTTCACACAACATGCTACAATCAATTCCTCGATAGAGAGCCAATACTGAGTTGATGTGCACAATTCCTATGAAGAATTGAAGAGTATCAACAGTTGATGTCCTAGGACACAACTAAAAACAACGTAGAACAACATGCATCTCTTGTTATTTTCAGCACAAACATCAACAAACCAATTCAAACATCCAACAGTCAAAAGCAAACAGAGGGAGGGAGAAATATCAAAAGCCCTCATTCTCAACAGCCTTCACTTCAGTGATGCTAAATCAGTATCTAATCCAAAAGTAGGCGACCTACAAAATCCCAAGATGCAAGTGATATCTCAAGTGCTAATGCCTTCACGTGCTAGTGGAAAACGCTCAACATCTAAACTTGCTTGAAATCATCAGTGCATATTGTAATCACACATGACAACAGTCCAGACAGTAAACATGGTAACTCTGAAGTCTGAACTAATAAGAATTGATTTCATTGTGTAGCTCTGCAACATGCTTCAGAGCACTTTGGATCCCTGAGGAAAACTTTCAACAAGGAGGCACCACTACCTGAAAATTTAGAGTACTCAAGTAGTTCTTCTACAGCTGATTTCTAGACCTAAAGTGTTCGTGCTATAAAAAAAATTGATATTGATGGCCAGGTGGAATTTTGCTGATATGCCCATCAAAAAGTATAGAGGCAGAAAAAACACAGGATGACTCTAATTCTCAGAAGGAAAAAAGAGGTCTAGTAAAGCCCAAAATTTCTACAGGTGCTTGTGAGTTCCAAAAGTCTAAACGTGCAAAGGGGATAAACCTAATGAATGGTTCCACCACAAGTTTTTTACTAACAAAAGAAAAGGAAGAAAAGAACAAAGGGTTTCACTACCAGACAACCTTTCAACAAGGCATCAACAAGAAGATTGAAAAAGAACCGATTCCACACAAGTGGCGATAACCAAAATGCTTTTGTTTTGGAATGGGAATATCATAAAGTTTCTGGCACCTAAAACTTGACCCGTAATGGTAGAACAACATCACAAACACTTGCAATTATGATAATATAGTCTGAATAGAATTGGCGCAGTTGTCACATTCTATTATTGCAGCACAGTTCTGTGGTACCAAAGAGCCACATGCACATGCCTTTGCTTGCATTCCATGTAGCAATCCAAAAGCTTCATGCATAAGGTGTTCAACTTAACAAAACACCAGCATAATCAAATATATGCTTTTGCTGAAAATCGTAGAACAGATTTCTAATGGTAAGAGTGGTTTCCATTCATTACTATCATTCGTCATCTTGCATAACTGTTTTGGATGCTCAACTGGACCAAATGGGAAACTCATCCACGCCTACATAGCTAGCAATGATTTACAGAAGCAAGAAAGCAGAGGATTCCTAATGCAAGAAGTGACTTCCATTAATTAATATCATCGAGCACAACTAACCATGATTTAGAGCAAGCCAGCAAGGAACAGGGGAGCGGAGGTATTACCTCTGGAACAGAATCCCAATGTGAAGAGTGGCTTCCATTCATTACTATCACGCATTACCTTACACAACTAAACCGAATGCTCAACTAGACCAAATGGAAAATTTCACCAAAGCACACATATCTAACGATGATTTTAGTGAATGGCACAAGAAAGCATGGGATTCCTAATGAAACTAGCTCATTCATTACAGTCACCAGTCAACACGCACAACTTTTCGGATGCTCAATTAGATGAAATACATAACTTCATTCCGCCGGCGGAGGAACAACTAACCATGATTTATAGGAAGGAACAAGGTATTATTACCGCTGGTGAAGGCGCATGTCATGCCGACAGCGAAGCTGATGGCGACGGTGAAGAGGCCAAGGAGCACCAGGTTGACCGGATGCTTCTGGTGGTAGTACCGCAGAGGGCACAGCACTGCACACGAACGAAGCAAGCCCATTAACACACAGATTTCACAAACAAAAAAATTAACACGATAAAATTCAGGAGAGACGGGGGCAGCCGACCGATGAAGGGCAGGACGAGGAGGAATACGTAGAGGGCGAGGCCGGCGTTGGAGGAGACGAAGAACTCGGAGACGGCGCGCACCCTGACGACGACGGCGGCGACGGCGGCGGTCATGGCAAGCTGGACGGAGAGGATGACGTAGATCTTGTGGATGAGAGCCCACCGCAGGTCGGGGCTCTCCACCATCCCCGGGTACAGCGCCGCCGACCCGCCGCCGGCCTCGAGGTCCGGCACTTTCCGGTACCCAAACATCGCGACGCCTCTCGCTCGCTTCGCTTTCCGCTAGGGTTTCGGAGTTCGACGGAGACGACGCGGAGGAAGACGAAGGTTGGAAGGAAGCAAATGCTCGGCCTCGCTGGTTGGATGGGGAAGAAGACCAACGACCAGCTGTGTCTTGGTGCCTTCGCGTGTAAGGTTACAGTACAGTACACGCGTCTTTCTCGGGCCATTATACGGATAAGTGGGCCTGATGATCGATTACGGCCCATTTTACCGTCCCGTGGGCAAGACGAGAGAATTGGGCCCATTCAAGCCCGACGCAACTCTCTCTCATCGCATCTTCCCTTCTGCATCTCCCAGACCCATAGGAGGAGAATCCACCCCAATTCCCATTCCGCCTCCGACTCTCCGCCTTCTAGAACCTTCCTTTCCCTAAGCGGATACTCCTCCCTGCTACTTAACACCCTCTGATCCTAAGCTCACCTTTCCTCTCAGGTGCTGCCGCCTTCTCTCTCTGGGAGGGGGAGAGAGAGATGGTGCGTGCTTCCTTGTGGGCTGCGGGTCAAAAGCGTGCATCTTTCCATCGCTGGACTAAATGGCACTTTTATCACTATTTTGACGTATAAATATAGAAATAGCGGAAATTGCGCGTAATTGTAAAAATAGCGTTTTTACCGTTCAACCATCCTGCGGCGAGTCCAAAGGAGCCGACACGTCAGAGAAATGCACGGTGGCCGTGCGGCCACCGTGCGGCCGAGCAGCCTGCCGCATGGCCACCGTGCATTAGGTCATTAGTCCCGGTCATAATTAGTTTAGGCACATGATAGCGTAATTAAGGAATTTATTTACCCATAGTGCATGTTGAAATTTTTATATATAAGTAAAGAAGCCCAAAACTTACAAATTTTTTTGTAGAGTTTTTCGACGCAATGTAAATCATTGTATAGTTTATTCATAAATTTATCCTTTCTGAATTTTACTTAAAAATCATTTAATAAACTATTTGTAGGTGTTTTTTAATTTAGCATATGAGCACCAGAAATTATGAATTTTTTTAAGGATCTTTACACAGCGAACTTGATTATATAATTTTTGCAGAATTTTGTATTATGTAAAATTGCACATACATAGCAGTACAAAAAGCATCCTCACATGGGATGTGATATGGCTCACTCATCTGAGCCGCCACGTCTGCGTCCACGGATGTGGCCTTGTCTTTTGTTGAACATGTCCTGTGGGATAAGACAGTTGGGTTGGAGCGTGCGTGTCGGGTCGGAGAAGGTACGGAGACCGTTGACTGTTGAGTGGCCGACGGCGTACCAGTAGGCTGAGTTAGAGTAGCCTGGGTTTGGTAAGTGTCGATGTGCTCCTGCTGAGACATGTCAAACTGGGGGGCCGCCATAGATTAAGTCCTAAAGAAAGAATTCTAGAAATTCTAGCCGTGCGGACGAGCTCTGGCCTTCACTGTACGACATACCAGTGATAGATTCAGTAATGAGTGGTACAAATTTCATCAATGAAGCGATAGGAGGTTGCAAGTGTCTTATGGTGTCGTGGCGTCATGAAGCGCTGCGCTGTGGGATAGCATCGGTGCCGCGCTACGAAGCATCACACAACCATCGATATGTGACGCATAGGACAGCTGATCCCCTGCTGTATTGGGCATCGCCCCAACCTCCGCGTCAATCAAAGACTCCACGATACGAATGAAGTCAGGGTAGCAAATATCGCCATGTATGGATGGAAACATGCTCCGATGAAAGAGCTCAAGAAGGCACATGATGATGTGCGTCCTGAAATTGATAATATCGTCATGTGTGGATGGAAACATCCTCTCTCCGCATTATTTGCTTGGTTTAGCCAAACAGAAATTGATAATTAATTAGAGAAGAATTTTTAGACCGTCTATTCACCCCCTCTAGTTGGTCTCCTCGATCTAACAGAAGCACACCTATATCTGGAGAGAGAATGATGAAAGTTAGAGGCACTACTCCCTTCTTGATGCCACGCTCTCTCCCGGGCACTGCGCTGCTCCCTTCCCGCCGTCTGCTGCCTACCTCCCTGTTCTAAGCGACACCTCCCTACTTGCCACACTACCGCATGCTCACCTTACGCCTCGTGCCACCTCACGCATGTTTGCCATCGCGTCGCAACACCACATCCATATACCGTCGCTCGCCTCCGTAGCCCCCACCTCCGTCCGCTCACCACTCGGAGGCCAGAGCCACCCCCACACAAATAACCACATGATGATAAAGAACAGTGGTTAGGATTTGGTTTGTATCTTTGCCTTTTTTGGGTCTGTATGAGGAGGGCTGAAGTGAAAAGGAAAATATGCCTAATGTATTACATAGGCCGCACACAAGATATAGAGAGTCCGGACTGAATTCATTTGAGGGCACAAATATATAGTTTTAACCTAACTAATTGTATATACACGTAATATACTTATTATGTACCTAGTGTTTTGTAAAAAAATTTTGATGTTCAATTGAACACCCATGACCCACTATGGGTCTGCCCCTTACTCTATCATCAGCTCTATATAAAAAGATGTTATATAGTTTTTTGATAAGGTAAAAGAGAGATACTATTTTGGAGGTACAAGAGAAGAAAGGAGAAGGGGGAGAAGTCATCCCTTTACGAACAGACAACATCGCGCGAGAAAAAAGTATGCGTCGATGAATGTTTCTATGTTGTATTGAACTCGTTCGTGCAGAAGTCATTTCGTGGGCCTGAGTACCGATCATGTGTGCGCGCTCTACCCAAACCAGCGCCTCGCTGAAACTGGCACCCCATCTCCTCATCCACGCGTGAAAAAACTAGCTGTGGTTATGGCGCGCTACCTATCACGTGGATCGAAGAAAAAGAATCAATAATTCGTAAGAGGTTTTTTCTAAAAAAATCAAGGGCACATACGTATTTCTGGAAAAAGTGAAGAGTTTTTCCCAAAAAAAAATCAAAGACCCATACGTAATTCCAGAAAAAACTTAGGGTTTTATCCCGTAAAAGGAGGGCCCCCTTGAAAAATCAAGGACCCATATGTAATTTCGAAAAAGTGGAGGGTCTTTTCACAAAATTACTAACATGGTGGGACCTTTCTACAAAACCAAGGACATGTACACAATTTAGAAATCAGAGGACCTTTTCGTATAACTGTTGAGGTTGTAGTTCTCCCCGGGGCATATAGGTATTACTAGTCGTGTTCCTCGGTCGAGGTGGTTAATCGACGGCCCAACCGTCTTGCCCGCGACTCGACATCGTTGGCTGGCCCGAGCACCACGGTCCGTCTTGTTGGCCTTACCGGTGGATCGTGCCGCACAGGCCAGCGGTGCGACACGTCGGTCCAAGACGGCCCAAGATTAAGAAAGCAGGGCCGTCTTGGTGTGCCGACGACACAACCCGGCTAAAAATAGCCATTTTTGACCGTTAGGGGCTAAAAAAATTCAAAAAATAGCTTATCAAGATTTACCTTTAAAATTTGGTGAGTCTGATGCTTTTCAAAAATATATTACGACTGCTCATAATCCTCGATTTAGTGCTATATCTACGCAAACCACAACTAGAGATTCAATTAAATATTATAACAATTGTCGTGAAAAATTGAAAGAATGTTTCATACATGTACATTCTTTATTGCTTTGACATCAGGCATATGGAGTGGCAGGGCTAGAGAGGATTATATTAGTGTTGTTGCTCATTATGTTAATGATGACTGGGTAATGGAAAAAAAGAATTATATGATTTAAATTAATTAATGTTTCGCATAATGCTAAAAATATTGCAGAAAGTATTATTAAAGTTGCAGAAGATTTTTGGCCTCACGGATAAGATTTTTTATATAACTTTAGATAATGGAGCTACAAACACTAAGGCTATGGAAATTCTTACTCCTTTGTTTAATACTTATGCACAATTTTTCTTACTGCATCAACGTTGTGCTTGTCATATTATTAATCTTATTGTTAAATCTGGTTTAAAAATGTTAAATGCTTGTATTGATTCTTTTAAAGATGCAATTTCATATATTAATTGTTCTAACCAACGAATAACTGCATATAAGAGTTTTTGTGTAGCAATGAACATTTGTCCTAGAAAATTTGGTTTAGACATGCCTGTTAGATGGAACTCTACTTACCTTATACTTAAACATATATTGCCATATAAAAGCACCTTATTTGTTTTCCTTCACACCCAAAGTCATCAATCTCGTAGCTCCTCTAGTAAAACCTAAGTTAGAGACCCTGAACTTACCGAGGGCGATTGGATTGTTGGTAAAAAAATATTTTCCTTTTTAGAACTTTTTTTATAAAGCTACACTTTGTCTTTCTAAAGTATATTATCCAACCTCTCCTCTAATTGTTCATAATATTTTTGAAATTGACTCTCACCTAAAGGCTTTTGAAAATGATCAGAGGCTGTACTCTTTTTTCTTTACCAATATTTTCTCAAGTTGAATTTTTACTTGATAAAATTTTTAATGAGGCAGCCATCCCATGTAATTTAACATGTTAATAAAGCTCATTATGTCATTGAAAATAATTATTTTCATAATTAACAATGTCTAC
The DNA here is from genome assembly GCA_036346245.1 of Bonia amplexicaulis. Taxonomy (NCBI): domain Eukaryota; kingdom Viridiplantae; phylum Streptophyta; class Magnoliopsida; order Poales; family Poaceae; genus Bonia; species Bonia amplexicaulis. The sequence continues at coordinate 30,310,601 of CM070741.1, forward strand.
AATTTTCTATAATTTTTATGAATTTTTTCTTAATTTTCTACAATTTTTGATTTTTTTCTCCTTTTGCCTGGCTTAACGGGCCGACCGGACCGACACGGCCCATTAAGCCGTAACTGTGCCCGTATCTGGGCTCGGACCGCAGCCCACGGGCCGACACGACACAACCCATTTATTAAATAGACCATAATAAACCGTGCCTAGACGAATCATACTATCGTCGGATCTGTGCCGTGCCCGACCCATTAGACACCTCTATCCTCTGGCCACATGACAGAGCAAAAACAATTGCCCGCTTGAAGTGCCGTGCCGACCCATTGGACACCTCTATCCTCAGTCCACGTGACAGAGCAAAAACAATTGCCCGCTTAAAAATGCGGAGGCGAGGAGTGGCTCGCGTCACTCGTTCCCTCCCCCAAATTTTCCTCCCTCCCACCCTACTCCTCCCCGACCCGACGTCGTCGTCGCCCCAGATTCCAATTCGCTCTCCTGGAAGCAACCTCGAATCCATTCGCCCAAACCCTAGTTCCAGATCCTCACGCCTCGCGCTCGCTCCCCTTGTCCATTGTTGGATCCCTCCCCTCGCCGCGCCGCCTGGGGTCCAGGTGACGGCTCCCCGCGCCGGCCATTCCCGCTCGCTTTGCCGCATTGGGGCTCCTAGGGTGTCCTGTTTGCTCGTGGGGTGGAGATCTGGGTAAAGGAGAGGAGGGAAGTAGGAGGCGGTGGTGCTTGGCTATGGTGGCAGAGATGGGGTGGGGGCGGACCGGGCGGTGGGCCCCGGGGATCTGCGCGGTGGCACTGATTTGGCTCGCCGCCGCCGCCTCCGCGGGAGATCCCGATCCCGACGAGCTGGAGCGCGCGTAAGTTTCGATTCTGCTCCGCGATTTTGCGTTGTCGGTAACTTGGTAGCGATTGCGTTGCTTGTGTTTGGGATGTGGCACCGATTGTTTGCATTGGATTGCGCATTGTTGTGCTACGTCTATTGCCAGCTTAGCGCGTGTGCGTGTATTGGTTGGTGGAACCGTGGATGGTTTGGATGATGCACGCAACGCGATGATAAGGTGTCGTAGAGTAAGAATGGGAAACGGTCAGTGATTCGTATGATGCAATGAGGGGCTAATTCTGGTTCGCTTTTCGTTTCCCAATCCCACCTTGTTACGTCTTGTGTTTCTCATGTCACCATTGAAGGGAGGTTAAAAGAACAAGTTAGGTGAGATGTCGAGGAATAACAGGTGGTTGGTACTTTGTGACTTGTACAAGGAGCGGACGGATGTTTTGGCATTTTGTTACTGAATGGCTTATGAACGGGTGCAAATGTTGCACCTTGCAAACTGTACAGCAATTTGAATTTCGATTACGCAAACAATGACAGCTTCGCCAGGAACACTCGTTTTGGAGCTTGTTGATAAATGTTGCTGCTTTTTTTTGTGCTATTACATAAGTTGGTGAAGAGATGTGCTAGGCTTAGGGCTGTCTGGATAGCTGATAGTTGGTTAATTTCTCTTAAACTTTACTATATCAGTAAGAATCCGCCCCCTTTTTTTTCTGTTGAGTGAAATGTGAGTTCTGCATAGATTATTTCACACCACACACCCACAATGTATATTGTATTGAGTGAGAAAGCACACTGCTGGGGGTTACAATGAGAGGATGAGTACTACTTTCTTAGTTCGTACAACACTGATGCAAGCAACTTCGTTTACTAATATGCTATTGAACTTTCCGTTGTAAACATCGAAACATCACTGCATTCATTACTGATGCTTCTCAAGGAGGCATATGCTAGAAGTTCGCAGAATTGGCTACTATTGAGTATTCAGTATTGACTGTATAAACTTATACAGGTTTCCAATCGTGGAACCAGATTATGGCCACACTAAACTCCGTCTGTCAGAACAAGGTCTGGAGGCAATTCGAAGGATTGAAACCCCCATCGCTGTTGTTGCTGTAAGTTTGAACTTCTAATTTGGAAGAGATTTAACTCTTTCGCCACTTTGTATTCTTCAATAACGCCAAAGCACAATCTTAAAGTGTGCTTGGGCACAATTTTGAGCACAGTACCTCAACGATCGGTTGTTTGTCAATGCAGGTCATTGGTCCATATCGATCTGGAAAGTCTTTTCTCCTCAACCAGCTTCTGTCCTTATCATGTGACAAAGGTAGATGCTGCTTCTGGTATTACAAGCCATGGATTTCATAAAATGCATACTAGGACTAATGAGAACATGATAAACTTAACTATGCAGGATTTGGAGTTGGCCATATGCGAGATACTAAAACTAAAGGTGAAGTGGTTTTCCGGATTCATGTTCTTGTAGCTATCTTGTCATTTTGTGATTGAAGCTTATCAAGTTATGATCATGCATGCTCTATTCTTGCAGGTATATGGGTTTGGGGTACACCTGTTGAGATGGATATTGATGGCTCCAAAGTGTCTGTCCTTTATCTTGACACTGAAGGATTTGAGAGTGTTGGGAAATCAAATGTATATGATGATAGGTTTGTGCCTATAAATGAATTGTGTACCTGTTTCTGATTTACTTTTTCTAGGATGGAAAGGTCACTACTGCTGTTGGAACCTTTTTCTTTCATTTCAGGATATTTGCTTTGGCAACTGTCTTAAGTTCGGTGCTTGTCTACAACCTTCCTGAGACGGTGCTCTCTCTCTCTCTCTCTCTCTCTCTCTCTCTCTCTCTCTCTCTCTCTCGTGTGTGTGTTAAATTTATTTGTTGTCACATTGCAGGTGCGTGAAGCTGATATATCTAGGCTCTCATTTGCGGTTGAAATTGCCGAAGAATTCTATGGAAGGTTTGTTTATCTCATTGCGTTCCTATTTGCAATTTATTCTTTTCTGACAATAACATTTTCCTCAAAATTTTGTTCTGCTGCATGGTGATGAGCAGAGTGAAGGTAATATTCCATTTGCATGAGTCTCTGCGCAATCGGAATATCTACAACTGTTAATGCAATATGCTGCTTGTTTCTTCAGGGTCAAGATGTTGCTTTTGAGCCAGCAAAGCTTCTCTGGCTTATCCAGAGGGATTTCCTCCGTAAGTTGCTTCTAGATTGTTGTTACTATTAGTATGATTTCTGTAACCGTTGTCATTTTGTTTATACAAAAGTTCAGACTAGCGCATGAATTTAACCTACATATGATTTTTGGTGATTGTTATGCACTGCATGTAATAAACTGCAGATGAGTATATGACCATTCTTTTTGGATTTCAATGTGTGTTGACAGTGTTGTACTAATTTATGACATAAGCAACCAGTAAGAACTGTAATTCGTGCCACCTCAGTTATTGCATGATCACGTACCATTAAAACCACTCCATTCCCAACAGCTTGGCTTTTTACGAAATGAAAACTTAATTTGAATATATGGCTCATTTTACTTTGACTTTGGTGTGGGATTATAAAAGCTAAATGGAGCCAACTCTTAAAAATGCCTATCTTGTCCTTTCTTTCTGTTGAAAAAATTGTGACATTATAATTTGTCTTTTTTCCTTCCATTTGACACTGCTGGGGTATCCGATAGTTTGAATTTAGTCTGTTAATATTTCTACTGTTTATTAGATGATGTAGTACTAATGTTGGTCAAAATGGCTATTGCTCTATTGTGGTGAGTGCTGTAATATTCCTTATACTTAGCATTTAATCTAATTGATGGTGGTAAGTGCAATTGCCCTGTCCTTTAATAAAGTTCAACTTTTCCGCATGGTTATTAAGCCGTCGCTATATCGGCGATATATCGTCGCCATATCGCCGTGGCGGCTCGGCTGCGATATGCGGTAAGGCGTTGTCGGCGGACACCATAGAAGGGGTGGGGGGTAAAAGTCGAGTCCAGACGCATACCTCAGATCGGGTTTGGGGGTTTTGGGAAGCTGAGGAGAAGTCTCCGTCGCTGCTAGAAAAAAGTGAGGAGAGAGTTGTCGCCGCCTCCGGATCTGCCATCGCCGCCGCCGGATCTACCTTCGCCACTGCCGGATCTGCCATCTCCGCCGTCGGATCCATTGCCTCCTCCAAATCGGGTCTCCTCCGCGGCTCCGCCGGCTCCGGTCTCTGCTGTGGCGCCGCCTCCTGCTTCGCCGGGCAGCGAGTTTTCCCCCATAATGGCTTGCTGAATGAATGGGCTTTTCAGTCAGTAGCTGATGCCTTCTATGTCATAGCGGTGATATTCATTATTTCGCATAGTACTTGTTCTGTGACTGTGATGCCTATTACATAAGCATTTAGGGGCTTAGGACCTGATATAATTCTGACTTGAACCATAGCATGGGTCATGATATTTGGTTCTAAACAGTAAGTATTTCCTTTACTAAAGTTATGCCCCTATTTTTGCATTTGTCTGTATTTGCTCATGTTGATATATGCAAATTTCCTCTGAGAATGCTTTAACCTTGTGTGCAGAAGGAAAATCTGTTCAACAAATGGTCAATGAGGCCCTCCAGCGGGTGCCTAATGATAGTGGTTAGTTCAAGCAGCCTCATTGACTATTTGTTAGGTTAATGATATTTGAGCATCTATAGATGTCTTATGCATACTTGAACTGATGTGTTTTTTTGTATATATTTTTGCAGGGGACAAATATATTGATGAGGTACAATTACTTATGAAGTCTGCACTTCTTTACCCAAAGATACAAGATCCAAACTCTGCTACAGAATTTGTTTTCCATGTGTTTTTAGGTCAATCAAATCAGAGATTCTTTGGCAGTTATGGGCAACAACAGCACTGCTTTTAGCTTGCCTCAGGTGCATTTGTGATGACTTCTTTGCAGTATATTTACATTATCATTGGATGTTCAACGGTAGCACTTTTGAGTGTTTAACATTGCCGTTATGTAGTTATGTAAATGATACCAAGCATTTCATATGTCATGTATGATACCGATTAATGTTGATACTTCCGTCTATTGCTTTGTATACCCAAAAAAGCATCACGGTTCCAATTTTCATTTTTACAGCCTCATCTGCAAAGAACAAAATTGTGTGACATGGAGGACAGAGAGCTTGAGCCCTTATATGTACAAAGACGGGAGCAATTGAAGCAGGTCGTTGCATCCATCATAAAACCAAAAATTGTGCAGGGGAGAACTCTAAATGGGAAGGAATTTGTGTCCTTCCTGCAGCAGGTAAAATACTTGATGTGGTTATTATTGACATGTATCTGATCCATCAGTTTTTTTAAAAACTTATTCCTTTGTGCTTCAGATTCTTGAGGCTTTGAATAAAGGAGAGATTCCAACAACGGGATCTCTTGTTGAAATTTTCAATAAGGCCATTATTGAACGATGTCTGAAGGTGTATAGGGAGAAAATGGATGGCTTAGGTCTACCAGTACCAGTTGACAAACTGCAGCAAGTTCATGAGGTGGCAAGTGATCAAGCTAGAATGCTCTTTGATAAGCAGCACTTCGGTAAACACCATGCTGCTCAGTCAATCCTCAAGCTTGATGAGATTAAAAAGGTTCATTAACAGTACTTAATGTTCTTTTTTAACGAATATTTAATATGCATGTAATCTAAGCAGTATAATTGTCAGTTTGTCTGTCGTTGGTCGCTTTTTTGCAGTTAAACCTTTTAGATGACATTTCAGTTTTTTTTTCCTTTCCTTTCCATAGCATCTCTTACATGCTCTGTAATCAACTTTCACCTTCTATCACTTATAGAAGATAATATATTTACATACTTACAGGGTGTACCTTGCAGGTGTACAGAAACTTCCTTCTGGCTAATGAGTATCAATCGTCAAAGCTGTGTGAAGCACGTTTCTCGGAATGTGAAGATAAAATGGATCAGCTTCAGGTCTTGAAGCTTCCTTCCATGGCAAAGTTCAATGCAGGCTTTCTTCACTGCAATCAAAGTTTTGGAAGGGATTGCGTGGGGCCTGCAAAGGAAAGCTATGAACGTAGAATGTCAAAGGTCTGTTCCTTAAATTCCAAGATAGTTTGCATGCCAACAATTGAGCTAACTTATAGATGAAATCATGAATTTCATTAAGCGTGCTATAATTTTTCATTTGTTCAGTAATTGAGGTGGGAGTTTTTTTTAATCAAATTGAGGTGGTAGCTCTTTTCCGTAATTTATTCATACGTTGTACAACTTAAATATTCACAACAAACCAGACTTCTTTCTGCTACTTAGTTCATTGCTCACTTGCTCAGTATCATCTCATCTCGCTACTGCTAGAGATTCAGGCATTTACATATTGGCAGCATGTCTTTTTCCCTGTGGAAGGCTAATCTTCTTTAGCAACCTGATAGTGCCACTAAACCCTTGTCCTGATTTGTGAATAACAAAAGAATCATGTGAACTGAATAACTGATGAACTAATGCATAGACTTTAAAGACTTGAGAAACTTCCCAAAAAAAGTCATGCTTCAGCTCTTTTCATCTCTCATTTATCCGTGACATGCTAATATTACTTTTTGATATGCCATACTTCAAAGTCGGAGAGCAGAGTGCACATTACAGATTCTGCAAATTGATGTCTTCTGCCTTTTGTTGTCAATCTACAGTCCGCTTCAAATCTTTGAAACTCGTTATGATTTATATGCAACTAAATTCCAATTTGATATTGCATCCAGATGCTTGCCAAGTCTCGTGCTCTTTTCATCAAGGAGTACAATAACAAGCTCTTCAATTGGTTGGTGACATTCTCCCTATTCATGGTCGTAGTCGGGCGCTTTGTCATCAAGTTCTTTTTACTCGAAATTGTTGCCTGGGTGATGTTTATCTTCCTGGAGACATACACGAGAATGTTTTGGTCAGCAGAATCGCTGTACTACAATCCAGCCTGGCACATCATTGTTTCTTCCTGGGAGGCTATTGTGTACAGCCCTATTCTCGACCTGGACAGGTATCTCTCAACTCCATGTAATAGCATATATCAGTTCACCGTGCTGCTTTCCTTTCTAACAAGCAACGCTTTGCACAGATGGGCGATTCCCATTGCCATATTGCTATCGTTTTCGGTACTTTACTGGCGTTGTTTCGGTAAAAGGAAACGTGGCAGCCGATCAATCCTGCCGCTGTACAAGACATCTTACAAGAACTCCAGTCGCCCAAGGTCAGACTAATCATACGGCCTTTATTTTTTGGAAGGATGGAACAAAAATATCAAATTTGTAGAAGAAGATAGCTGTGAATCTTCCATCCATGCCGTTGGATGGACCTTCATTTGACGATGCCATGCCAGCGTATCTCGGGTTCTTTTTTGGCCGATGAAGAGAGACGAAGTTCTGGCATTGGGCACTTACGCAAGCGTTTGTTGTAATTCGTATACGGAATGTTTATGCACTTTTGTAGCTAGGCTGTTCTTACGAGTTAACAACCTCATTCATTGATTGTTGTTCACATCCAAACGAAGCAAGTGCTGATGAATATTACACATATAAGAAATGTTTTTCTTAAAAAACCATTTACTACCCTGAGTGATTAGTTGTGGACTTGTGATGGTTGTCACGAGTTTACTAAAAAATCATTGCTAATCTTGTGATGGTTGTTACTTGTTTGTTGATGCCCTCTGCTGTATGTGTACCCTACTGGTAAATCTCCCGTTCTTTTTTTTTTCAAAGAAAACTTTTTCAAAACAATCTCCCGTTGTCTCGACCTTTGTATTACTAAGCTTTAATTGCTCGACACAAAAAAAAAAGCATCAAATATGTTTCGATATGGAACTGTGAAGTAATGACAGAATGTGCATGAAATCGGCCGTATTTTAGGAACGGAGCAACAAGGATACTAGATGTCCCCTCTGTTAAGATAAAGAGCAGGAACGTAAATGCGAATAGTTATTTCTATTGCAAGAGGCAAATTTATAGTACAAGAATTAAGGACACATTAAACGCTAGACTACAAATACAATATCAGAAATACTCCTTAACACTTCCTCAAATACAAAGTATATGAATAGAATTGTATTTCTAAGGGTTGACACTAAAATAGGAAAAACCCAAAATCCAAATCTTCGTAATATTACCGTAGCGTGCAGCTCTTGAAAAATATGTTAAGTATTAAATATTCTCCTCCCATCTGGGGTCGTGCAACAGCCTGTAAAGCACAAAGTACAAAGGCTGAGAAAGCAAAGGTAAGCAGGAGCAAAATCAACTGTGACAACACGACAAAGAAAACGATGGAGCCGACGCAAGAAGAGAGAGCTGTAAAATCAAACCGAAGAGAGATAGATATAAGCATGGTGACGCGGATTGAAGCCTGAGATAGTGGCGGTGTGAAAGGGAAGCGCAATGGCCTTAGAAGCTTAGGGCGGCGGCTCAACGAGAAGCGACAGTATCATAAAAACTTTTACGATCTATGACGGCTCAAAGAGAAGAACGGCGGCTATTGCCACGCTAAAGGGAAGGACAACTAGAAAAGCAATCGACTGACTAACAAAGGATTGATGCACTAGCGCAACTTAAATGAACTAAAAGATAGATACTATGGACTTAGATGACAGCCAAACAACAAGCACCAGCCATGCTAAGACAGCAGCACCTCGACCCATATGTGCTGCCCAATCAGAGACAGATCATGGCCCATGAGGCCCACATCACCGAGAGTCCAGCCAACAAGTGAGAGCAAGCTCCAAGCAAAACAATGCTTCAAGTGAAGAAGAAGCAAAGGCGGCAGTGATGGCTGCACATAGCCGTTGTGTGGCTGAAGTCAAGGAACAACAGCCGCCCCTAAGGGCGGCGACGACCTCCTCCAACTGATCTGCAGCAGCCCATGGCGGGAAAGGCGGCGGCAGCAGCATCTCGGGGAAGAAGAGGCCCGAGGTGGTGGCGGCCAGAGAGCGCAGGGCGATAGTGATGAGGAGCAGGTCTGGCCGTGAGCAACACGACAACGCGAGTAGATTCAAAGGTGGAGGCGCTCAGGCACCTAGCGGCGCGAGCAGATCCAGGCAAGGCAGAGCTTGGGCAGCCAACATTGAAGTAGGGAGACCATGCATGTGATGACCCAAGAGGTAGAGACGGTGTCTATGGACCCTTTAAGGCGGTAGCAGCCAGATCCAAATAGGAGCTGGATTGCGGTGACAGTCCATGAAAAGGACGGTGATGACGGCTCGAGTGGTGGAAGACCAACGACGGTGGCTCGAGCAATGGAAGACCGACAACAGTGGCTCGAGATCTCGACGATAGCAATTTGAGTAAAAGCAAGAGTAACCGGGTGTCGACGACGAGAACTCTTGCAGCTTAGCTCCAAGGCCAACAGCGGCAAATCCGATCAGATCCGAGTCAAGGAAGGCTTGACGACAATAGATCAGACCAAAGACAATCTGGCTGTGTCGGGATCAAGCGGATCCAGCCCTGACATTGGTGGAGACAAGCTCCATGACGACAAAGACCAGCTGTCAAAGACAACGGCTCCTAGCGGCGAGGGCTAGGATTCGAGGCAGATCGAGGCCGAAGACGCGAAGATGACGATTGACAGCAACCGAGGAGGTGCGAAGACCAAATTTGGTTAGGAAGAGGATGACAACGCCAGATCTAGTGAAGAACGGCGACTCTCAACACGCGTCAATGATGATTTGCTACAACTGTTATTAAAAGATGATGGCTACTACAAAGTGGCCGTCCCCGGGAGCGGAGATTGCTCCTCAAGGGTAGCAACCACGGAAGACAAGCAGAGGCTAGGAGACTGATCTGATACCATGTTAAGATGAAGAGAAGGAATGCAAATGTTAATAGTTAGTTGTATTGCAATGACTCAAGAGGTAAATATATAGTACAAGGACTTAAACGGGAGACAGTAAATCCTAGACTACAAGTACAATACCAGGATAACACCCTCAAAGAATGCACAATGATCACAGCGAATGAACAAACATCACAGGATTAACAATGTCCGCTAAAATGTCTGTCGAATTATCATTTATTGGGTTTTCCTGATCCGATGGAGCTGGCTCCTACGACGTCGATCCGGATGATGTCGGCCCACCACAAATCCTCTTCAGAAGATGCTCCCGGCTTGCCACCTGCTGCAGCGAGGCTGTGCTGCCCATCTTATCAGCAGCCAGGGCCCCGTTGACAAAATCGTCGTCCTCTTGAGCCAAGGAAGCTATCTCAGGCATGTAACCGTTGTTACCTCCAACTTCACTGGCTGTGGCGAAGTAATTGTTTGGGTCATCTTGGATGGGGACAGCAGCGTCGGAGGTGGCATCAGATGGGGAGCCGTTGAAGGGCATGCTGAGGGATGATATATCAGAAACGGCAGGGAACAAAGCGTTCATGCCTGTCACCCGCTTCACCGAGTCCTCTGCCATCTTCGCCTGCAAAATTTGATGCAAACCCATGTTCAGATTTACCAGATTGATAACCATGTTCAGACGGGCCAATGGCCAAACAGTGATCTAACATGGATTCTTTCTCTAAAAACTGGTGCACATGATTCATCCTAAGAACACAGGTCATTTGAAACAAGCTAAAGTGGCCGATCCAACAGATGCATAGCTCAAAAAGCATGTAACACAGGAGCGTACCTTTGCTCGTAAGGTTTCAACATCCGCTTTTAATACTCTATTGTCAACAACAGCGTCATTGTACTTCTGATTAACATCAGCAAGGCGCCTTAACAATGCGGAGTTTTCAACACTTAACTGTGCTACCTGTAATGAGCCGTCCACAACTCAACTTATTAGCCAAGTATTTTAGAATTTTCTGTCCAACGAAAACAACAATGTGAGCTATCAGACCTGTGCCTCCAGCTCATTCAAGTGAGCTGCCTTTCTGCTTCTCGAACGCCTGGCTGATTCCCGATTGGATTGCTTCCTGAAACCAGTAAAAAAACTAGTATTATATCCAAGTGCAGGCTCAACAGCCTCACAAAAAAGAACCCGACATAACATCTGGATTACTATCTAGGACAAGTAACATAATACGGCACATAACGCAACATACCATCATATGACACTTGAATCTATTGATGTTAGTGAAGATGCAGTTGTGGGTGTGTACACTATTCATAAGCAGCCCATTATAACTTGTGTGTTGCACACAAGCATACATGCATCAGACACCATTTTCACATTCAGGATGTAATTATTGCCAACCTGAAACCAAGCGTAATTATTGCCAACTTGAAACCAGGCATACCTTTCTTTATGACTTCTGGTAAATATGCTCGATAGCATTAGTTTCAAACAACTTACGCATCTAAGGAATACAGTATAAATCCTGATTTAATCCACTCCAAATAACTTATGCACTCAACAATCCTAAACCATATTAGCAAAGAGCTGTGTCCATAAACAAGAAAAGAATGGCCATGCAAATTATGCTCTCTTGTAGTCTTGTACTTACACTCAGAGCCAACGTCTGGCACACAGAAAATTAATATTGTAATATGGTAGAAAAATATATACCAAATGGACGATACAGTAGGAAAGTGGAGCTACCAAACGAGGGAGAAAATCCTAGAGAGAGGCTAACTTGAGGATAAGGGGCATTCATGCATGATGATGCAAGCTAATGATTCATGAACATCTCACAAGCGGGTAAAAAGGATCACCTCCTCTGTAGTCTTTGTTCAGCAGGCTTCGCATTTCCAGTAGTCTCAGCTTCTCCTTCCATATCATCATCATCTGACTGCTCCCGTGAGGAAGAGCTAGTGGCTTGTTTTACAAGGACATCAGCATTTTGTACCAACTGTGGACCCGATCCCCCACTTGGGCCACCACCTAGCTTGTTTTGAACTGGAATCGCATTACCTGATATGTGCCCAAAAGCCAGACATATGTCATATCAGAAATCAAAAGTAGCATTTACAATTTTGTGTATGTTTCACCACATGACATAACATGATGACAAGGAGCTGGCAGGGGAGGCTCTAAGGATCCAGGTTTTACACTTTTACTAATCAAACCAGGAAGTTCTCTTTTTAGCACTCAAAAACAAGATATTAAGTGTTTCACCAAATGAAATTGGGGGAGTTCCCCCTAGCTCGAAAAAAGGATATCAAGTTCTCCATCCTTGGTAAGGCAACCGCAAACACACCTCCTAGCAGGCAACCCAGCAAGGAAATGCTTTAAAAAGATTGCAAGACTTTTTTTTAACCCTGTTCATTTTAAAAAGAGTTTTTTTAATGTTTATGAGAATACAGAAAAAGAAACGTAACAATTCTAAAGGTCTAAGAATCATTAAGCAAATATGGAACTTATAGTCATTCTTTCCTAACACAGTTTTATAACTAGTTAGAAGATGTGCCAGAGAAGATAAGTACCTCCGATGGAATTAAGCATGCTTATATGTGAAACATCTGCATTTTCCAAGGACAAACCAGCTGCAGAACGTTCTGGGGGCATTGCACCAGAGGCCTGCGGAGGAATATGACAAGAGTTAGTATTGCAAATTAACAGAATAACGGAAAGAAATATAAAACAAAAACGAAGAAATGTATGTTGCATTACTTGTTCATTTTATAACAAGGTCTAATGTAGCAACAGCTAGAGTTGCAGTGAACAAATGATAGGCGCAAAAATGAGACATAGTTTAACAACGGATGCTGGGGGAAAAACTCAAAGGCATGAAGTTCTGATCAACAAATCTGGCAATCAATATCCTGAAGGCCAAAGCTCGTATAATTCGCAAGAGCATACAAATAAGCTAATTTCATTTATCGAGAAATTGACAATAATGTACAAAAGACAAAATGAAACTGGCATCACCCAACTAAAGCGCAAGCACCTATGAACTGGCGACACAGCGTGTTCGCATTGAATACCCAAACACTTGCAAAAAAGTCACAGAATCATAAAATTTGTGTTTACATTGAACACGCAAACACTCACAGAAAGTCGCAGCATCACCAAACTCGCAATGCAATCTATGATATATGCCACCCAATACATACAAGCAAGGATGCACCACGAATGACAAATTTCGTAAGAGCGCATGCTGATCGCTTACGCCACCATCTCATTGGCAAGGCCAACGAACCAGCCATTTTATACCCTCTACAAAACCCTAAACAGAGAAGGCCGAGCAGAGCGACGCTCTGCAGATCATAGACGTCATAAGCCCATAAGAACACGATAAGCTAACCACCGATCTAATAAATGCCTAAACATTTCGAAGCATACAGTAGCATTGCAAGTGGGTGGCGCTCGAGAGCCAAGGGCGAATGATCGCACCCTCCACATGGCGATCGCGGCGAGGTCCTTCTCCAGCTTCTGCTTCAGCATCGCGTTGTACTCCACCGGGTCCACCACCGCGCTCGTCGCCGCAGCCGCCGGCTGCTTGGCCTCCCCTCCGCCCCTCCTCCCGCTCGCGTCGGGTCTCGGGCTAGGGTTGGGGCCGGGGCTGTCGAGCACGGCCTCCTCCAGGAACTTCTGGAAGTACCACTCCGACGGGCACCGGTTCATCGCGCTCGCGCCGCTCCCCTCCGCGCCACTACCAGCAGCACCATCTCCTCCCCCGGATGCGGCCGGCTGCTGGGGCCTGGCCCAGAATGGGTCGGGGATCTCCTCCACGGAGAAGACGCGCTCCATGCGAAATCCGCGGCCGCCTACGCGAATCGTAACCTCGGGAAGGCGAGCTCTGGTGGGACTCACGAGGTTTCGGAAGATTCGAGGGTTTGATCTAGAAAAAAAAATCGAGTGATTCGCTTGGAGAAGACGAGGAGGAGCGGAAGGGAAGAAGAGGAGAGGAGAGGAGAGGGTTGGAAGGTGGCTGGCGGGCTGTCACTGTAATACCACTGAATTGCAAAAGAGCAAATTTAAAAAGGAAAGGGGTGGTTTTGCCGTCAGACCCATCGACTTTTAGAATACCGAATAAGTAACGCTCGCAGAGGTTCCTAGACCACCCAGGGACGGTCAGCACCATCTGGAAAGCGACTAAAAGTAGCGCTCTCAGAGGTTCCCAGACCGTCCAGGGCCGATCGGCACCGTCTCGCGTTGTGGGTTTTCGTCATTCGGCAGGAAATTCTATTTTTACCTGTTACCGATTTACCTGCCGCAGTAGAAGAGCACCAAATAGTATAGGGCTGCCATTGGACCAAAAAGCCCATCTGCCTTATCCAGCCAAGGCTAAAAGGGGAGGGGCAGATGCGACCTTTCACAATGAGAGTGATAGCTTTAAGTAGACAAGACAACACACAGCCACTTTTCTTGCCCCACCTTTTTCTCATCACACGCAGCGCGATAAAGCAACATCATTTCTTCCCAACCGAGAGCGACCACGAGAGTGAGCCCAAAGCCATGCAGCTTTACCGGCTAAAGCAACACAGAGCAAGGAGAAGTAGGGCAAGGAGGAGAGGAGATCCCAGGGAGCTCAGAAGGCCAAGGCGTGAGGGCTTCGTCGCCGACGACGGAGGACGTCAACGGCCGTCGAACCCACACCAAGCCAACCTGTGAGTACAACCACCCTCCCTCCACAGCCCCTTAGCACACTTCAACATAAAAGTAGGGAAGAGGGATGCACCGCCTCGACGATAGGGCCGTAGGTGAAGAGCCGTGGCCGTGAGCTCGGCGGGGCCGGGCCGAGGGAGGCGTAGTGGGCGCGGCCGGCCGGGCGTGGCGGCCGTTGGCCGTCTTACCGGGCGGCGGGCCCAGCCCCCACCGTCACTGCAGGGAGGCGCGGATCCGGTTTAGGCCTACCGGATCCGAGGCAAAGAAGTAGAGAGCGGCGGCGCGGCGATGAGCCGGCCGTGGCCGGGCTCGCCGTCTTGCCGTCAGCGCCATCCGGAGGGACTGTCTTGTGCCGGGAGAGGAGAGGAAGTGGGGATAGAGGAGAAGGCGGGGAGGCGGAGGAGCCACCGTGAGCTCGGGCCGTGAGCCGAGCCTTGCCAGCTACTGGGAAGTTCCATGAGAGAGAGAGAGAGAGAGTGTGAGGGGAGGGGTTGAGAGGATAAGGCCGGTTCGGCCGGGAAAATTAAAAGAAAGGGGCCGGCCGGGTAAGAAAAGGAAAAAAAAAGAAAAGGGAAAAAAAGAAAGAAAAGAAAAGAGGAGAAAAATAAAAGGAAAGAAAATGGGATTGGTACCTGCGCGACGGATCCTTAATCCCGGGTGTTTTGCCCGAATCGGGTCAGGGTGTAGACTCGTCGTTGTACGCTTAAGTCCTGGTTTTGATTTGATGCGTTAAGTCGGATTAACGTTTATGCAGTGGAGGTCCGGTCCGGCCGTCCACGCGTTATCCACGAGACTAACCGAGCAAGTGCATGGTAAAGCAGTAAATTCGGGTAGTGTGGTTTCATTGGTTAAATGATGGTGCATAGTTTATCATGTTATGGTAAGTTAATTACTTTTGGATGCATGATGAGAAATGATGAACGATGAATGCTGGGGCATGACATGTTGATATGCATAAATGGAGTAACTGCATTGCATGCATGCCATGAAAAGAGATAGTGTTGGTCCGCTTTGTGTGGACACTCCACGGGAGTGGAGATTGAGGTCCCGCATGAAAATGACGGCCACCGTGGTCCCCGTATGAAAAGGACGGGCTTGAGGTCCCCGCATGGAAACATGATGGGCACAGGGTGAGCATCGACGGTGCTCGCTCCGCTATACCCCAGTATAGACTAAAGAGAAAGAAAGAAGTGCATGTGCATATGCATCACGATTGGTTGATGAGAATTTGAGATTAGATGGAAATGAGTGGTGAATGAAACTGTGATGGTGCTAGTCTGGTTCGTAAACCTGTTATTTTCTGTTTTGGTTTGTGCTTGCTGAGTCTTTCGACTCACCCTTGATTTGCTGTTGTTTTTAGGTGACCATTGAAGACGACATGTATGGGTGGGAGTAGCACACGAATGTTCTTCACGAACCAACATCACTTTTTGTACCACCTTTTGTCAGACTATGCTAGTCTCTTCTAGGCTGCTAGAGTATGGGCTAAACAAAGAACTATGTTGTATCTTTTCGCTGCTACCTAGATAATTTAGTGTTGGCTTAAATTCTTCTAGTAATTGAAGGTAGAAACTTGCATGGGTGGTAGCATTCTGGCCCAGAGGATGGGCGGGGTGTTACAGTCACGTAAATGATGACTCAGCAGATAGAGACGAGCCTTTTGCCTTTTCAATTACTGAGCGGGGTAACCAATTGACTATGTTATCTTTTAACCAATTGCTTCTAAAAACGGTTTTAAATTTATACTATAATATTTAATTTTTAAACAAAATATTTTTAAGATAAGACCTACAAATTAATTATAGTATAAGTTAAAAACCCAATATCTACATAAATCAAAATCATAAATAAATATATCTTCATAATCAAACTTTCAGTAAAAAATCATAAACCATAACCATTTCAAACAGCCCCACTTTCCATGGCTACTTCCACCAGATAATTTCGGATCGGGGAGTCCACGCAAATCTGCTAGCTGTTTACTCGCCAAGGCACAGCTGCTAAATGCTAAATCTATGCACCTATCAGCTAGCTTGTTCCACTGTAACACTGCTTAGGCACCGCTCGATAATGGCTTAAGCTTCTGGCTTATTTTTGTATTATTTATAATTTTGTTTTTTTTTGAATTTTTGGTTTTTTTTAGCTTTTTTACCGGTTCTTTTTTTCCCGTATTCGTTTGTGTTGTCTGTGATGGGCTAACAAATTTTTTATATTTTTTAATTTTTTTTAAATTTAATTATGTTAAATAAGCCTCATCATTCTGATGTTTTTTCATCATTCTGATATTTTCAACCATAAACCACCAAAAATAAGCCGAACTGAACACCACCTAAAATTCAGATATGCTTCACCTCTTCCATGCTGACCTCGACAAGCCAAGCCACCCACTTGATTTGTCACCAGCATGTTACAAGTACATGATAAGCATGGAAGAAATATGAGTTTCGTTACGGAGAAACTAGAGAGGTATCAGCATCCGCTGGCCCAGCCTGACCTGAAGATGGCAAGAAGAACAATCTGAAGGTAGTGTCATTTTCAGCGCAGCCGTTGTGCCGCCTCATCCATGGGCACGAAACGATGGATTCAGATGGCAAATCTCAAGTCAGCCGTACGAATCATCACGGCCTTATCCTGTTGATCCTATCCTCTCAGGATAGCTCATTCCAATATTCCATGTTTCAGACTGCGCATGATCACGACTTTTCACAACCTTTTTCCTCAGAAGAGAAAAATTCAGAGTACTGTGCAATCAAGCATCGGACCATTGCCAGAATTACCTTCTTTGATTCATTTGTGATTCTAACGCAAGGTTAGAGCTGTTTTCAGCACTGGAATCAAATACACAACGACACCAGGTGACCTACCGATACTAAGCCCTTCACCCAGACTACCAAAAAATTCGATGATCTGCTTACGTTCTACTATTTGGCTTGCACATGATGGAAATGCTCACCTCATGGCACGGCAGCCTTTATGTTCTTGGCATACTCTTCAGTTCGTTTCAATCCATTTTCAGGAGAAGCAGCTTCGCCCAACTGCCTAACAATTGCACTGCCAATGATCACACCATCTGCTCGATGTTTATTGCATATAGCAAAGCTGAAGGACAATATGGGAATATCTAAGATAATGTTGTGATAAACCATTATAAGTTTGTGGATTGGTCAAATGTTTTTGCAAAGAGTACATTTGATCCGATGGTTTTTGACGTGATTTCTTTCGTAATCTTGCTTACTGGGATATGTGGGAACATATCTAAAGCCATCTTTGTCATCGTTCATTCATGAGCAAGTTGTATTCACCGATTTTGGTTTTAGCTCAGTTTCAGTGCACCTTTCCTGCAAACTGAAAATGTCTCAACTTTTGCCATGATTTTCATGATCGTTTGTTGGAATAGGTTCTTGATAACCTAGAGAAGATCTCTGTATAATTTCATGTAATTTGGATCAACGGATCAAAAATTCTCTCGATTTTAGTTTTTGAAATCGTGTTAAAAATACTATTCACCCTGTTTTTACTGTAGCAACGGAAGTACCGCGATTACTGTAACGGTAGTACCACGGTACTATAGCAAGCGGTAGTACCACAATTACAACGACGGTAGTTCCGTTTTTTAATTTTTCGTGAGCTTTCAATGTCTCGAATTGCTAGTTTTTTACGGTGGCTTTCTATCGTAATCTTCATAACTCTGTAGCCATTTAAGTGAAGGACTGGTGAATATTTAGAGAAAATTTTAAGATGTTATTTACCTTATCTGTTGTCATCTTCGGTCTTTTAAAAGCTATCAAAATCAAAAGTAGTAGAAAAGACAGACCGAGTACTTAACAAGAAAGTCGCATGTCACCTGTTTCACATGCTCTGGAGTTGATACGCCGAAGCCAGCAGCCACAGGTTTCTGGAAGAGGAGCCATATTAACTTAAGCACTCTTCAGCACAAATTTCAGCGGACAAATTCGTATAAATACTTGCACTAGTTTACTGATGAGAAGAAGGTTATAGTTTGCAAACCTGCTTGATCTCCTGAAGAAGATTATCTACACGTGTACTTACCTTTGAGCGTGCACCTGTGACTCCAACAGCACTCACCTGCATAACATATATACGAGCTAGTTAATTACCACACATGCAAATACAATTAAGTGTCGCTAAACAAATTTAAGGGTAAAGGTAGGATATTGTGGTGAAATATAATACACAAAGCGACGAGTCATATGCTTGAGGTGCCATAATAATTTCCTGTATCCACTTTGCAAAGTTCGTAACTAGGTACCCACAATTCTCTTCTGCTGTGACACCATTGTAACTAGGTAGTGCAGTGCAGGTGAACTCATCATCCAAGATTAGCGTTTAAATGCAAAATATTTGATGACCTTACGCTTCGAATAAATAACAAAAGTGTGACCATGTGTATCAAGTAGACCTGAGGGCCTTTTGGTCATAGTTATAAATACCATTCGAGTTCCAACCGAAACGCTTCATACCGGCAAGCAAAACAAAACGGAATAGCTAACTCTCCATTCCGTACCGGTCTTGATATCGGTCAATACCGACTAATACTGGTCCATTTCATTCTAGCCATTCTGGTATTGGCCGTGATTTTTGTGTTTGATTTTGAGAATTTGTAGGATTACTTTTGGCCCACCCAGACCAGCCTAGCCATCCTCCTCAAGCCTGAGCATGTTCACTTACCCAGGTTTAGCCCAAAGTTTAGGGCTTGGAATAAATGACAAAATTGCTAAGTAAAACGAATGAGCCCAGCCTGGCCTAAATTTCTGAATGTAGATTGATCAAACCCACTCGACCTGATCTTGTTTCTACTTTCTAGGGCTGGGCTTGTCCAGGGTCTAGATAGTCTGATGTAGCCATGCATCTTTTCTGGCCTGGATCGAACCTAGCCCAAGCTGAAGCTTAAATCTATTTATGCCCTAAAGTTGGCCAAAGGCAAGACAAGTACACAAATAAAAGCAAATTACAATGATTGAAACAAGAGTCTAAATGCAAAATACAAAACTACAAATATAGTTTATGTGAAGTTTAAACATCATTTCACAGAAGAGCACACCACCCAGGTTCAAGAGCTAATCTATTATTGCAATGATTACCTTCTTTTCACCAACTTCCAGTAAAAGACAGTTGCAGAGATCAAGGGATAAAGTTGCCATATAGTCATGCAATTTTAAGAAACGGATAGGAAAGAAGCAGGACTAATAATTTCTAACTATCTAGCGTATCTTTGGTGGTGTTCAGTTCGGCTTATTTTTGGTGGTTTATGGCTGAAAACACTTGTGGTGGTGGAAAAACATCAGAATCGACAGAGGCTTATTTAACATAATTAAATTTAAAAATTGAAAAATATAAAAATCATTAGCCCATCACGCACAACGCAAAAGCGAATACGGAAAAAAAAGAACCGGCAAAAAGGCTCAAAAAAAAAGCCAAAAATTCAGAAAAGACGAAATTATGAATAGTGCAAAAATAAGCCAGAAGCTAGAAGCTCAAGCCATATTGAGCGGTTTGTATCTTATTCATATACAGCACAGATATCAACAAAGTGAAATGATTGCTTGGCCACATCTGTATGACGGCATTCTAGCATATACAAAGTATTACAGGATTTACAAATACAGGGAATATCTCTACCATACGATTATAGGAGTATATTATATATATATATATATATATATATATATATATATATATATATATATATATATATATATAGGACGCTGAAATTGGGCACCGTGGTGCCCGGGCACCTGATTTCAAATCGCGAATTCAACCCAAATTCGGGTATATTTTTTGAAAATTTCAGTTTTAGGGTATATAACCATCTATAACAATTCAAATGAAACATATACCTTTGAAAAATGTACTTGAATTCAAAGTTTTGAACAATTTAGATCACATGCTTTCTTGATTTATATATATAATCGACATACCTATAATCAAACTATTAATAAAAAGGCAACTACAGTTCAAATTTCGATTCGAACTTGTTTGAGCAGTTAGTAAACTAGTTAAACTTGATATCCAAGAAATTTTAAAATTTTTCGCACGCGATACATACCTATTTTAGACTATGGTGCCCGGGCACCAAAGAGCACTCGTTATTTTACTATATATATATATATATATATATATATATATATATATATATATATATATATATATATATATATATATATATATATATATATATATACTAGTGAATAAGAGTTTTAAGAGATTGCGAAACAGATACGATGTCAACTTATGTGTCTACTTGAACACATATACAAATTATCGTGCTTTAACAGATATCAATGATATTTCCTTTCAACTTCAATCTAGGTGTTGTTCGGTTAGACTAAAATAACCTGGCTTATAGCTGAAATTACGCTGTATCTAGCTGAAATTACATTGTAATTGATAATAACTTATTTGACTAACTAAATTTAAAATTTTAAAAATAGAAAAAATAGATTAATCCATCACAGACAATACAAATAAATACAGAAAAAAGAACCGACAAAAATACTGAAAAAAGAGAAAAAAACAAAAAAACAAAAATTTATAAATAGTAAAAAATAAATTAGAAATTAAAAGTTCAAGCTAGAATAAGCACGAGCCTGAAGGGAACCTGCTGGGTCTTCCCTTCCATTCAACAAGGAAATAAAGGAGAGGTCGAAACTTAGTAGGTGCGCTGTCAGTGTATGCCAACGTGAAAAATGCCCAGATGTCGGACTAAATAACAGAGAGGAGCAGAAAAACATCCGATGTCCATGTACGTACATGATGTTGGCACACAGTCATTAACAAGCAAACAACTCCGAAACCACAGGAATTGACCATCGGCACAAGCATGAGCACAATTTGCAGCACAGCACCCACGGAATCCTTATTCCACGTAGATTTTTAGTACTAAAAATAATGCTATTACAATTACAAGTAAACTAGCTACCTGCATAGATCATGAACCTACCAAATTAATTTCAGGGATACCAATGATCTCACCATAGAGTCGCAAGATCAAAAAAATGATTTTTAGTACTTTGTATGGGAAAGTATTTTTAGAAGCGAGCTGACAGTCAAGTTAGAGCAAAATTAAAATTAACGAGTATAATTGAAATGATTTTAAACCGAGTCAATAAGTTTTTTTAACCACCCTTACCCCTTTTTTTGTCCACCCTTGCCCTGCCGCTAGCTAAGTCGCTGCCAAATCGGGCTAGCTCGCAACAGCCTGCTGCACAGGAGCGGCTCGGCAAGCTACTGCCGAGTTACGCAAACTCTGTAGCGTCTACCAGCCGCGTCGTTCACCTCCCGCGCCAGCTCACCGTGCCATGCACTTCGCCTCCTACCGAGCTAGGGGGCGCAACAGATGACACATGTTGTCGCCGCGCCTTTCAAGTTTGGGGAGGGGGCCATATTTGCAAAAAGGGTGGTAGGAGACCAAAATTAATAAAAAAATGTTAGAGTAGGGCTAAATACGTGAACAATTCTGAAGTATTGTACGTATAACGAAATTTAACTTATACTCTTACCTGATGTAATTATTAAGGATAGGATGAGCATTTGCCATTCCACTCTCACTTATATATAAAGAGCCTCAAGGAGAAGGGGAGAAGGAAGGCTCATATCTTTTCCTCACGAATTCTTTCTCTCATAGTTAAGTGATGTCTCTTAACTCTTTCAATGCCACATTACTAAGGGAGAAAGGGTATGTCGTGCCACAAAAATATCAGTGATATTTTCAACTTTTGTTAGACTATATGGATGATCGTAAATAAAGAGATGATGAATAATTGACATTTGGTTAGCTTTAGATTTTGCGTTGTTTGCTTTGGATTTTACGTTTGTGAAAGACTTGGTCGTTTGCAGTTGAAGTCGTTGTCCTTGAGTGGTCGTGCACAGTTTAGGGTGAGTTCAGATCACAGACGCTACTCTATGACCACGACAACAGACTCTTATGACCACGACATCAGCACTTCAGACACTCTTACGACCATGGCAAATACAAACTTCGACCACGACATGAACAAGACTACGACTACGGCAGGAGTCTTTACGACTTGGTGGTCGGCAGGATTTTTTACGACCATGGCATCAGAACGCAGACACTCTTACGACCACAGCGTCAGCACACAGACAAGCTTACGACCACGTTCAGACACTCTTACAATCACGGCAATCGCAGACTACGACCACGGGATACATCAGCTTACGACCACGGCATGCTACGACTACGTTTAGCTTACGACCACGGCATGCTACGACCACGTTCAGCTTACGACCATGGCATGTTACAACCACGGCATGCTACGACAACGTCTGGCTTCGACCATGGCAGTACGACTTTGACCTTTCGACCACGGTAGTACGACTTTGGTTTTGCAACCACGACAGGTAATCGTAGCTACAATACTCTTTCATGGTTCTAGCTACAGTACTCGATAGTCGTAGACTTTACTGATCGTTAGTCGATGGCTTTACGATCGATGGTTGTAAGTTTTGTAGACTATGTTCATGGTGGTAAGTTGTGCAGACTACGTTCATGGTCGTAGATTTTACAGACTACCTCCATGGTCGTAGATTTTATAGACTACCTCCATGGTCATAGGTTTTGCAGGTTGCTTCCATGGTCGTAGGTTTTGCAGGTTGCCCTCATAGTCGTAGGTTTTGCATACTGTCTTCATGGTCGAAGCTTGGCAGTGTCGATACTCGTAGACTTTACGGTCTACTGATTTGTCTTCGGTAGTGGAAGGCTCAGCGATCGGTTGTCGTTGGCTTCTCGGTCGGTACTCGTAAGATCTTCTGGTTGATACGAGTGCTTCACTCTTGTGATCTTCGAGTACGTCAATTACTCGTGTTGGGCTAGTAGTTGATAGTCGGTGTATGGTGATCGTTGATAGGTGGTCGTTGCTTGAGGGACTCGTAATCGGTACTCGATAGTCGTGTGGTTTTCGAGTACGTGTGGATTACGAGTTAGCAGTCGTATTAGTGGGTCTGGTGAACTGTTTCGGTTAGCGATAGGACTGTGTGGTTGTAAACGACATGGGAGATGGTCGTAGGTGGTAGCGATAGAACGGTGCGGTCGTAAACGACCTGGGAGATGGTCGTAGGTGGTAGCGATAGAACAGTGCAGTCGTAAATGACTTGGGAGATAGTCGTAGGAGGTTTGGATCTTGTCTGGGGGTAGACAAGAGTGTGTTTTGCTAATGTGTGTTGCCAGGAGTTGGTTTCTTTGGTCTTTGCATGTACAGGTGGGCACGGAGGCGGCCATGGTCGGTGACGAGGAGGAATAGGACTAGGAGGGAGTAATCTAAGGTTCATGCGGCCGGGATGTCACGCGAGGTGGTCGAGCTCATGTTGGAGCACATGGAGGTCAAAGGTGGATGCTGCGTGGTGGCGTGGAGACGATTACAGTTGATGACAAGGAAGACCGAGACTAGGAGGGGCTAATCTGAGGTCCAGGCGGTCAAGTGGTCACGCGAGGTGATCGGGCTCACGCAAGAGCACGCGGTGATGGTGCGCGATGAAGATACAGGTGGGGATATCCTAGAGGCTTCGTCGCGTGTGAAGTATGGAGGCATGGATGGAGTCCATGATCTATACGAGGTGGTTAAACCCGTGTTAGGAAGAATTTCGAGTCTCTTGATTTGAGGAACAGATAGAGCACGTGTTCAGGTGGATGGGGACACAGTTTTGAGGTGTTTGTGTTGGACATGTCTTGTGCGCTGACTATAAAAACATGGGAGGCTGTAGTCTAGCGTGAAAAGGGTTTTATGGCTTTCGTGGAGAAGGTTTTTGGGGTGCCGTGAGGCGCTTTGTAGCCAAGATCTCGATGATGAAATAATAATCAGTTTTCTTCATCTTCTATCACTTCCAGAGCATCGCTCTTTCATCTTTGTTTCCGTGCTCTGTTTTTGTCTTCAGCGCATCTCGTCTAAACGGTGGTCGAACGACTGAAGTCGTCAGGCGGAAGGAAGTCACAACCACAAGCGGCGTTGTCGTGCTGAGCGATCAGAGCAAACAAGCGATCGATCTGTTGTCATGCTGGGTGATCGGAACGAACAAGCGATTGATTTGTTGTCGTGCTGAGTGATCGGAACGAATAGGCGAGCGATCGGTTGTCGCGCTAAGTGATCGGAATGAGCGGTCGTAACCGAGTGGTCGGAGCGAGTGCTCGTTACGGGTGGTCGTAAAGTATAGTCGGGCGACAAAGCTTCTCCGAGCAGTACAATCACACAGTCTGCAATCGTAATTGTCATCCGATAATTCAGATTGTTTCTATTTTATTTCTCCGTGTTGTATTTTAGTTCCAGATGATAAAAATAAAGACAATCATTCACCCATCTCCTTGTCCCACATGATCCTACAACTTTAATCTCGAAGTGAACCTTCTGAATTTTCCCTTCCATTCAATGAGGAAATAAAGGAGAGGTCGCAACTAGTAGATGCGCTGTCAGTGTATGCCAACGGGAAAAATATTAAGATGTTGGAATAAATGACAGAGAGGAGCAGAAAACAGGCGTAGTACATGTAAGTGCATGATGTTGGCACACAGTGACTGTCTGTCAGCAAACTACTCGGAGAGCACACGAATTGACCACACAGAAGCATGAGCACAATTTGCAGCACCCATGGAGTCCTGCAGGTTTTTAGTACTGAAATTAATGCTATTACAATTACAAGTAAACTAGCTAATAGCTATGCATAGGATCATGAACCTACCAATTAATTTCGGGAATACCAATGATCCAATGATCTCATCATAGAGTCGTAAGATCAAACAATGGTTTGAATCGACTTTGATCTAAACAACCTTGTATGGCGTAAATCCATTTGGAGCTCATAAACAAAGCCCTCTGTGATTATTATCGAAAAAAAGAAGAGCACATACAACAACACTCAAAGTAAACCCTAAATTGACTTTCCAATTTGATATACTAGTAGTATCTTCTTGTAGGACCAAAAGAAGAGGCAGCTTCATTGCTTCGACCCGTTTATTGTATGATCGCCAAGCTAGCTCGCCAATCCTGTTAATCTGAACTGCTGTTGTATGTACACATCATGGCAGTGCATCCTTCAGGCTCCTGGCATACTCTTCTAGCCTTCTCAACCCTTCTTTCGGAGAAGCTGCTTCGCCTAACTGTCTCACCATTGCACTGCCAATGATCACTCCATCTGCACCCCACTCTGCAATCTGTGTCCATTAACAGTTGATGAAGGCAACAACTTAATTAGCTTGTTAAATTTTGCAATAGAAATTTGTGGTGAACGAATCTAGCTAGTTGGTTAGCCAATTTACCTGCCTAACATGGTCAGGGGTCGATATGCCAAAGCCAACAGCGACAGCTTTGTCAGTGACCTGCAGACAGTAACAATATAAGCATATATGACATTAGCTGTTGCTATTTCCTGATAAAAAAGGAAGACCTTTTCTTTTCTACAGACCTGCTTAATCTCCTGAAGAAGATCCTTGACACGCGGGTTCACGTCTGGGCGGGCACCTGTAACTCCAACGACACTTACCTGCGTAATACGATCAGGGCAAGGAAATGTTAGTCCCGGTCACAATGCTAAACTCGCAGCAAAAAACCAGTTAGGGTTCTATCGGTTGGCACTTACAAGATAAACAAATCCTTCTGAAGCTTTTGTGATTTCTTTCATCCTCTCCGTTGGTGTGGTGGGTGTTGTAAGTAGAACCTGCAGGCAGTCGTGAAAAACATATAAATTGCTAGATGACTGAACTCGAGATAACTCTTCTGCTCATAAGTCCCCCGTTATTTCTGTCAAGGTGAGAGCGAGGACCAACCAGCTCTATGTTGTGCATAATGGCCTCGTTCCTCAACAAAGTCGCCTCTTCCAAAGGAACGTCAGGTACCACAAGACCTGCAACACAACAGGAGTAAATCAACAGTCCTGATCGGCACAACCGCTGCAAGAGCCTAAATGCAAGAAGAATTACCGTGTACACCAGCTTGTCTGATGGTAGCCATGAAGTTCCGCACTCCGCGCTTCAGAATTGGGTTGTAGTATGTGAAGATAACTATTGGACAGGACAGCTCAGGTATAGCCCCCTTGAGCATCGCCATGACAGAATCGAGTGTAGTGCCGTTCTTGAGTGCCCGTGATGCAGAAGCCTGAAATGGTACGGAGCCAAAGCTGTAGCAGTTTGCCGGTATTGGAGCTGATAAGCGCGAAGAAAACCGAACCCATACCTGGATAACCGGTCCGTCGGCCAGTGGGTCCGAGTAAGGCAAACCGAGCTCAATGACGTCCGAGCCGCAGGAATCGAGAATCTTCAGCGCTTTCGATGTGGTCGCCAAGTCGGGGTCACCGGCGGTGATGAACGGGATGAACGCGGTCTGAAGAATTTTCAAGGTTAAGAATGGAATCGTGTAGTTGTCTCCAAATCGCGTGAGCAGAAGCAAGAATCGAAGGTCCGGGAAGAGCACCTTGCCCTGCTCGCGGAGCACGGAGAAGGTCTCCGCGACGCCGCGCTTGACGGTGGCCACGCGGCGGAGCTCGGCAATGGGAGCGGCGGCGACCGCCCTGGTCGATACCCCCGCCGCGCGCCGCCTCCGAAGGGGCAGCGAAGCAGCCGACGACGACGAGAACGAGGAGGGGGACGCGGCGGCGGCCGAGGAAACGGAGGACGGAGAAGCCTTGAGTGCGAGCGCCATGTGAGCGTGACAACGTGTAGAGCCTATCGACCCACCAGTGAGGCAGTGAGCTAGCTGGTGGTGGTGGTGTGGACTTGGGCTCGAAACACAACTACGTTACGAAGTTGGCTCGGCTTGGCTCGACTGCGTCGTGAGATGAGATGAGCTGAGTTGGGACGGGGCGGCAGTCCATTAAATAGCGGCGGCCTCGTTAGATTTCGCGACAGCACGTGCTTGATTGGTCACCTTCCTCCTCTTCTTCTGGCTGACACTTCCTGTTTATCCCGTGTTCTTTGCACACCCTTCTTTCACGTCTCTGTTTAGCATACACTTATTGTTGGGGTACGAATAGACTATATTAACGTAGATTAAAATTTTTCTACCATGTAAATCAGAAAGTCATGCGAGTAAGAGATCATAGATCATTACCACTAGACGCGCAGTGCAGCAAAAGTAGGGTTAAAGCAGCTGATTCAACGAAAAACGCGTCGATATTGCGGTGGTAGTCGAATGTCCCCCGTCCAACCGTCTCCTCATCGTGATCGTCCCGATCAGCGCCACAGTTGCAGCAGCGCCTCTACCGAAGCTCACACGTCCAGGAATAGAGTATCGTGCGTCGATGTGCTAGCATTAGTGCGTACGGCAGAAGATACGAGAGGTGGCGGCTAGGGTTTCGACAAGTGTGTTTTTAGGATACCTCTCTCAGCCCCCATACCTCTCCTTATATAGCCTCAAATCGGATCCATATCCGATACGAGTAGAGATCGAATCCTAAACTATCATCCGACTCCTTATCGTTCCAGCCTATTAAGTGTGTGACCCTGTAGGTTCATGTGTATTTGCCCATAGGCCGAAAACTCCTTTCCGACCCATAAGTTAGTAGTGGTCCCTAGCAGAACATAATGACTTCCAAACACACATAAAGATCATATCGGACAAATCATATAGTGCGTATGAACCGATCCCTTTGCCTTATGATACCAGATCGAACTCAAGACGAGAAACGTGCCATCTTATTATAGCTCGATCCTTGATTCGAATCTGTAGTGTATTACTCAGTTATGATTGACTCCTCAAACACATCGAGGGGTCCAGAGATATCTCTCCTATTATATAGGAGGGGCAAATTTCAACTTGATCGCTCATATTTCTCCTCATGTTTCATAGTAAACCCGAAAGCTACCTTTATTACCACCCAATTACGAAATAGTGTTTGGTAACCCCTAAGCAAACTATTACACATATAGGAAACAATGACGAACTAAGGTCTAAGGATCCTACATACACTATGTATGAGACCAACTGATGACACTTAAGAATATAATAATTCTCACAGTGTCTCATGATGGGTCAATCCAACATCATGTTCTCTAACATGAGTCCACATTATTGATTTGGATCTCATATCCATGATCCGTGAAACATGATTATCAATCAATATATATGTTGATCTATAAATCATAATTGTCCCACATAATGATATAAGATCAACGATAATTTAGAATAACATCAAAACATGAATAAAGAGTTTCACGAACAAGTCACATACTTGTTGATCAATATAAAAGATATTTATGCAAGAGATAAAATAACATTTTATTCAAACATTCATAAACATAGAAATGATACAATCATCTCCATAATTATCTCTAGGCATATCGCTAACACTTATTATCTCTTAGTGTGTTCATGACAGTAGCGTTCCCTTTATAATCTTTCGTCAAAAGCATAACTCATAGTAATAAAGATAGTCTCTACTTTTCTTTTAAACTCTTCCAAGAGCTCCCCCACACACACAATTTGTAAGCAAATCGTCGGCGCTACTCCGCTACACGAGCAAGCAGGAGCGGAGAGCGCTACTGGCCATGTGCACACGTTGCACGGCCGGTTGCTCCCGAGAAAAGGCGACCATTTTTTTTTTTTGCATTATTTTTCTATTTCTTGCTTCAGGCCGCTGTGCAATGGTGCAAGCTCGTGCTTAACCTGGGGCGCCCTTCTCGCGGGGTCGTCAAAGGGAAGCGACCTCCTCTTCTCCTCGCTTTTGCTCGGCGCTTATACACGCCCGCACCGCACGGCCTTGCGTAATTTGGGGAAGCATAAGTTGGGAGTCGTGAGGACTAGAGTGACAGCAGCTGCTGCGATAGGGGAAAAGGGGGACGGGGCAGGAACCTATGGCAGCCACCGAACGGTCTGCCACGTATCAGCTAGTGAGACTTCTAGACGATGGTTGGTCAGGTGAATGAACAGGAATATTTTGATCAGAGGTACTTAAGTAATACTATAGTTTTGGTAGTTCACGATTACGTAGTCTAAGACATTAATTAAATATTAAAAGTATATTTAATGAATTATTTACTCTTCATTAATTAGTCTTTGAACTTTAAGTGAATTTATAACCTAATTTTTTTTACTGGAATACAAGTCGAGAAATACTATTTAGTACAAGCAAAGAAGAAGTTTTTATTCAGTTAGAATTAAAAAAGCCAACCGAAGGGTTTCAAATTCCGTAACCACCAGTCTTGATAATTGGGGGAAATTCTATACAAATCGATGTGATGCTTGTTAGTTTCACGTTTTTCAGACAAAACTTTTCGCATTTTTTTATATGCCTCCGGACGGAAGTCAGGGGGGAAAATCTATACAAATCGATGCGATGCTTGTTAGTTTCACGTTTTTCAGATAAAAACTTTTCGCATTTTTTATATGCCTCCGTACGGGAGTCGAGGGGCCAGGCCAATAATACATAGAGGAGGCCTCGTTAACTTCCGCGGGCCGGGACAGGCGAGCGAGTGCGCCGTGGGCCCACGGCACGTGGGTTTCGCCACACAGCACGTGCGTAGATCG
This sequence comes from Bonia amplexicaulis, assembly GCA_036346245.1. Lineage (NCBI taxonomy): Eukaryota > Viridiplantae > Streptophyta > Magnoliopsida > Poales > Poaceae > Bonia > Bonia amplexicaulis. The sequence continues at coordinate 30,340,431 of CM070741.1, forward strand.
GCCACTTTCCTCCTCTCTTCCCTGCGCTGCACTTGCCGTTCACCCCGTGTCCTTTTGCGAACCCTTCTTTCGCGTCTCTGCATAGGCATTCACTCGTTACTCGTACCTCCCAGTGTGTGTTCATGATGGTGGTTTTCGGGATGGATTGTAAGGCAGGGTGCGTCCCAGAATCGCACGAAGAGACGATGGACGAACTACCTGCTGTGCCTGGAGGGGACTGTTGGATCCACTCGTATCTATTAACGTCTCCGTCCGGTGACTAGATTTTTTCCACCTTACATCTTAATCTATTCCCGCCTGTCGTTTTCCTGTATTGAAAAATGGAAAGGCCTTCAGAAGGAAGCTCGTAATCCATGGTCCCTAGCTGCCACGTCACCGTGCGTCTCAGCCCTGTCCAGATCTGACTGCTGCTGCGCGCCCACCTTAGTTTACGTATTAAGTATTAAGACTTGTGTTCGCGTGCTTCAAAGATCTTTGGATCTTCGATTAATTATCTAGTATATGTAGAAGACACGCATATATGTATGTGATGTGTCTGTCTTTTATATTGCAGCTTTATAATTTTTAATTATAGCTTATTAAATTAATAAATAATAATTGTTAAGCGTAGTTAAAATCTAAAAATCACTAAAAAAAACCCAAAAAAATATAGGAATCTACGTCTTCATAGCTGGAGGGGCTGCGTCGGGCCGCCCACGTGGACGCAGGCCATCTTCCAGGCGTGCCAGCCGCGGTGTACGACCACGCGGAGCACACGTGGCAGTTGTACCTTCACGACCTACAGGGAGCACGCGCGGTACATCGAGGACCAGGCGTCCAGCACATCGAGGACCACGTCTCCGTACGGCTGGGCTGATGACGATACGACGGTGACATCACTTTGCACTGCTCAGCTTCATCTTTGCACCTAGCGTACTGATTTGGTACACAGGGTCATGTCGCTATCGGATTTATGCTACGCCATACATTTCAACATTTGTTTCATGCCTGATTTGCCAAAATGGATGCATGCATCTATTTTCTTTTCACTTGTCTACGGAAAGGTATACAGAACAATAACGTTTGCAAATTTGAAAAACAAACGTACGCATCAATTTTATTACGAGATAGGCGCACATGCCCATACAACACACGTATACTGTAGAAAGACAGGCAAAAAATAAATCTGGATATCAGGATTTGAACTCTGATAGATAAATTGGTACAGTCACAACTTCACCACTCTATCAACAAGTGATCCCAAATTTAATTGCTGTTGGAGCTATATGGATGCACAGCGAGCTTGATCATCGGGTTAGCTCGATTTACATCGGACTTGTCAACGATCGAATGGCTGATTTTACAAAATAATATGAGAAAAATAACTAAAAATCCTTATAAAAGAACATAGATGCTCTTTATTATTATGAATTGGTTACAGAGGTGCCCTCAACAAGGTAAGATACTAGCCCTAATAACACTGAATTAAATGAGATATAAATTTTTCTGGAATATAAGATTGATTGATTGTGCCTTCGTCGTCCAACCTTAAATATCAATGAAGAGACACCTATTATCCGTCGGGAACGACGACTTGCGGAACCAGCGCGTCTGGTCAGGGATCCAGTTATTGTCAGAGAGACAACACATGATCATCGGCTGTTACTAATAGGAGACGAACGTGGGCAACAACCGCATGATACCTAATGGTAATGGAGGTTTATGGTTTGGTTAGGCTAGTGGGTTGGTGACAAGGGAGATGATAAATGCTGGCTTGGGCTAGGCAATGTTGGGCTAAAATCCAAGATATGCGGCTCCGTATTATCCTGATAATCTATATTCGTATTCACCGGATATCAGGTCTACTGTATTCGTATTCGTTTCTGACAAAAAAATTCGTATTTATTTATGATCCAAAAATTATCTGAAAAATATTCGATCCAATATAATTCATATCCATTTTTTATCTAGATCAATCAAAAACTATCCCGTTCGTTTTTACACCTACTTCCAAGCATGCCTCCTGAGTCCCGCAGTGTACCACCACGCGGAGCACAGGTGGCGGGCGTACCTTCACGACCTGCCGGGAGCACGCGCGGTGGTGGTTGTTGAGCTACATGGCTGCATGCCGAGCTTGATCACCGGGTTAGTACAATTTGCATCGATCGGACCATCCATAATATATGTATTATTCACATGTTCCGGTCCATGTTATAGAATTCGTCCGTTCAACCACGTAATTTGGTTCAAGTGACTGTTCGAGATATAGCTATGTTCCACTGATTGATTTGCCATTTGTGGGTCTTTTCGTGCAAAAGAGTTTGATTTTCTGAATATTATTAGGCTCATTTTAGACAATGCAAACATAGATTTTACATCAGAGAGTCGTCTAGAAACCATAGGTCTCGTAATTATGGACATATTCTTTTGTACTGTAGCTGATGATTTTTTGTTGTGTTTTCTGAGACGACGGAGATGCTGATACGGACAACATATACGATTTTAAATACAGAAAGCCGTTTCGATAAGTGGTTTCAAAAAACCGTTTAAAGAAGCTATCATACTTTTTTTTTGCTTCTCAAGAAGCCGAAGTTAATAGCTAAAAAACCAGGACCAATGTAAGGTTTCCGGTAATTTGGCATGTCATGGTGCAAGGAGCTCTTCGTGGGTTTGCCCACAGAACCCGAAGTCTTTTTTTTTCTGCATACAAGTATCGTGTTAGTTGCACGTTTAGAATGTGCAAACTATTTAGTTTCACGATGTGTTTCAACATCTCTCTCTGACTAGCACTACAGGTTGCGAAAACGAGAGGCTAGACTTACCAAAACCGTGGTAAACAGTGACGTATTCCTCGATGTTGCGTTCGAATGGCCCTCCGTCTGTCACGTCACTGTTGGATTTACGCTACAGCGAACATACCAACATTTGTTTCATGCCTGATTTGCCAAAGTTGATGCGTGCATGTATGACTTTTCTTTTGACTGGTCTGCGGAAAGGTGTGTACAGAGCAATAGCCTTGGCAAATTTGAGAGACAAACGTACACATCGATTCAGTGAGCGCGCAGTGTGCACCACAAAATAGTCCATCTTACTGTTCATTCAGAGCACGGAGTCGTCGTATGTTCCGTGACGAAGTATCATATTAGTTTTTTTATCTCTTAGTTACTTGAAATTACACTCTCAATCAACTAAAATTACAGTCTTATTCTAAAAAATAGCTACAATTTTAGGTGATTCAGAATGCAAATAAAGTTACGCTTAGTTGCACTCCCAATCAACCCTTCAACTTCAAGTGATTCAACTAAAATAGTCCATCTTACTGTTCATTCAGAGCACGGAGTCGTCGTATGTTCCGTGACGAAGATATTGTATTCTATTAGTTTTTTTTTACCATCTGTTTTATGAAATATACTTCATACATGACCGGTTGGTACCAGGTACGTATGAGCCAATCAAGTGTCACGTGTCCTAATATATCACCCCTGTAGTATAAGGACTTGTGTCAAGTAAATTATAGCAATCGAGAGGTCCATAAGCCTACTGTAGATATACATTCCTAGGGGTCTATCGTGAATCTACGTGTGCGCCATGGAGGATAACCACTATGGATGTGTCTCTGACGATAACCATCCGAAGGCCCTTAATTGCGCCATGGAGCGAGATACTCACAACGACCATCATCACGTGCGATGCCTCTAGGATCAAGAAGACACCTCCTCGACAGCAACAACTGCCACTTCTTCCACGCTATATAGGTGGTGTTCAGTTAGACTTATTTTTAGTGACTTATGGTGAAAATCATGGTGTGATGAAAAAACATCAGAATGACGGAGGCTTATTCAACATAATTAAATTTAAAAAAATTGAAAAATATAAAAAATTTGTTAGCCCATCACAGACAACGCAAACGAATACGGAAAAAAAGAACCGGCAAAAAAGCTCAAAAAAGCCAAAAATTCAGAAAAATATGAAATTATAAATAGTGCAAAAATAAACAGAAGCTCAAGCCATATTGAACGGTGCCATAAAGACCGGTCGGACAATAGATCAAACACATCGCAATACTTATTGTAACTGCATTTCGCTCTTCGTTCGTCTCAAATGGAGTACCCCTTTTGTAAACATTTCTAGCAACAATAAAACACAGTAGTAGGGTTATCATCTACCATCAATTGATTCAGACCCGTTTGGAACACGGGAGTTTCAGAGGAACCACGTGGGAAACTGGCTTGCATTGATTTGTTTACAAGTCATTGCATCTTTAAGAGAGCACACATAAGATATCAACGATATTCCCTTTCAACTTCAATCTAGAAGGGGACCTGCTGGGTGTTCTCTTCCATTCAACAAGGAAATAAATGAGTGATCGACACTAGTAGACGGCAGCGTTAAACATTTCATCTGAAAGGTGACGATATTTTGGGAATTTCGTTCCTTTAGGAGGGTAGCGGAAGGAGGAGCATTTGGCCAAATTTTGGCCGAATTTATCATCATTTAAAATTTATTTAAATTTTACCTAAAATTTGGTTAAATTTCATCAAAAGTCAAATGATGCTTGAAATTTTAGCCGAAATGAACAGAATTTCGCCATTTTGTTACTTTCATCGGTCTGCGAAATTTTTTTCATACCGACTGTTTTGGGTGTTGATAAACATCACCCCGATATTTTATTCCTAACTATTATCTAGATTTGTAACAATTGAATTAAAGATCCAACGGCCACGAATTCTCCCTCCTCCCTTCAAAAAAATCTTCCCCTAAAAAAAAGAGCCGTTGGATCCCAATCATATGGTTTTAAATTTAGATAATTATTAAAAAGAAAATATTCGATTGATACTTAGACACCCAATGTTTTTTTCCCTAGTAGACAGTGTGCAGTGGATGTCGACAGGCCACATATGTTGGAAAAATATGCCATCGGGAAAAAAATATCGGGGCGATGGAATGGAACACAAAGATGAGCTTAATTAAAACATGCGCTGTACGTGCATGATGGAAGCGATTTTTACAGAGAGGGCTACGTGGCATCATCTGTGGTACCCATACACCATTCCGGTTTCGCCTAACCCGTTTGAACTGGGTTTGATCAGTCCTACTGCATGGGATCATGATCTAGACACCAGATCAGTTTCAGACAAGCTAATCCAATAATCTAATCAGAGTCGTAAGATTGAAATACAATCTTGCATGGCGTACAACTAGACGAGGCAATCAAATATATTTATTAATTTGGAGCTCACAAACAAAGCCCTCTGTGATTATTTTGTCAAAAAAGAGGAGGAGCAGATATAAGAACACTCTTTCCTCGCAAAAAAATAAAAGATACGACAGCACTCTCTAATTAAACCCTAAATAACGAGAAGGAAATTAGGAAAGAATCAACTTTCCAATTGATATACATATACTACTGGTATCTTCTTGTCAGACCAAAAGAACAGACAGCTCCATTGCTTCGGCCTATTCATGCTAGCTCGGCAATAAACTGTTTTTATATATACATTATATATCATGGCAGTGCATCCTTCAGGCTCCTGGCATACTCTTCTAGCCTTCTCAACCCTTCTTTCGGAGAGGCCGCTTCACCTAACTGTCTCACCATTGCACTGCCAATGATCACTCCATCTGCACCCCACTCTGCAATCTGTGTCCATTAACAGTTGATGAAGGCAACAACTTAATTAGCTTGTTAAATTTTGCAATTAAATTTTGTGGTGAATCTAGCTAACTGGTTAGCTATCTACCTGTCTAACATGGTCAGGGGTCGATATGCCAAAGCCAACAGCGACAGCTTTGTCAGTGACCTGCAGACAGTAACAGAAGCTATGTGATTCACAGCATCATATAAGCATATAGGACATTAATGTTTTCTATTTCCTGATAAACAAAGATGTTTTTTCTTTCTTTTCTGCATACCTGTCTAATCTCCTGAAGAAGATCCTTGACACGAGGGTTCACGTTTGCGCGGGGACCTGTAACTCCATTGACGCTTACCTGGGCAATACGATTAGGACAAGGAAATGCTATCAGGTCCTGGACTCCTGGTCAAAAAGCTAATTAAACTTGCAAAACCAGTTAATTAGGGTTCTATCCATTGGCACTTACAAGATAAACAAACCCTTCTGAAGCTTTTGTGATTTCCTTCATCCTATCTGCTGGTGTAGCTGGGGTTGTAAGCAGCACCTGCAGCCATTAATTCAAACAGAACAGAGCTTGTTAATGACTGGTACCACTATACTTGCTTTGTTTTAGCATTGTAATATATGAGAATAGTAATATGAAATGCTTAAAGAGCTATATGCTATATATATCGTTGAAGTGGCCAACATACCAGCTCTAGGTTGTTCTTAATGGATTCATTCCTGAACTCGCATGTCTCTACATAAGGAAGATCAGGTACTATAAGACCTGGAACACATGTAACAATCTGTGAATTAGTAACTCCATTAATTGTATGAAAAAAGAGTCTTCAAATGAAAAAACAGTATGCATGTGGATATACCGATATAGCTTCAGTTTATCATTTAGAATATCAATTAGTTCTTGAAACTTAAAACGCAAATATCAGACTACATGATACATGCATATCATGCCGAATAAAATGTCCTTATCCACGTATTAATATTCTAGAACACGTACTCATCAGAGATATATTAATTAGGATAATAGGACAGAGCTTGGACTTGGAGTGACGCATTAATTAATAAACTAACCCTCCCCGATGCATTAAGATCCAGTCGATGATCTACCCAAGATAGAGTCCCGCAATAATATCCATTTAAAATGCAGAATGATGTACGTATAGGACAATATACAGTAGGCGAGATGATTAGATTATACATATAGGTAAACGTTAAAACGTACATATCGAGCTTGTGTCTCAGCACACAGAGACAAATGAACTAACGGCGAATCCATATATAGTAGCATTTTCATCATACATGTGTAAGTCAGATTAATTAGCCTAGTTTTTTTAGGGGAATTAATTAATTAGCCTAGTTACCTTGCACACCGGCTTCCTTGACTGCGGCCGTGACGCTCGCCACTCCTCGCCGCACGATGGGGCCGAAATACGAGAAGAGCACCACCGGGCAGGACAGCTCCGGCGTCACCTCCTTGAGCATCGACATCACGCCGTCCGCCGTCGCGCCGCCCGCCAGGGCCCGCGCCGCGGAAGCCTGAAGAAGATATTAGTCAACAAGTGCCCGCGGGATACGTCGACTTAAGCCAGCTCGCACGAGCGCGCGCGCGTGCGAAGCGCAGGTATGGGACGCGACCGATTGAGTGATCGCGCGCGTGTAGGTACGTTCGTACGTACGTACGTACCTGGATGACGGGGCCGTCGGCGTAGGGATCCGAGAACGGCATGCCGAGCTCGATGACGTCGGCTCCGCAGGCGTCGAGGAGCCTCAGCGCCTCCGCCGTCGTCTCCAGGTCGGGGTCGCCGGCGGTGATGTACGGGATGAACGCCGTCTGCATGTTCGCCAATCAACAAAACTTTAGCATCGATCCTCACGTACGTCCATGCTGCAAAAACAAGCCCACGCTACGTTCGTACCTTGCCCTTCTCCCTGAGACTGGACAAGGTCTGCGACACCGACAGCCGGCCGCGCTTGCCGGCGGCGGCGGGCGCGGCGCCGCCGGATCGAGCGCGGCCGCCGCGGCGAGCGCCCTGACCTTCACACGCCTCCCGCCGTCACCACTGCCCCGCCGCGCGCCGCCTTGGGAAGGGCAGCGACGGCGCCGAGGAAGACGGGGACGCCTTGACCGCGTAAGCCATGTATAGCTAGCCACGTACGGACGACGACACCGACACGCACGCACGTACGTATAGCGCAGCGTCGCTGTTCGACGATCGATTGATTTAGAGCTCAAAACTTAGCTACTGGGACGCGCGCGCGCTTCACTGCTGCACTCCGACACGACGGGATGATGGCTAGAACGTGTTGGTCTGGGCGCATTCATATAGCAGCAGCTACGCGGCATGCATCCAAGATTGGAAGGAACGTTACGGTGCTCGTGAGTTGAGACGGATCCAACGGAAGCGTGCGTGTACAACGTGTGTGATATTACCCCGCGTGCGTGCGTGATTTGCTCTTTTCTTTTACGATTTTCTATCTTGCTAGTTTGACTGATAGTGCATATAGCCAATGGAAGCTTCCAAGTTATATATGTGGTGCTCATTAGAGTTTATTCTTTTAGCTTCTTAATTTTATTTTTTACTATTTTTTTGTTTTTTGTATTCTCTTTTCTCCTTATACATTTTGTATTATCTTTGAAAGCTATCAGTAGGTACAGTGAAAAAAGTTGATATAACTATTTTATTTTTTAATTTAATTACACTGAAAAAGCTACCAATAGATACAGTGAAAAAAAGCTGCTACAGTACGGAAAAAAAACTAAAAGCCGAGATGAACACCTCTTTGACCGAAAAACGAGACGAGGAATCGAGAAAACCAACGAGCACATGCGCGTTGTATGAGACTTCTGTGTCCGGGCCGACGACAGTGAAATAATGAGAACTCAGAAATATTGTTTTACAAAAGAATCTGCAGCTGGTTCTTCATTCCCTCCGTCCAAGCGAAAAAGAATGAAAATACTCTTACGTGGATGGACGGTATCCGTTGGTTAATCATCCGTCTCGTGTTCGCCGCCACCGTTAAACTCGCAGTTGAAAGCTAGCTAAAATTTTCAGGTGAAGATTTGAAAACTTCGATTCATAGTCATTTTTGTAGATTTAGACCACAGATCAATCGGCCCTGCTTTTATAGAAACCAAACAGAAATGGTAGTCAATTTTCCGTAGTGAAAGGTGAAATTTTTAGTTCAAATTTGAACTTTCGATTGGAAATCTAAAGCTTCCGAGCGAAACTTTGGACTTTCAACTGGAAATTTTAACCTTTCAGTTAGAAATGTGAACTAAAAAGGTTAGTTTCTCTAAATGAATTGAATGGTTAATACTTCTAGTTGAGAAACCAGAATTTCCGTTTGTAGGGGCAGGACGGCGACGAAGGTGCTCGGGAGTGGATGGACGACAGGGGCACCAGCGTTGAGCGTTCGGTCACGAAGATTGCAGCAGGCGGCCGCCGAGTAGCAAACCCCGACATAAACAGAGAAGCAAACGGATGTCACGGGTTTTGCAAATGCATTTTGATGTAGAGGGTTTTTTATCATCCTTGAAAAGTATCAAGAGGTGCCGATACATTTCCACTAAAAAAAGGTAACAATCAATTCTATTCGTCGATTTAATGTCAATTTAACTGGATAGAATAGACATTGCACAACTCTCATCAGCGCCATGGTTACGGCGTCGACTAGGTATCACGGCGGAGCTAGGTGGACACCATGGACATTCATCGTGACTTGGGAGGAGGCACCGGGAGAGGGCGGGGAGGAGGCGGGCGGGGGGGAGGAGGTGCCGGGAGAGAAGAGGGGCTAGGGAGGCGGCGGGGAGGAGGCACGGGAGGCGAGGCATCGAGGGAAGAGGCGAGGCACCGGGGAGAGGAGAGGAGGTGAGGCGGCAGGGGGAGAAGGTGACGGGGAGAGGAGAGAAGTGAGTGCGCGCAAGAGAGAGCGCAGTCGGCAGGTATTAATAGGAGTCACATAGAGATATGTACGTGGGATTGGGATACACACCTGCATGTGCCAGGTGACTCACCGTGGCGTCCAGACGCCCCTTAGGCGCCGTGGTCGCCAACTACATTGTGACAACCATGGTCAACGCATAATTGATCGCATGCTAACCATAATATGTTGAACCTGATAGCTAAGTCTCGGAGAAGATTTGGAAGAATTAGGAGGAGAATCGACCGGATGTCCTATCGTGATCTTGAAGGAAATCTAGGAGCATAGCAGGAACTTTGTTAGCTTTGAGCTGTGTTTTGTTAGAAGGCAAGCTAATATGGCCCCTCATGTTTGCGCAAAGCAAGCAAGTTGTAACTTGCAGAGGTGCATATGGCTTAATGAGGCACCGAGTTTTCTACAAGAATACATCTGAAATCCTACTATGAATTAATGAAAAGCTCTTTGGTCTCCCAAAAAAGTTATTACTATAAACATGGCTGGGTACTAGCTTTTCACGTCATGATTTAAGGCTGTTCTTGGAACACACGAGAGTAGGAAGGCGCTGCGGAGGAGAGGGCTCAGGGTCGCGTTGTATAGTGTCGACAGTGGGGGCAAGGGCGAAAGTAGGGGAGGCAGCGCGGAGCAGAAGCAGGTGAGGCGGTATGAAGGGGATTGATTAATCTAGTGTTTATTCGTTGGATCGGGGGAGGCAGCGCAGAGGAGACACAAATGTGGGACTCGCTGAGATGCTAAGCTGAGTCTAACCAGTTAGGTAGCAAATTACCATTACACCCTTGCAGCGTTGGTACCTCCACCCTCTGGCTTGCGATGAATAAGGCACTTTCATGTGGTACTGAAGGATCATCTGAGAAGGTTTAGGATAATGTAATGATGAATCATTACAAGTTTCATGGAGTGCTTAAGTGATTTTGCAAAGGTCTTATTTTGGTTGGTTGTTTTCTGGTAGTGTCTGGAAAATTGGAAGTATCACAAGTGTTTATACAGTAGTACCGTAGAGCGGTAATACCGACGTTGTGAGCGCGGTCATACCGCACAAACGGCAGTTCCGGTCTAAGTTGCGGTACATTTTTTCAAAGAGTCTAGTAGTACCATTTTGGGGAGCGGTAGTACAGCAGTACGGTAGTACCGATATATTGCGTTGGTACTATCGATCTTCGTAGAAAAATAGGGTTTAGGGAAATTGAGTCATGAATTGAATTGGGTTGACCTAGGTCATTGCATTAAGGGAAAAAACTGATATCACCAGTTCTTTCTCATGAGACGGATTACTATTGCACTAGGCATGCATTTATGGGGAATTTTAGATCACCCAGACCATTTTCTTAAGCTTTTTGCTTGGGGTGGTCGCATAAGATTTAAGATCTAGCACATGGGAAAAAAACAAAACTTTAAGAAAAATGGTTAAATCTCAGCTAAAACCAAAAAATGAATTTCAAAAAGGTGTCAAATGTACTAAATTTGCTCAATTACAAGTGATTTCAACTGCTTGAACAAAATATTTCTATGTCGAACTTGTAGCACTCTAAATAGACTCAGGTGTAGCTTGTTGGTTTCATTTAGAATATCGATATGGCTTGGCTTATTTTTCGATACCTTTGGCTAAATTATGAATTTGAGCACCTTGAGATGCTAAAAATCTATTTAATTTCATATCATTGTTTATTTGGGTTTAGCTTGGCTTTATATGATTTGCCATGATCTAGATACCATTTTCACTTTTTATGGCTTGGTGTAATCCTTATAAATTCACTTGGATAATCTTCATGGCTCCTAATGCTCAAAATAAATAAAATACATCCACTCCATTTCATTCATGCTCTATTTTCTTCCATATATCTTGACGATTCCATTGTCAAAGAGGGAGAAAGATTGGGTAAAAATACAAAAATGCATTTTTATAGCGTGATTTGGAGTTTTTGTGCAATCTCTTGATTTATGGAGCTCTATGAGTTAATGTGACTTTCTTGTTCTTTTGAAATTTCTCTCACCATGACTTAGGTCAAATAGAACAATTGTTTTTTCTGTTGGACCTAGAGTGAGATTTTCTGACACTTTGTGATGGATATGAAGTTTTTGTGCAAAACTGTCATTTTCAGTAGCTGCTATCAATCACTATTTCAAATTGTCATGTTCAGCTCTTCGTAATCTTCTTTTGACCATTTTCAATTTGCATTTTTTTTGAAGAATTGCCAATGAGTTTATCAAGAGAAAGATTGAAGGTCCATGTTAGAAGGTCCAGAATAATGTAATGATGAACCATTGCAACTTTTGTGTAGTGATTAAGTGATTTTGAAAAGATCACATTTCGGTTCACCTGTTTTCTAGAAGTGTCAGGAAAATTGGAAGTACCACAAGTGTTTATACGGTAGTACCGCAGAGCGATAGTATCGACGTTGTGAGCGCGGTCATACTGCACGAACGGTAGTTTCGATCTGAGTTGCGGTACATTTTTTCTAGAGTGTCCAGTTCAGGTGTGGTAGTACCGCTTTGGAAAGCGATAGTACCGGTATGTTGCATGCGGTAATACCGATCTTTACAGAAAAATAGGGTTTAGGGAAATTGTGTCATGGATTGAGTTTGGTTAACTTAGGTCTCTGCATTAAGGTTGCATTATGCATGTCTTGACTAAAGTGGGTCTAGTTATGAAGAACTTGTGCCCGAAAATACTCTTTGTCTTTGCATGTGTAGGGCCGTTTGTAGTCAACCCATGTCAACGGCGAGAATCAGAGCTAGGCTCATGGAGGAACTGAGACCCAGAATGATCAAGGTTGTTGGGTGAAATTGTGAGCTCAAGTATGGCATAAAAAAGGAAGAAAATGTTGAAGACGAGTTCGAACGGCGGGATGGCACCATGTTGTCTCATGCTTGAAGAAATAGCAACGTATGATAATTCTAAGGAATACACTGGATCCTAATGTAAAAATGAAAACAAAATGAAAGGATACCCTAACTACACTCGAATTTCTTAGCTTGTGCTGACGAAAGGAATGGATTACTTGGCTATCTAAACATAAAACACAAGCATTAATTTTTGAACAAAAGCAAACAATCTCGACTTATAGATATCCAACAAATTTCTTATCGCTAACCAGCTCGGTCAAATTCCAGCCCAACTGAATAGGCCTTAGCCTACTTTGCTCTTCCCCTCCTACCGTGCTATGGGCCTTGGCCCACAGCCTCTTCACGCATGTAGCCGAGTTTTGCCGCCCACCCTATACGCGTGATCGAGTTTTGCTTCACAGGTGCGTCCAGTGTACATGCATGGTGCAGGACTGCAGGCACTTGTGTTTTTCTCTCTCTCTCTTTACTTTCATTCCTTTCTCTTTTTTCTTTTCATTTAACTTTAGCTTTTTTTTTTTGCCGAAGTTGTAGTTTTTTCCCGCACGTTATTTTTTTCCACTATTATTCTATTTATATTTTTAAAATTTATCCATATAATTCTTTTATTTATCTTCCACTAACTCAATTCATCTAGCCTACCACTGAAACATCGTCGATGAACTGTTAGAATATCGTTATTGAACAGGTGGCATATTGAAATCAGATATATGAAACATTAGTCGTTCCTCCTTAGAACTTAATGCGTATAACACCATCGATAAACTGATAGATCATTGCAACCAAATGTATGGAACATTTATTTTACATACCGAAATATCTAACTCCCACATAATTTATTCCTCTTACCCAAGTCAAAGCTGCACTTTGAAACATTGTCAATGAACTAATGAAATATCGGGAAGTAATACGTGGAGTATTTTATTTTATCTACTGAAACACATATCTATGATATTATTATTAAGTTGAAATATATGCAAGTAGGATCTTATTTTGAATATTTCGTCGAAACGAACACGATAGTTCAAACGAATTGTGAATCTATTGATATTATTATTTAGTTGAAATATATAGAAGTAGAATCTTATTTTGAGGAGCTCGTTGTAAATAAACATGATAGTTCAATGAGCGCTTGTTCAAGAAATGTGATCATATGAATTTTCATTAGAAAAAAGAGGCTATCTTGAATTTTGTGCGCTGCCCTGGCCGCGTGAACATCATGAGCCTCCCACGCTTGCAGGTGAGGGCGCGTTGAAGGCCCGACTTCCTTTTGTAAGGAAGATGATGCAACACTGTAAAAGATGCATGACCATCGCTAACGGTTAAATTAATATAAATTAATGTGATAAATTCAGAGTACATAAAATTCCAAAAAATTTCACAATTAAGTGTGTCGGAAAGGTTCACATAAAATTTCATAATTTTTATAACTCGTTTGCTATATATAACAATTCCTATGAATATCAAAATCGTATGAATTTTTGAGCAACATTCACAGTGGATAAAATTACCAAAAAAAATACACGATTAAGTATGTTGTGTCAAGAGGCTATATATAAAATTTCGTAATTTTTAAGCTTATTTGCTATATTTAAAAATTTAAATAAATAGTATACAAAAATTAGAGCAGATGATTAAGCCGGCTAATCAGCTATGGGGCGGCAGGTAGTTGCCATCTGGTGGTAGAATCAGTGGCAGAGCTACGATTTAGTTACACACCGGGCTTAGTGGTGGAATAATCTAGACTATCTGGGCTGGACCATAAAAATGTTACCCAGACTGAATTGAATTTACCTAGATTATAAACTAGATATTTTTTTACACCCCGAGCTGAAGCCTACCTTGTTCGGGGTGTGGATCCACCTCTGGATAGGACAACAGACTGTCTGCCATCTGGTGGCAGAATGGTAGGACCATGTGTCTATCCTCCAGTGTTGCCACGTGGCATCCTCCAGTGTTGCCACCTGGCCATTAAGGCACTATTTTTATCAATATAACAGGTATAGGGTATGTTCTTTTCCTCCAAAGCTGGCGGCTTTTAGTTTTTACTACAGTACCTAACTTTCAAACAGAATATTTTCTCAAGACGGGGTCTACAAGTCAAACATGTACACGTTAAAAGCCCAATATATGTACCATCCAAAATCACAAGTGAGTATCTCTCTTCGTAATCTGTACCATAAAAATTTGAAAATTTCAGCTAAAAGTTATAAGCCGTAACCGTTGCTAAATAGACCCTATATCTAGTTTTATAAATATGAGGGTAAACAGTGCCAAATATACCGAAAACTCGTCAGGCGGCGCGTGCGTATCTGCCGCGCGGGCAGCAAGCCCCGTGCGACTGCGAGTAAATAAAAGTGAAGCGAGCAGCCGAACACTCCTCGATCCCCAGTTCACAGTTCACACTTGCCGAGAAAACGAACGCCTTCCGAGCCGGCAGAGCCGAAGCAGCAAGGAGCCACCAGCTTGGCTGTTCCCGTCGCCGTCGCAGGCCGCCGGGCACCACGTGGCCGGGCATGGCGGGGCAGCCGCCACAGGCCCCGGAGGACGACTTCTTTAACAAGTTCTTCTCCCTGACCAACTCCCTCTCCGCCGCCGCGGCCGGCGGCCGCCCCGCCGGCGATCAGCCCTTCTCCCTCGCCCTCAGTCTCGACGCGGCGGCCGCGTCCGAGGCGTCCGGGAGCGGGAAGCGGCTCGGCGACGACGCGGAGGGCGGCAAGGCGGTGAGCACCCTCTCCACTTTCCCCTCCTTTTTGGCTTTTGCGTTGGCTCCCCACACCTCGCTCCTCGTCGAGTGGAGCCGAAGCGCGTGTGGTGTGCTATGTGTTAAGCTTCTCGCTTGCCTCTGCAGGAGCGGGAGGCCGTGCAGCTCCCCGACCTCTTCCCGCCGGTGTTCGGCGGTGGCGTGCAGCCGCCGCACCTCCTCCCCAGCCCGCCTCCCCAGGTACCCTGTTGCAGCGGAGGGTAACAAATTTGTGTATGTTTTAGTTGGGAATTCTCAGGGCTGGTGCTAATTGTGGTGCTTGTGGTGGGTTTCAGGTGTTCCACGCGCAGCAGTCGAAGCAGGGTGGGGCAGCCGTTGGGCCGCAGCCGCCGGCGCCGAGGCCGAAGGTGCGGGCGCGTCGAGGGCAGGCGACTGACCCCCACAGCATTGCCGAGAGGGTAATGAACTCTCGTAGCTTAACGCATCCATGCCGTTTGCAAGGGGTTGATTAGATTTTTGGTGCGGAGTTTCGCATTATTTAGAACTAGAATTGTGGCTCCTAATATGCACAGGCAATTATTTGTCTCTTGTTCTGCCTTGCATAGTGTGACGGAGCAATTAGCTTCAACTTGGTACTGAAGCGGCTATGTTGTATATAGAAATGCTCTCTTGCTGGGCAAGTTCATCACAGGTTTTAAAAGGGGCTGTAGCACTAGCTAGATGATGGGCGGCCATTTGGCAGAGGCATTTGGCGTTTCCTTCAAGGCTTATAATTGCCATGTCATATTATACTAGAAGTCACTCCTTTTGACGATTCATATGTCATGTTGCAATCCTGTTATGCAGTGAATATTATGTGATTACTATCTAGCTATAGAATTTTACTGCTTTAAGGTAGGCTGCTTATGTTGAACTTCAATATCATGTTTCTAGCAGTTGTAGAATTTTGTTTGCTGCTTCCATGTTGTGCTTTTGTATATCAATGTACGCCTTACTTTAGGCTGTTATTTCTTACTTTCCTCTTTTTATTTTACAATTCTGCTAGGTGTTTATTTAGCAGTATTTTGAACCATGTTTGTTCTAGTGCAGCTAAGAAGAGAGAAAATAGCGGAAAGGATGAGGGCCCTACAGGAATTGGTCCCCAATACAAACAAGGTAACAATGTTTATTATACATGTAGATGTTATTATGAAGGTAAAAAAGACTTATATGGTTCACATGCCTGCCACTGACAGAATTTCAGCAAGTGGTCTGGGGTCATGATGCGCTGACAATATTATGTTATTGTTGTGCTTCTTGATGTTTTGACAGAAAACTTTTCTGCTTTAAAAGATATTATTATTATCTATCTCACAGAGAACCATGCTATGTTTGTACAGTATGCCTTCCTTTCTGAGATAAGCAAGCATGTATCCTTGGATTATATAAATAGTTAGAACAATACATGATTTTATAATCACCAGATACAGAATTCAGTTACTTTGTAACATCAAAAGGTGACAACCAAAAGAAATTCTCATGTCCTCTTTTAAACCATGCAGACAGATAGGGCAGCTATGCTAGATGAGATCCTCGATTATGTGAAGTTCCTGAGGCTTCAAGTAAAGGTACAGTTCAGTGTGCTATTATCTATGAGGCATAAACCACTGTTTGTGTTTTTACTTGTTTGATGGAACCTTGCTTCTGTGATGGTAGGTTTTAAGCATGAGCAGACTGGGTGGTGCTGATGCTGTTGCGCAACTGGTTGCTGATATTCCACTTTCAGTTAAGGTAAAACTTTTGTCGGTTCATTTCTACTGCCATTTAGTTAAGAATTTAACATAGGCTTGTTTGTTAGCTCAAGTTGTTTCTGAGTTCAACCACCAAAAATTATGGCTAGTAAAACTGTAGAACGGATTGCTCTTTTGTATGCTTTTATATGTCACCTACCTATTTTCACTTTATGTAATTATAATTGTTCTAGACAGTGTTGTTGAAAGGCAGTGTCCATTCGGCACCTTATTTCCATTGTTGACCTTTTATTGATTTCATGGTCTGTTTGTCCATGTCTGCGCAAGCCATTTGTACTTCTTGCTGTCAGTGACAATGACTGTTGCTCTATAGTTGACACCAATGAGCATTTCATCTTTACTAATGTGTTGGCTAAGATGAAGACATGAAGTATTTCAGCCATGCCTTCTAAATCCCCCATAATGGTCTCTGTCTCATCTAGTTCTTTGCTCAGCATAGTGTCTTCATTGTCCGCATTCGCCCTGCTTCAGAGCCCAATTTTAAAGCCTCACATACCCCCAGCATTAGATCCATGGCGGTAATAATATAGTGTGCATTATTTATTTCATGGATGATCGTGTCTTGACTTTAAGAATCAATTTGAGAGTCCTTTTCCATCTCCACACTGTCATATCTTTTGGTTGTTAAGCTGTATCTTGCTTTAATTTTGTTAGGGGGAAGCAAGTGATAGTGGCAGCAAACAGCAGATTTGGGAAAAGTTGTCAACGGATGGCACAGAAAGACAGGTAGCAAAGCTGATGGAAGAAGACATTGGGGCAGCAATGCAATTTCTCCAATCCAAAGCACTCTGCATGATGCCAATCTCGCTCGCTATGGCAATCTATGACACACAACATTCACAAGACGGCCAACCAGTGAAGCCAGAACCCAACACTCCTTCCTAGTGTAGTAACGGCAACTGTAGCATGCATCCCTACAACTACTAGTAGGCATCAACCTACCAGTGTAAGATAAAACTGCTCGTTTTGATTCACTAACAAGGAGGCAGGAAAAGACCTAAAAGATCCTCTCCACTTGAAACTGTACAAATGGTATATGATGTCACCTACCCCTTTCCATCTTTTGTTCAAAGGTGCTTTAATTGCAAGGATATGGTAAGCAATAACCTGCTCATGCCCCTACATCGTTCAATGTCCCTATGAGCGTGAGTGATGGAGAGAGCTACTAAAGAGTCTGGCATGCTCTCATATTGTTTCTTTTCGGGCCTGTAGTGCACTAGCCATACACTTGGTGGTGGGAACTGCTTTTTCGGTAGTGGGTGTTTGGACTAATCAAAAGTGATTGATGTACGCGTGTCTGCAGCCTGCACAAATGGTTGACGAAATTTGAACACAAGATGAAATGGAAGATGATGTTGATGTTCGTCCATCTCCATTTTTCCAAAGTGGAGGCGGGAGGCTTTGGTCAATGGAGGCTGAGCGTGCGTTAATCTGCTTGCTAGTGGATCTGCTGTCTACATGCTCTACTTTTATATCCCATACTCTTGATAAGAGCTTTTATCTCAATACTCTTGATAAGAACTGCCATATAAAGTTTAATATCTTATATTTTTTATTAATCCTTAAAAGTACTCTGTGTATTTTCTGCTGAGTTATCTACTACCCCAGATTTGTTTTGCCAACTTATTTGTGGAGAACAGCTGTTCTTGCACTGTTCTCTGCCTGTAATAACACGGTTTCCTGAGTTGGTGGACTAGTGAGAATCTACAACCTGGAAAATTGAATGATCTGTGTGACTTAATGGTTTGTTCGCATGTTACTGTAAATAGCTCACTGACTCGATATGTGCATGTGTATTGTTAATAGTTCGTGAGTTTTGTAATGATTATACATACCTACGTATCTGGTCAAGTTTCTACCAAGCCAGTTTTATCATTCACCTTGATTTTGAAAAAGTTTGATTGTTTGGCACAATTACTTATCTAGGAACTATGTTATTTAAAAGGGACTGTTCCCTTTTATTTCTGCTAGGTTGAAATATTGGTTTTTAGGAAAGACTTTTGCTTTCATGTCTGCATCAGTGTTGCATATTTGCTGCCATTTGTTTGCAGTTTATTTCTGTTTGAGCCGTTTTAGAAAAACTGTTTCCAGTTTAGTGCTTTTGGTGGTCCAAGTTGATATATCCTTATGTCCGTGATGCTATGCTGTAATCCTTTCTTCTAAACTTATTTTGTATTTATGCTGGTATAGTCAATGGTACCATGTGTTCATGTCTGCACTTGGATCAACAGGAAATTGCTTCTATTCTGCATCCTGAGAAAGGATGAAACTTTTGCTGAATTGCATAAGTTCGACAGCTGACTTTCGGTTATAGTGACTTGGTCATAAAGTTTAGATTTAGCCTATGTTTTAAAATATGTGGATTATTGTATAGTTGTGTCTACACTTCGCATAAATTTGGCTCCAGTAGTTCATATTTGGCATGATGTGCATATTTTCCTTTTCTGTCAGACAATTTGGTACAATGTTCTTCAGTACTTGATGCTTTGGTGCTGTGACGTTTTGTAACTGATGTTGTTTCTTGTCTCTTGTAGGTTCGCAATATGCCATTGTTTGATTGTATCTTAAAACTCTTATTTTTCTCATCGTTTGATTTGTCCTATCGTAAAATTTTCATTGTAGGTGTTAGACTTGTTGAAATATAAGTGAATTGTTTGTTTTTTCTCATCAACTTAAGATTTTAGGTGAACTAGTTGATGATTTGATGTATGAAACTTAATATGGTATCAGAGCCAAGAGGTATTAAATTCAAGACCTGGTTGATGTAATTAAAAAATAATTGCAACCTACTTCTATTCCACGTCTTAGACCAGATGGAGCATACATATAAGAGAGAGTGTTAAAATATAAGTGAATTGTTTATCTTTTTTATCAGTTTAAGTTTTTAGGTGAACTATTTGGTGCATAAAATTTAATAGGACTGTTAATCCCATTCCTGCCTGAGAACTACTAGGCAAAATAAAGCTATGGCCCTGTTCTTTTTGGCTGCGGCTTATGGCTTTTGGCTGAAATTTTTGAATTTTGACTGTTTACGGTACAGATTACGGAGAGACCAATACTCATTTACGATTTTGGCTGGTGCAGATGTTAGGCTTTTAAAGTTAGGTACTGTAGCAAAAGTCAAAAGCTGTCCGACTTATCACCTGCTAAACAGGCCCTATAACTGCTAATGGTAAATGGTTTGGTGTTTGTTTGTTTTCTCTGCTGCACGGGACAAGACATTATTACAGTGTTCATGCGTTGCATTGATGAAGAACCCATGAGTTTCTGGCATGTTTAAGGCACCGCTCAATATGGCTTGAGCTTCTGGCTTCTGGTTTATTTTTGCACTATTCATAATTTCGTATTTTTCTGAAATTTTAGCTTTTTTTGAGCTTTTTTGCCGGTTCTTTTTTTTCGTATTCGTTTGCGTTGTCTGTGATGGGCTAATAAATTTTTTATATTTTTCAATTTTTTTAAATTTAATTATGTTGAATAAGCCTCTGTCAACTACAGTGTTTTTTTCAGACAACTACAGTGTTTTCAACCATAAACCACCAAAAATAAGCCGAACTGAACACCACCTAGGATGGTTCGGTGCAAGGTGTCTGAGCTTCATTGATGCATGTTGTGATGTTTTTGGAACGAGAATCCGTGTAAGGTTTAGGTTTGAGCCAGCGTGAATAATGTTGTAATCAAATTAGTTGGGAGAGTCGGCGAGAGTAATTGCCTCTCGGGGATTATGTCTTTCATTGACCTCTCGTGGATTATGTCTTTCATCCTAATAAAAATTAAATTCAGCAAAATATCTAACTACTTAAAATTAAACTCGAACTAGCCAACAATAGACGAATAGCCCATATAATCGCCTATGAACATGTGATTAGATTTTTACTCGTGGGTATAGCTTTTGAACCTAATGTGAAAGAACTAAATATTAATAAGTTGGTAAATTATTTTTAAAAAGTTAGTCTAATAAATTGTTTTGAAACAACAACAAAAACTTATTTTATTTAGAAAAAATCATAAGCCATAATTGAGCCGAAAAGAAAAGTGTAGGAAGCCATCTCGGGTTGTTACAACTTACAAGGCGGCTATGACTCACTGACAGCCCGGGCCGTCTACTTGCGACATTGAAATGCAGGCAGGCCGAGCATTCTAGATGGACGCACAATTTCCTTCGGCTCTGAAGCGAAACGCGCGAAACCCACCCGCCGCGCCCCATCAAAACCTCACAGCTACCGCGCAAAAGGCGTGGCCCTCCGCCGCCTAGGGTTCCGGCGATGGCGCACGGCGGCTACCCCCGCCGCGCCGCCGCCCCAAGTCGTCGGCGTCCGCGGCCGCCACCGACCGGAAGCGGAAGCGTGCCGCCGCCGCCAAGACCGTCTCCCTTAAGAACCAGATCCGCTCCACCGAGCGCCTCCTCCGCAAGGTACTGGGGGCTGGGGTCTACTCGTATGCCTAAGCTTCGGGCGGTCTCGCTTGTTAGGGTGGTTGTTGTTGTTGTTACCATTGTTAGGGTTTAGTGGCCGCGCCGTGTGGAGTGGTGATACTACTACTAGTTTGGGGGCGAAACAACGATTTGTTCGACAGCGTTGATTAAATTTGCTCAATTAGTATCCGTTGCTACTCGCTAGGGCAGGGATTATGGCCATGGATGGTTCAATTGAGGCCTTTGTGTTGCTCTCCGCTCCGTTTAGTGCTAACGTTAAGGATTTCAGGTGGTTCGTTTTGTGCTGTAGTTCGATTTCTGCTCGCTTTGGTAGCTTGTGCAAATGTGCATTCATGAATGAATTGCAACAATCATGTGGGACGTTGCTTGAAAAAAATAATATATCTGATGTGAAGTATGCAGCCTTAACTAGATGAATCTGAAAAAATGTTATAAAAGTCTTGCGTTTGTTCTTGTCAAAGGGGAAGTGGCTGGGTCGAAGATGATTGGTTATCCTAGCTTAATGAGATACTTGTAGGCTGACAGCTCTACTTACAACAAGTGATTGTAGAATTTACTTCTATTCAAGGAGGCATGAGGAGCTCTCCCGGGCCAGATGGCTAGAGTGAGGTCATCTCACTTAGCCGACCCGGGTTCGAGTCTCCTCACCCAACTTAGGAAAAAAATCAGGGGGACGTTTCTCCCCTTGGTCTCTTTCCTTTCCTTTTTTTCAAGGAGGCATGCATGCATAATTTCTGAAGTCTACACTATTCTAAACCAAGTTCGGTTAGGCCTTCAATAAGGGCATGTGCAAGGAAAAGTTGGCCTCTCCATTTTGATTGTTGTTATTTCACTTCTATTCAAGCTGGCATTGCTTGTGCATACACAGTGTATGATCAGTCTATGATACTTTCCATATATCTGTGAGGAATTGTTCTGATAGGCTTGCAGGACATTTTTACCCTTGAGAAAATAAAGTAATATTTTGAATCATTAGAACCATCTGTGTTGTGACTCACGCTAGTCCCAATTTAAGTATGCATGTTCAAAACTTAACCAGAGTGATGAAGTTTAGCATTTGTTTGGGCCTGGCCTCTTCTAAATCTAATTGGTGCCATTTTGCAGAACACGCATTAGTACTTTGTGCTTTTCATGAAACAACATTTTGTCATTGTGGTTTTAATTTTTACAGACAAGCCTTAGCCCTACTTATCTTTCAGCCTTGTTGGTGAGATCGTAATGTTGTATATTTCTTTCAACCTTGCTGGTGAGATCGTAATGTTGTATATTTCTTTCTTCAGGACCTTCCTAATGACATTAGGGCAGCTCAAGAGAAGAAATTGGAAGAACTAAAGAGGCAGCAGGAGCTTCAGAATCAACAGGCTATTCAATGAACAGTACAGTTGAGAGATAGAAAAATATTTTTTTTTGGTCTGCTATCACTTAATTATTTCGTTCCTATTCATTTCTAGTGCCCTCTCTCTACCTGTCTGTACTTACGTTTCCTTGGTATGGGTGTTCAAACCTCAGAGAGGCGAAAGATTGAGAGGATGATAACAAATGCTGATGATGCCAGCGATAAGCTGTCAAAATTACGAGAAAATCTTGAATATGTTAGAGTAAGCTCACCACAGTACTTTATTTTGCTTTCTGAATAACTCTCTTAGCATTAGATTTAGTGTATTTTTAGCAAGGACTATCCACAGTCACATTCATAAATGGCACTTGAAGTAGGTGTTCAATAAATTTCTAAGATAGGAGAATCTGTGCAATCATTGTTTTATCTGAACCTGCTTGAATTTTCAGCTAAATATTATCTTTTTTCGTGTGCAGTTTTTCCCAAAGAATGAGAAATCTGTCTCGCTGTTCACTGGGGGTAACCCAGATATTGTAGAGAAGAGGAATAAGTGGTGTAAACAGATCAAAGAGAATCTCATGGCTGCTGCAGCGAATGGAAAAGACCTAGAAGGTGCATGTTTGCATTACTAATTTTCTAGATTACCTCTGTTCTATTTGCATCCTCCATGCACTTCTAACTTTGCATTTGAAATTTGTATGCCTTGTTGACTATATATCTACCATCTAAAGAACTAATTATTGTTTTGCATCACCTAACAGAGAAAGCAAGCGATGATGATACCTTGGATGTGAGTGATGATGACTTCTTTATGTCTGGAAGTTCTAGTGATGAAGAGGCAGATGATGAGTGGACCGACAAAAGTGCAAAGTATGATTCGTGACTCTTGGACATTGTACTTGGTTTTTTAGGTTCCCTCTGATATATCATGTGATATGCTATTATGCTGTAATTCTAACATTTATTTAGATAAAGGCATAATGGTAAGACAACCGGCGACCAGTTACTGTTTGTAGTTGTTTGGCTTTTATTCTCATGTGCAGTCAA
This sequence comes from Bonia amplexicaulis, assembly GCA_036346245.1. Taxonomy (NCBI): domain Eukaryota; kingdom Viridiplantae; phylum Streptophyta; class Magnoliopsida; order Poales; family Poaceae; genus Bonia; species Bonia amplexicaulis. The sequence goes on from CM070741.1 coordinate 30,364,138, forward strand.
TCACTGAAGTAGATTTGTCCAGACACTTTATGTGAATAATCCTAAACCTGTAAGGAAATCCATGAGATACTCTTTTGCGAATTGTAAAATCTCCTATCCCAGTCTACAAGATAGCACCCTTTATTGTGATAGAATAGACTGAGCATAATCTTTCCATAAGAAATGGTACAGTGAGCTCTGTAACAATTGTGATGTTCAATTAGTTTTGAAGTCTAGAATTGTCAACATGCAAGTTTATCAGAGTTCTGATAAAAGCACTGTCATACTCTATATTTTGTTGACTGTTGTACAGTTTGAATCATGTAGTGTAGAAGCTGTTATGAATATTGTGTGTATTGATATGAGACCCAAAGGGCCATATATATAGGAGAGTACAAGATGATATGCCATATAGAGATAAGACATATATGGAATAAAATCCAAACTTTATATCCTATTACAACTCTATCTCCTTAACACCCCCATCAAATGCAAGGCATATGCAATAGCATTGCATTTGAAAAAGGAGTTAATACTAAAACAAGATAAATCCGAAGTCCGAGTCTTGATGATGTCGTTGTTGCAGCCTTGGAATAAACTATCAAATCAAGCTGAAGAGGAATAGATATAAGCATGACAGCGCAGATCGAAGCCCGAGACGGCGGCGGCGCAGTGCACAAGAAGCGTAACAGAGGCGCGGTGCAAAAGAAGCGCGGCGGCTTTAGAAACTCGGGGCGGCGGCTAGAAAAAAGCGGCGGCATCATAACGACTTCGACGATCTGCACGCGACGGCTGCTGCCATGCAAAATAAAATTCTACACTTCTATGACTGACAATAAATTTGTGGACACGCACGGCTGAGACAAGCTAAAAAATTAAAGACTACGGATTTGGATGGACGCAACGAAAAAAAACTTACGAGAAAAATTAAAGGCTGACTCAAAAGAAATCAGTAGAAAACAAAATAAAATAAAGCCCTCCATTAAAAACTGTCAAAATGAGACCTCCTCCACTCACTCTTCTCTCTCACTCCCACTCGCTTGCCAGTAAATCCTTGCCTCGCCTTGTGGCGCTGTGACCTCGCCTTGAGTCCTCACGCCGAGAAGAAGCGACGGAAGAGAAAAAGCGGCGGCGCGAGCGGCAGAGAGGTAGAGAAAGAGGCGGCGACGCGGCGGTAGAGGTGGTTGAGGCGGCCATGGCAAGGAGGCGCGGATCGTGGGCGGGAGCAGGAGAAGGCTCATGGCGGCGGGAACAGCGCCGAGGCGACTTCAGGCGGCAAAAGATCGCCGAAGTTGGCGTAGAGCCGACGCTGGCGGCTTTCGGACAAGAGGCGGCAAAGGGCCTCGCTCGCGGATCCGATGGCGGGTCGGCACACCAACTTCAGAGGCGGATCCGGCCGGGGCGGCCGGATCCGGCCGTGAGGCATCCGGAGCGCCAGATCCGGCGGCGACGAACGAGTGGTGACGAGCGGCGGCGGGAAGCGTGGCTGCAGCAGGTGTGGAGACGCAGCCGGGGCGTCCGGATCGGCAGCGAGAGGCGGATCCGCCACCTCGGCCGGATCCGAGGTCGCGCGACGGACCAAGGGGCGTGGGCGGCGGCATGCGCGCGGGCGCGGATCCCAGCGGCGGCCGAGTCGCGGTGGCGGGCGGTGCGCCGAGCTCCGGCGGCGGCGAGGCGCCGGGAGCGGGCGGCCCGTGAGGCCAGCGACGACCGTGGAGAGAACAACAACCCGGCGGCGGCGGCGGCGGCGGCGGTTGAAGATGGCCGCCCGGAGAGATCGATTCTCCGGGCGGCGACAATGAAGACGAACGGAGGCTAGGTATGGAACCTAGGCTCTGATACCATGTTATGAATATTGTGTGTATTGATATGAGATACAAAGGACCATATATATAGGAGAGTACAAGAGGATATGCCATATAGAGATAAGACATATATGGAATAGAATCCAAACTTTATATCCTATTACAACTCTATCTCCTTAACAGAAGCATTTCATATTATGCTGGAGAATGTATATATATATCATATTGCCTAATAAATTGATTCCCCACCAATTTTGTAAGTCTGAATCATAGGCTTCTGTCCTTCGATAGGTTCTTATGTTATAGTGAATATGCCACTGCATAAATGTTCGTTAAAAAGGGCAGGTATCCTAATGTTATTAATTTTCTGCAGAGAGCCAGCTTCCAGTGCTTCAGGTACGGCAGCATCTGGCGTGTCAAGTGATGAAAAGAACCAGGTTGTTCTCCACGGTGTGTTTTAAGTTTCTTCCAATTAGTTGTCGTAGTTTTGTTTCCTTATATTTAACCCTACCAGTCATGCTTTGCAGCGGCGGAGAGATGCTCAGAGTTCTTATGCCACCACCTCGCTCATTAGCACCAAATAGAGCTAGATATGTGGATAAACATGTGCTATCCAGTTCTAGCAATACTTCAAACAGCACAAGTGGTGACTCATTCAAAAGTAGGAGAGCACCCAATCTGCCTGGAGATCATAAAAGCAATCTAAGTTCAAATTCTGATGCTCACAAACCACGTCGCAAAAGGAGACAAGAAGAAAAGGAAGCTGGTATAACTTTGCATGTATGCTTTAAACTTTATGCATTTTTTCATGATAACTGTATTTGTCAAAACAGCTGATGAATTGTTTCAAATTTGCATCCGTCCTGTTATCTCAAGTTTCTTAATGAGATTCAAGTGCAATCTCTATCACCATCACCTGAATATCTCGTGCATAAATTATATTTCCACTCATGTGGTCCCGGAGTCAAATGTGTATTTTGATATCAAGTTATGTTTCAGACTATGGAGTTAGTCAACTTTTATCTGATTGTGTGGGCACGCTCTAAGGATTTGTAGTCAACCTCGATACTGTATGGAACTGTTTCTGTATGTTTATTCCATCACAAGTGACTAAGTGAAGATCCATAAAGACTCTGATCATTGTAAAAAACAAAGAAGATTGGCAGCTTTTTCAAGACTATAGCAAGGAAAATCATTCCACATGTGTTATAGGTTGGTTTTGCTTGACTTTTTTGCACAAGTTGGTGACGAGTATCATTGGGAATAATATCTTGGTTGGTTTGTTTTGTACCATTTGTCTACCTGACTGCCTGAGCAAAACATTAGCCATGCGATGTCACTTTGTACAATTTTTAATCGATGTATGAAGATCCATAATATGAAGTCTCACGATGCTACTTGTTCATCTCAACAGGCATGAATATTCCGAAGCGTGAGGGAGGCAGAAACTAGGATTATTTCCCGCCAAAGTGTGATTTCAAGGCTGGTTAGGTTCAAAAGAAAAAAAAAATACAGCATGTGTGCCTGAGCAAGTTGATGATTTTGTATGCTCTCTCTGGATGTAAAATGATCCTTCTATTGCTCTGCATCCATTTGTTTCTCAAGAACACTTACCGTCCAAAGCGTGCCGGTTGACTGAATGCATACTCATTTCTACCATGGAGTTATGTTTTTTTCATGATCTCCCATCAACTCATGGCACTGCAAAGCTGGAATTGTGACAGCTCCATGAATTCAATATTTCAGTACACGCTGATTCTTGTCTGAAGGCATGGTTTTATCCTTGCTAGGCTGTGAATTGGTTGGCGTCGTTTGCTCCCAGCTCTGAGATTTCATGACCTGTAAGCATGATATGGATGTTGTATTGTCTCCCTGCTGTCTGATTCGCATCTGTTGTGTGTGTTAGTGCACGTTGTCTGTAGCAGAAGCATTCTCCCCTCATTTGCAAGGGGACTTCTACTTGTGATTAGCATGCATGGCTGCCGTGCATTTGGATGCTTCTGCTGCTACTTGGATCTCTCGATCAGTATGCGACGTCTCTTATGTTTTTTTGTTCATATACCCTGTGAAGAAAACAGGAGCTCTGGGAATGATGCGTGCTTCCTTTTGGAAAATTGAATGCTTGGTTGTACAATTTCTGGCGAGAATCATTAGAGTATCACTGAAGATGATTGCACGGCAAGCCGGTAATCTTCTGCTCGGTCGGGTATGGTAGCAGCGTTCGTGACAGTCGCCATCGATACCAGATTTGTTAGGATTAATCAATGTCGATGTGCGATTGATAACCAGAAACGAAGTCCTGTTTTAAGTTCCACTCAGATTTGACGCCTTGAAATGCTATCGTCCTCTCGGATCTGACTTTATCTGCGTTCTGCAATGAACTTTGCAGGCATCTACGGGAAAAGAGAAAACAGCAAGGGCGTACTCCTGACTTCTTATTCTTGAACGATCAATCTCATGTACGTACCAAGGTCTAAGTACGAACGTAGATCAACACGATGCATATCCACGTATAACCTGCCCCCTTTTTCTCATGCGTGCGTTCAACCGTCGCCTGATCTGACGTCCATGCTCTCATATAGATAAAATAAACGCCATGCATCTCTCATGAGTCACGACCATTCCCATCTGTCCAAACCTTGCTGCATGCTCCAAGTCGATCTCCTGTTCATCTCGCTTCGGACCCTCTCATTATCCTCAGCTTCTTGCAAGAACAGATCGATGAACATACTGCAAATAATGATCAACAGAAGTTAACAGTAACTTATTAGACTCCTCGTATACACAGATCCACAGAAAGAATATACATAGCATATATATGTAGATCTTGATAGGATATATACTTACTCCCAGGGCATGTCGCCGGCGAGCATCAGGTCGCCGTCCTTGTCCTCGTACGCGACGGCGAAGTCGGCCGAGGGGAAGCAGCCGAAGAGCGCGTTCAGCGCGTCCCTGAGCTCCCTGTATCCTCTATACATCCTCAGATCGACCTTCCGGAGGTATGGCGCCCCGTCCATGCTCACCTTCACGTACAGCCCTCCTCCCTTCTTCCCTTCCTGCTCCGCTGCTCGCCGGCCTTCGCCTTCGCCACCGCCGCCGCCTGGAACGTGTTCTTCCGGTACGCCCCCACCGGCGGCCACCCTACCACCTGCACCCTGCACACACACAGCAAAATATCATTAGCTCTTGTAAACGAAAAGTTTAAGGTATTAAGGAAAGACGGGCAGTCCTGCGCGTGCACCTTAAGTAATTTGTACTAGCATGCACTTACTTGGACGCCGGTGTGGCGTCCCGGTCGTCCGTCCCGGAGGCCTCCCTGTTCACCGTCGACGACGACCGCTTCTTCGCCGCCGCAACAACGGCATCGCCGCCGCTGCCGGGCGGGCCGAGCCGCAGCTCCGCGTCGATGATCTCCATGGTCGATCTCGATCGATCACAAGAAATGGATGCGCAGCGAGAGGAAACGAGAAGCGCGTGAGATCGAGCGAGCCTTGTGATTGAGATCAACTTTGAGGCGTTCGCTCGCTCGGCTGCGTGTCTTGTATATACTGAGTGAGCGGTTGGTTGGTTGGTTGGTGGTTACGTGCTCTAGTTTAGGGGCGATTCAAACAGCCGGAGGTTCTGGCTTTTAGCTGATTGGTGTTTTCGGTGTTGAAATAGTAACGGCTGAAAGTAGGGAATGATTAATTCAGTTGAAGTTTTTTTTGGTTTTTGGTTGAGTTGATTATACAAATATGTGAATTGCTCCTAATGTAAATGATACTTATTTGATACCGATAATTATACTAGTAAATCTTAAAAATAATCATTATATCACATTACTCCCCTGTTCTTTTTTACTTGGCTTTCTAGAATCCGCACCATCAAACTTTCTCACCAATAAATTTAAAACTATCTAAATTGGCTATACAAAAAATTATATTATTAGATTTGTCGTTAAAAATACTTTCATAATATTATAATTTTCTTAATATATCTTAGTGTAAAGTTATAAAAAAATAGTAGCCAAAGTTACATATCAAAAATCGTAAAAAGTAAAAAAACGTCGAGTAAGAGCACAGAAGACGGGAGGAGTATTATATAAATAATCAATTTCATTACTGTGCTATCTGCCTAGCTAGGACTAGGGCTAAAAAAATAGCTCGAAGCTCATGAGCCGGCTCGGGCTCGTTACGAGCTGAGCCAGCTCGGCTTGGGCTCGTGAATTTTTGAGCCAAGCTGCTCTTTCTCAGCTCGTAAAAAATTCGAGCCGAGTTTGAGCCGCTCGTGAGCAGGCTGTTTACAGTCCGCTATCTATCCGCACAAGTCGACCATGCCCCTAATCTCAATCTGGCATTCCCATGATCCCGATCTCGATTGGCATTCCCCATCCTCTCCGTCTCCAGCTCCCGTCCCGCATCAATCCGGCGATCCCCTTCCTCTTTCACCACGCCCACCGTGTCGCTCGGCCCGCCTACTGCGTCGCATGCCCTACGGCCCCTACCCATGGAACTCCCTGTGGTGGATCTTGCGTCGTACCTGCAGATCGGCGGAGGCCCAGCGCCAATGGTGGAGGAGGGGGTACGTGCGCTCTATGAGGCGGTGAGCGCCAGCCTTTGGGACACGGGGGTGCTGCTGGTGAAGGACCCCCTTGTTGGGTTGTGAGCAAATCTCTGTTGTTTTGAGCCCGTCTCATGTCGGATTCTTCCGTTTGCGAAGTTCCGCGAAGTCAGGTCGGGCATGAGTAATTTCGCTTCGGCCTAGTAGGCCTAGTAGACCTAACCAAGACAGAGTTTTGTTTGATTATTGTAATATTGGAATATGCCAAAAAAAATGCTCCAAATAGTGAAATAGAGCTTTTTTAGCACGAATTCTGCATAGCAGCAATGTAAGCATGTGGCAAGAGTGATATTAATCTTTAGAGATCTACTAGCGCCTAGACGCATGATAGAAAACTTTTTATTATATGTGTCAGCGCAACATGTCTTGACAATATATATAACAAAAAAAATTAAGTGCTTTGATCTAGAAAAATAGGGATGAGTGATCTTTTTTCTTGTTACTCTAAATGGCTCACCTGATTCAAAGAAAATTGATAATCTTGGACCAAATCATCCATTTGTATGGTTCAGTCCAATAAACATGACACTCCTCTTATGCGACAATAATTTTTAAAAGGACAACAAAAATAATCAGTCATTGCAACAAAACAAAATGCTTGCTGCAACATACGCCCAACTAATGATAAAAGTGCAACAATTATAAATCCCTACTAAAACATTTGAAATACCAAGTGCAACAAAAAAAATTGGCACAACAAATTGAAATATTACACAAGACTTGCACAGATTTATTCTGAGTTTCTCAACAAAAACACTGCAACTTAAAAGAAAATACTTGCAACATTTTACAACTGAGGATGAAACAACTAAAAATAGACCTGAAAGATAAAGAAACACCATAACACTCTAGGACATGTCTAACAACAAATTGAGAAAGGGGCTATAACAAATTTAAAAAATTCATGCAATAATGTTACCAAAGCCGAGCTCGCGATAGAAGGATGGAAGCGAATGTTCACACCATCTCTTCATCATTGGTCGTCCCGGACCTGATAAGGTGAGGATCAGTTGGCACCACTATCTTATCGCCCTTTGAGGCCCCGGCTTGGTTGTCCTCTGCTCGTTGTCAACACTAGTTCCCCAGCCTCAACATCGCTAAATCAAGCGAGCTCTGGCTGCGATGACAACAGATCTGGTGAGATTTGTCCACCCTCGAAATGGGAGATCTCGCACGAGCTCCACCTTTGATGGATGTCCTCTTTTGAGATCGAGCAACAATAAGCTCGAATAAGGAGAATTTCACATGTCTCTGGTTGTTGCATGGTATGCGTGAGACAGAGAGGGAGAGGATCAGACGAGAGAGCACAATGAACGATAGAGAGATAAAGAAGAACAGGTGGGGAACAAGGGAATAAAGACAAGAAATGTAAACAGGAGTGAAGCTGACCACCGTATGATGGTTTCGAAGCCATAGCTCGCAGAAAACTAAATGGTGAATGGGTTGTGGGCCTTTTGAAAGAACACGTGGGGCACGGCACCCAATGTATCAGACGTGTACTGTATAGTAATTCCCTAATTTTTACCGTGCAATTGCCACACGTCGCTTATCCGAAAATTCTTCTTTTTCATTTCTCCTGACGGTAGCATCCGAGTTTTTTTTTTTTAAAAAAAGTTGTAGGATGGTTTACCACTCTATTCCCCATCACCATTAATTTTCTGGGATTTTTCCAGAGAGATTTCACCATTTCAGAGGCGAGATTGCCCGGTGGGTGAACCGCTCTGCGACTGCGGTAGTTTCAGAGACGAAGCCCACTGCGCCGTCTTGTCGTCTCGTCCCTGCCTAGTGCCTAGCCAACACACCCACCCCCACACACACAGGCAGCGAAGAGGAAATCGCACGGCGCACTGTCACTGTCGCTGTCGCGCAGAGCCGAGGAAAGCGAAGCTGCGAGAGGGAAACCCAAAAACCCTCGCCTCGTGAGCGCGCGTCGCCGTCCCCGGCATGCAGAGCGCCGTGCTCGCCTGCGCCGCGCCGGCCGCAGTCGCCGATGCCGCGCCTGGAGGAGGAGATGGCAGTGGGGACGTCGTGATGGTGAAGCGCTCCAGCCTCGTGGCGTGCCTGACCTGCCCGCTCTGCGGCCGCCTCCTCCGCGACGCCGCCACCATCTCCGAGTGCCTCCACACCTGTGAGTCCTCTCTTCCCTGCCTCGCTCATTCCCCGTCCGTATGGAGAAAACACGGCTCTCTTTTTTTTTCTTTACTTTAGCGCGTTGTGACTGAAATCGTGGAAAGCAGCCGCTTTCGGTCGTTCCATGCGTCAAATCTGCGCCGTTTGCGGTGATCCCCGGTGGGTTTTGAGGTGATGCGTGAGAAGGTGGCAGCTTTCGATCGTTCCATGCGCTGTGATTCGCGTTGGTTTTGAGGCGATGTGTGAGAGTTGGACACCTTGTTCGTTTCATTAGCGAAAATGGCGTTTTTGGTGCCATTTGTGTGGGTGTTGAGGTGATGCGCGAGAGGTATGTCCGTCTGATGTGTCAAATTCGTGTGATCTTCCGCTCTGTCAGCTTGTCGCAGAGAAGCTAACTTCGAATTCCCGGGGTGCGTAAGTCTGGGATTGTTGCTCATGTTTTTTATGAGGGATTTGGGAGGTGACAGGAATGATCTATCCGGTGCGTGAACCGCAGTGGCCTTTTGTGCGTGCACAACAATCCAAGTGAATCCACATGAATTCTGTTTTGCCAGGAGGGTGTGCACAACTTTTTGATGGCTGTTTTAGTTATGCAAGTGGTTTGTTGGGGATTTTGTGCCGAGGGAACGCTTAGATGACGAAGCAAAGCTGGCGCTTTTGTGTTATTGTAGGTTATAGGTTTATCCGGGGAGCTCTTCTACGGTACCCTAAAATGAATATGGACCCTTTATTCTTTTTAATCCAACGTATCAGATTAGTTTACATTTATTTATACTATCACCATCACTACTAGCAGTATAATCCCAAGAGGGTTAAATTTGTCATGGAAACATGTAGCGCAACAGTTCCCGGGTTTCTTGGTTGACCTCAGCCTCCAGGAGCTCCTCGCCTACAACGAGCTCTCGCCGTTACCATTGCCAGAGAGGCTCGGCGACCTCGCCGACCTCTGCTTGCTGTTCATGCCTTTTTCCATGCAGGGTTTTCACTTCCAACAGAAGAAGATGCAGCACCTGCAAGATTCAGATCATCCCTTGTGGCTGATTCAGCAAGTAGACGATAGGCTGATCAAACTTAATACAGGCCATGCTTTTCATACTCCCAAGCCCACCAATTAGATGACAACTTTGACATCCGGCTCCATCAGATTGTTTCTCAGGGCCTGTTCATCCCAACTGTAACCATCAGAAGACATTAGATCACACACCCTTTGCGCCGTGGCTCCCTCTAGTTTTCCCATAGGTTTATGGTCATAGGCATCTGGGATCCAGCGATCTTCCCAAATGTTAGTGTCACAGCCATCCTCAATCCTTCTAACCAATCCTTTCTTCAGAGCTCGTTGGCCACTTGACAGTGCCTGCTAGGTATGTGAAGAGTGCTTCTTCTTCGTGGCAGGTAGAAAAGCACTATTAGGGAAGTATTTACCCTTGAGTACTCTTGCACAGAGTGAGTCCGGCATAGTCAACAGATGCCATCCTTGCTTCCCCAACATAGCAAGATTAAATTTCTGCATATCTCAAAAACCTAGGCCCACCTTTAAGTTTAGACTGAGCGAGTTTATCCCATCTTTGCCAATGTATTTTCCGGTTGTCCGACCTACTACCCCACTGGTAGTTGGAAATGCAGGCTGTGATTTGTTTACAAGTTGATGCCGACAGTTTGAAACAACTCATGGAATAAGTCCGGATCGCTTGTGCCACCGATTTAATTAGCACTTCCCGGCCCGCCTAGGTGAGTTTCTTCTCACTCCAACCACCCATTAATTTGTGAATCTTAGCAGGAATATGTTCAAACACTTCCTTTGTGCAGCGCCCAAGAGCAGTCGGCAGCCCAAGATACTTCTCGCCCAACGCTTCCATTGGGATACCCGTATCACTATGTACTTCACGTTTGGCATCGTCACTGCAGTTCGGACTGGAAAAAATGGCCAACTTTCTTCTATTTACCTTCTGGCTAGAGCCCCTCTGATATCTCTCCAAAATACCCTCCAAACAAACCATATTGAAACAACGGTCAAATTTTATTTCTACTACTACCTTTCTACTATCAGTATAATGTACTGTAAAGAATCTCTATCCGGGAAGGTGCTCAAATGCAGCAAAAAGTGTTGCAAGCACAACATTGGCTTGTAAGTCTGTTTGGCGTAGGATCCTAAGTTTATATGACATTACATGAAAAAGAAAAGATTGTGTCTTGATGATTTGTGGGGCTTCATTCTTGGAAATATATGTGGTTTGATGCTTTCATTTATTCGTAATTTAGTAAACTAAAACATAATAAATGTGGTAATTTTTTGAGGCTTGGCATATGAAATTAATGGAATGTTTTAACTCATAGGAAGTGGGGTTGGCAAATATGTCGATCATCTAGTGTTTGGTTGGCTGTTCTTTTGATTTCTAAGCTGTTTGGGAAGAAAGGGGGAAATTTTAATGTGGCCACACCACTAGGAAGTAGGAATGGCTGGTCATCGTCTTCCTTCCGCATTTTCAGTGAGAGTGTTGCAACGTGTTTAAAAAGCCAGCGGGCTTTGGCTCATGTGTTCTTGGCAATATACTGTGTGCTTTATCTTTTTTGGTTCATTTCTCTCATGCTCTGGAGATTGTGTAATACAGAGTTGCAGACATCTTGAGAAGAAAGGACACATTTTATAACCATAGAAACATTGCAATGTCTATTATGCCCACTTCATCGAAGCCATATACGGACATACCTGTACAGTTTATGTGATTCTCAGATATCATGCTTTTCCATCAAATGAACCACAAACAGTTATTAACTGTTTCCTGAATTTCTCTTTACGCGGTAGAATATATATAATTATTGATCTATCATATTAATGACAAAACTAATAATCCTCTGTGATCACTCACATCCTAGTCCATTCTGCTGTAACTGGCCATATTTTATCCATGAAAAAGTTGTTTGCTTTCATTTGTCATAACTGGGCATGTTTTTTTTTTTTTTGCTTCAGCTTATGGCTTTTAGTCGCGGCTTATGACTTTTAGCCTGTTCGTGAGAGAGAGTACGGACTAACAGAAACTCATGTGCTGTTTTGGCCGATATAAATGAAGTCGCTACAGTGTGTACTACAATCAACTTGTAGGCCCCGCTTTGAAAAGACATTCCGTTTGAAAGTTAGTTACTGTAAAAAAAAAAAGCCAAAAACAGCTTTTAGAAACTGAAAAGGAGAGCCCCAACATTTTCCTGCTTGATACAGTTCTGTAATCTAGCTCTTAACATTTTTTAGGAAAAAGTTTTGTCACTATGAGATATAGCTTCAGAAATATATTATAGGGAGTGCTTCAGTACTAGAACCAAAGAAAAGTTTGTGGGTCTTAAAAGCAAAAGTAGTTCTTAATGATTAGGGACAAATCAGTACTGATGGAGTAATGGCAATCAGTTTTGACTTCATACCATTATCCACAATAAAAAAATACAATTCAACCCAAAGCTCAAATAAAACTTGCTTATATTCCAAACATGTTAATCTCCTCCTATCCTGCCTAACATTTGAAACGTGATTAGGGCAAAGCAGCGATGTATTTTGGTGGCGGCCAATGGACATCTTGTAGATTAAAGAAAGATTTTTTTTTGTCTCTGATAGAATTAAAAGTATTGCCTAAAAGGATAATTCTTAATATGAGCTTTGTCTTTGATGATACCATATAGAAAGATGGTGATTGGTGGATCCATCATTCCATTTGCCACTTCTGTTCAGGTTTTGATAGGTTTGGTTCTAAACTAGGAACGGCAACCTTATGATATCAAACTAACTACTGTTAATAGTGCAGATTTGCCCCCATATCATTAATTACTGTTTTTTTGGCTTTAAGAGTCAGAAATTTTTCCTTCAGTGTACTGAAGAAAATTATTTTCTCTATTTATCTTCTTTTTTTAGAGTTTATTTATCTTCTTGATATTCTTAAATGACTATATTGTTAATTTATCTTCTTTAGATTTGTACGTGCTTCAGCCTTTCAGGGGTCCCTGTGACTAGAAACTCTTAAGAAATTGTCTGTAAATCTCAATTGATTCTTTCATTATTGTGCTTCAACCAATGATTTTATACCTTTAACCAGTTTGCAGAAAGTGCATATCTGAGGAGTTCAGCAATAAGGAGGTCTGCTGCTGCCCTACTTGCAACATTGATTTGGGCTGTGCTCCATTGGAGAAACTCAGGTTTGTTTCCCTGAAATATTCATTTTTGCTTTGTACTGTTGCATAAGCCTGAGGCTTTTCAGCCATTGTTCAGTTATTATTGTATTCCCTTTTTATGTCACTGCCAATTTTTTTCCTTTTTGGAATTGTGGCCTCAATGCTAATGTATGTAAAAAAAATGCAAGTGTGCAATGGGAATATATGGGTAACATTTGTGAGAATTTTTTCCCACCATCTATCTTCTCTGGTGTGTAAGAAGTGAGATAGTCTTTTGCATGCTACCATGCCTTCCATCATCCATATAGTGATTGTGCTGCCCACCTTTTGACATTCTTGTGCATGCAAAACCATGGCCTGTTCCTGCATTGCTCATAGATCTTCATGCTTTTGCAATGCCACCATTGGGCTGTACTTATTTCATCATTTGGACTGCCAGACCTTGTAGTAAACTCCTTCCGTAAAACCTTCTCTACTAGATGGCTTAACAAACTATATCTATGATGTGTTTTTACTCAGTTATACTGGATGACCATAATGTTGTCTTTTTGGTATGATTTCTGTCATCATCATCGGTTAATTTTCTTTGCTATAACTTCTTAAGGGGCCAAGATTGGTCCAATCTTAGTTCACACCTTAATTAATCTTCAGCCTTTGATATCAACCAGCATATAATAAGCAAAATTTACTTTTCTTTATGTCAGTTTTTCTCAAAAACGGTTTGAGCTATATTTTTTAGACAGATAGCGTGAGCTATGTTATAGCTTATGGCTCATGTCAATTGATTTTCTATACAGAGTTGATCATAGCCTACAGTATGTAAGGTCAAAGATATTTCCGTTTAAAAGATGGAGGGTTGAGGACCCAGAAGTCATATCACCAGTTGCATCACCTGTCAAGAGGAAAGAAAGATCTCTATCTTCACTGACAATTCATGCTCCTCAGGTGTCTATACAGAAATGCTTGACAAAGAGGAGAACAAAAGCTTCATGCTTACGCAGCTTTCCTTTGGTATGTAGCTTTTCTTTTAAGCACAGGTTTGTGCTAGGTGATGGTTATGGCCTTATGGGTACTTTTGTGTATGTGGCATACTGGTATGCTAAAGGTTGTAATTGTGTAGCATCATCATGTGACTATTTTAGGGCTAAGACATCAATCGAGTTGACTCTTTTGAACCCATCTTGGTTCTGGGCACTTCTGTGTATGTGCAATATACTAAATGAATAGAACACGAGCCACGAGACCCTTTGATCGTGTATGTGCAATATACTAAATGAATAGAACACGAGCCACGAGACGCTTTGATCGTGTGTTTATGTGATACCTGAAGGGTTTATGTGCATGAGAGGTTAGTCTATTTTAGTCATAAAGATAGTAATTGAGCAATTGAGCTGGCACTTTTGAACCAATCTTGGTGAGGGTGAGTTCCTATATGTGTCTTCAAATCTTGATAGTTTATATATATATATATATATATATCATGTTTCATGTTGGTAAGGTTGCGTTGTAACCTAAATGTGATTTATGCATGCATCAAATACAGTAACCGTTGAATGTTAGAGAGAAGTCATGTCCACATTTTAAACCCCTTCAAACTCTGCAATGTCACAAAATGTCTGTGCTGCTCTATGTTTTATTAAATCATATCTTGTATTGGATTCAAAATATTTGCGATTAATTCTTATTTTCCCACCTTACACTATTTATATGGAGCACTCTACCTTGCGGGGAAGTAAAGATACAGCAAAGAAGGTCGGGGGATGGAGACCTTTGGGCTGTCAACTTAGAGTTGGTAAAGATAGAAAGCCTCTTAAATATGGTTCAGAAGATGTCAATAGAACCGTAAATAAGTCTGGTGATCCAGATGATGGTGTTCCTGCCAATCAAGCAAAGTCTAGAGAGCACTTGACAAGATATGGAAATCTAGGGAAGAAGAGTAGAAGCAAGAAGATTATCACTCTGAAGGAGAAAAAGAAAAGGTTCATGGCAAAACAGCCTAGTAAAAAGAGGAGACTGCGAGCATTGTGGTTCTATCTAGTTGCTGCTTTTGACCAGTGAGAAACACTAGACTTTTCTTATGAGGTTTCTTTTTACTTTCAAAGGAAAAGAAGAAATCATGCTCTTGTGTTTATATTCATTACAGGAAAGGACAACATCCTTTACCACAGCTACCTACAAAATTTTTGAGGATCAAGTGAGTTTCCTGAATGCGCTTTCCTGTTGAAAAACAGTTTTTATTAAGTAGCGCTAACTCGTAACTCATGATGCCTTCATTAAATTGTCCTAGGGATGTTGATTTGCCTGCTTCCTTTATACAGAAATACCTTGTGCAGAAACTTAATCTTTCAAGTGAAGCTGAGGTATGTTTTTCTTTCTCCCAGTGATAAGCAATACCAATTAGTTGTATGCCAAGATCCGGAATAGCTAGAATCAGGGATGCGAGAATACCATCAGTTTCCAGATTTCCTGACAGGGGCAAGACTGACCAATTGGAGCTGAAATCACACCAAGTTACACCTGGTTAGATCCAGTTATGGCCAATTTTGAATTTGTTCTTTGAGTAAAAAAATATTATTTCATAATTATATTAAAAAAATCCAAGAAGAAACGACTTAATTGTTTCCCAATGGTGCTTGCCTGAAGCCAGCCAGTTTCCAATTCAGTTTTGGTGCATAACCACACGTTCCATTTTGCATTCAGCAACAGATTTGTTCATTGGTACAAGTACATGTCACTGCTTGACATTTATAGAATATGAGAAATACTGTCCTATTTCAACAAAAACTAACAAACAATACTGTTCAATGTTTGTCTTCTGTCCTGACCTATGGGTGTGCTTGCATTGCAGGTGGAGATGCTGTGTGGTGGCAAGATAGTGAACCCGGGAATGACCCTGCGTGACCTAGCAGATTGCTGGCTTGACAAAGGACCAAAGAGCCGAGTGCGGTCGTCTGTGGGCTCCCCTGCCACTGGGTTCGTGGCAACGTTATTCTATGGGAGGCCAGAACTGCCCCCACCCCCACCTGAGAATTGCCATGGCTGATCGAGAGCTTTTCCTCATTTCTGAACCAGTGCAGTAATGCCTCTTCACTTCACTCATCTGATTCGGAGCCCTTGATTGATCCCTCGTCACTTCACTCATCGGATTCGGAGCCCTTGATTGATCCGAGCATCGATGCCAATTACACGACGCTCAAGCCACCGCTTAATATGTAGATAAATGTTAGTTTTACGAGCCATGTCGGGCTTCTGATCCTCTAATTTAAGGCATTCTTTACCCTTTTCTTTTCTGACGAAGTGACGATGTACCTAGCGATGTTATCTGCAATGAGATGTTTAGTGCTCTTGTAAACGGGCATCTTGTTATCTCCGTGGAGCACGTCGAGTAGGTCTCTGTATGTTGAATTGTTGATGTAGTATACTGTACTTTTTAATGTAAGCCCCAGAGTTCATTGCCGTTACTTATCACATTGGAAATGGTTATCAGCCCGCTCATTTTAGCTGAAAAAAAAGTGGTTTATGATTGAAATTACACTATAGCTGATGATTTATTTGGTGTAATTAAATTTAAAAATAGAAAAACAGATTAACCAATTACGGATATTGTAAACGAATACGGGAAAAAAAGAACCAGTAAGTAAGCTAAAAAACTAAAAAAGGTAGAAAAAGATGAAATTTAAGCCTCGAGGGCCGGGGGCCTGCCCCTCCTCGCTTGCCTGCCCGTGTGTTTCCGACGACACGCTGTTTCTTCCGAGTTTTCTGTTGGGGGTATCGCGGTGGATGATGGTTGATTGCTGACCGGGCAGGAATTGTGGGCGGTTTCGCTAGATTTTGCGTTTTGCAATTCGTTTGGTGAGAATCCGGGTGATTTCTGCTTCTGTTCGGTTTCCGGTGGCATCGCTAGTTGTATTTGGCGTCGCTCTGCGCTTGCGGATTTATTTTTTTTTCCCTGCGTTAACGATTTATTCGGTGGTTTTGTTGACCAGGATACGCGAATTCAGTTATGGATCAGTGGCCTGCGTTGGTGGAGTCTGCTGATTGCGCTGGCAAGGTAATAGTGCCTGTTCTTTTGGTCATGCGCTTATGGTTTTGGTGAAATTTTGAATTTTAGTCATTTACTGATCTGATTACGGAGATCGATACTCACTTGCGTTTTTGGCTGGTACAGATATTAAGCTTTTAACGTGTACTACGTTTAACTTGTAGACTCCGTCTTGAGAAAATACTCCGTTTAAAAGTTAGGTACTGTAACGACTGCCAAAAGCCGACCGGCTTGTGGCCTGCCAAACACCCCCAATAGTGCCCCTCCTCTGCTGGGGATGAGCTAGCAACTGAATTGTTGTTTGTTGAGTAAAGGTGATTTCTATCTTTTTTTTTAGAATTTGAAAAGATGTGTTATAAAGATTTATATATGAATTTTGTTAGAATTAATACTACTATTCCTATTTGAATTAAGATTCCTACTCTAATTTGAATAAGTGTTAGAAGCAACTATATATAAACCACATGAGCGACCATGGAGAAGTAATCAAACCTAGTCATCTAAAGCAAAGAAGGTATTATAGGATTAGAGCCTAATATGTGGTTTTGACATATACAAAAACAAACTCAAAATAAACAAATACAAAAATCATCACAAAAAACCATCAACAGGAGCCGTTTTGAGTGCCTCCTATCTCTCTTCCCATGCTACTTGGGTGATCGGGCACGTGTCCTTCCCTCTGCTACCTTGGAGCAGTGAAATGGTCGCTTGTCCGATCTCTGGCGAGGGCCCGAGATGGACGAGCATGTCGACGTTGCTGTCCAATCTGATCTGCCCTGCCGAGAGGTCCCGTTCAACACGTCTATTCGGTAGGATGCCCCGTTTCTTCGTGTCCGGAATCACCCCACGTTGCATGACTCGATATGATTGATTGCCACCGTACAGAGAAAAGTCCCCGGGAAACGCTGGAATTTCGCAACGCTCTCACAGCGAGGAAACAATTTCAGCCTTCTAACGCCGCTCGTTTCAGCTTAACTTATAACTTTTATTTATTTTTTATTATTTATAAATTTTGTCTTTTTTTGAATTTCTGGTATTTTTAACTTTTTTGCCGGTTCATTTTTTCCTGTATTCGTTTGCGTTGTCTATGATGAGCTAGCATGTTTTTATTTTTAATTTTTTTAAATTTAATTACGCCAAATAAGACACCTTCAGCTACAGTGATATTTTAACCACTACAGTGTAATTTCAATCATAAATCATAGTTTTTTAGTCCAATCGTGCGGGCCTAATTCTTGCGTTCCTTTGCACGAAAGGATTCAAGTAGAAATTCTGAGACATCATGCTACTTCCTACAAAAATGCCTACACGATCACGTGTGCTCCAAAACAAGCACCCGCGGTGAAACACATTCCACGCTATATATATATATATATATATAGGAAAAATACATTCTACATGCGGGTGTAGTTACACCCACCTCTAATATACCACCTAAACAAACTTGAAATACTCCTTTATCACTTTAGGTATATTTGTATACTAATTATAAGATACTCCAATGTGAACCACATGAAAAACTTGTAAAGGAGTTCATAGTTTTTAGCGTATTTTGTAAATACCCTTATATACACGCATAAAAAGGAGTATGTCGAAAAAATATACATATCACTTTTGAAAAATTGTTCATACCACCTAGATGGTCTTAAATACTTATATACTACACGTACATACCCTCCGTTACGCGAGATACTCCCTACATTGCGAGATACGATATAGAGTGTAACTACACCCGAATGTAGAAAATAGGCTTCCTATACACGCTCAATGCTAATACGCCATATGTACATCCCTCGATAAATTCCTTCATACTTAGTACGATTTGACCTGATGGAATATAAACACACGTTTTTCTCAGTATACGCCTATTCCTGTTCCTAATTATTAGGTCAGACCTGAGAGTTTCGATGCGGAGGATCTAAGGCGGGTACGGAAGTATCAATGACTTTGACTTTAGACCTGTATTTTTTGTTACAGTAATTAGTTTTTAAATAATTTATTTTTAAAATAAGATTTATAGGTAAGTTATAGTAAATATTGTATCAAATACATTTATACTAATTAAAATTCTATATAATAGTTTTTTATATATTATCTCTTATACATTATTTCTTATAAATAACTAGAATTTAAAAATTATAAGCTACGGTCACGCTCCAAAAGAATCTGCCCCAAACCTGGCAGGCAGGGAGGACGACCACAATTATCCCGTCCGATTTGAACCGCCGACGCTGCCGACCGAAGCCAAGCAGCCACCCCAACACAAAAGCAATCCCACCGCCCGATCCAGCTCCTAGGGATCGCCATGTCCTCCACCGCCTCCTGGTCGCGCTACGGCACCGCCCCGGCCACTTCCCCGCCGGCACCGAAGACGGAGGCGGATGCGGTGGCGGACGGGGACGGGGAGGCGGCGCCCTCGTCGTCAGCGGCGGCGGCGGAGGCCGGGGTGGCCTTCTTCTCCCGCGCGCGGGTGCTCACGGGGGCCGCGGCGGCGGGGCGGCCGCGGGCGTGGCGGGAGGTGCTCGACCCGACGGCCTTCTCGCGCCCGGACAGCTGCGGCGAGGCGCGGGCGCGGGCGCGGCGGAACCTGGCCTACTTCCGCGCAAACTACGCGCTCGCCGCGCTCCTGGTCGTCTTCCTCGGCCTCGTCTACAGCCCGGTCTCCATGCTCGCCTTCCTCGCGCTCTTTGTGGCCTGGCTCGCCCTCTACTTCGGCCGCGGCGACGGCGAGCCGCTCGTCTGCCTCCGCCGCGAGGTCGACGACCGCGTCGTGCTCGCCGTCCTCGGCGCGGCCACCGTGCTCGCTGTCGCGCTCACCCGCGCGGGCCTCAACCTGCTTGTGTCCCTGGTCCTCGCCGCCGCCGTCATCGGCGTGCACGCCGCGTTTCGCATGAACGTCTACCTCGACGAGAGGGACGCGTTCGACGGCGCCGTCGTCTCCTCCACTGGGAGCACCTACGGCTACTCGCTCACAAGATGAGACATTGAATCCGGAGAGGATTCTTGGTGTGGTTCTGATCGGTTCTTGTGGTGGTGTTCTTGGAAAATGTAATGCTCTTGGATTTTTTGTAGCTTGAATGTTGTTTATAGAATTTTGTTTTCCTTTTTTAGGTGAGTTTTGATTTGTTTGTAATATGGTTGGTTGTTTGAGTGAACTTTTTTAGCTGCTTTGTATTATTTTGGAGCTGTTTTCAAGGGAAATTTTGTATGCTGCTGCTCCATCCTTCACACTAAATTGAAAAAATACGGCCCTATTCCAAAGCACTTTGCATTTTGGCCGAAGTGGTACCTGCCAAAATTTTCCGATATATTCAATTAAAAACTATAAAAAATAAAAATATGTTATATCTCTAAGAATAAGCTAACACGTTTTAAACAACTTTTAGTTTCTATAAGATAGAAGTCATGGTTGTTCGGTATAAGACCTAAAGCTTGTGAACTCCAAATGCAATTGATCTTATGTATGAATACATAACAGGTGAACAAAGGAGATTTTTGTGAGAGTTTAGCCATGGAAGAGAACTGTGATCAAGTGGCAAGTGAGCCTAAGGCCCAGTTCTTTTCGGATGGCTTATGGTTGTGGTCGATGATATTTAACTCTAACATAAGTATTTATATAAATAAATTAAATACCAATAAATCGATAAGACATTTCGAAAAAGTTGTCTCCATAAACCGTTTTAAAATAGCAATAGAAAAACCGTCTTATTTGTTTATTTGAAAGAACTATAAATTATAAGCTGAAAAAAAACTTAGTTGGTCCATGTGATAATTACAAAAGTTAGATCGCTGGTACTGTTTTCTTCACAATTTTGGAAGAACAACCATTAATTCTGATGGTGCTAATCCTCACTTGCAAGTACACAAGAGGCAACCATTCATGTAATCATGTTACCCTCTTGCTATCATATTAGAGTTATTACTGCTTACAAAAGATTATAACCCCGATGGTAAGATTCTGTTGTAAACTTAGGTGGTGATCGGTTCGGCTGAAAGCTGAAAATTTATGGCTAAAAACACTATAGCTGGCTGAAAAAATACTGTAGCTGACAGAGGCTTATTTAACATAATTAAATTTTAAAAAATTGAAAAATATAAAAAATATGTTAGCCCATCACAGACAACGCAAACGAATACGAGAAAAAAAAGAACCGACAAAAAAGCTCAAAAAAAATCAAAAATTCAGAAAAAGACGAAATTATAAATAGTGCAAAAATAAGCTTAAGCCATAAGCTTTAACCCATATTGATCACCAATACCCACCATTCCACCAATACCAATGTGGCGATTTCGACACCTAGAAGTGAGATGGCACGCGAATGAGGGAGTTTGACCATAGATTTGTCCTAATAATAACTAGTATTACTATTATAAGAGCATCAGGAGTGTATATATCGCAATGTGTCTTAAGTGGATTCCATCTAATTGTTAAGATCGACTCATTATATTTAAGTACACTGTTCGACTGTAACAAGGGTCCCACTCGGTAGTAAAAAATTGTATTTTGAATGTGGTGCTGTTGAATGTGGTAGTTGGTGGTTGGCTAGTAGAGGAGATAGAACAACAGGATTAAAAGAAAATTGTATTTTAATGCTTATGGCTAGGTCTTTAGCTTGAGGACCGGCCTCAAACCTTTTTTGCTTATGGCCTGCTTAAGGTCAACCATATAATATATAAGATCGATCTTAATATGGTTTATGACTCTCTATTTTCATACACTACGGATGCCCTAAAAATGTGAGTTGGTGATTGATCTATTCTATCTCCTCTCTTCTCAACCATCCGATTTGATCTGGATCATTTATCTCTCTCCTCTCTTTCAGAATACAACCATCCACCCCGTCCTCCTCTCTCCAATGTTTGATGTGTAAAATTGGTCAAGCAATAAATTCTGTCTTATTATTTTTATAACTCCGTTACAACGCACAGATCTCTAACTAGTAGTAACTAGTATTAAGGAACAACCGTTAGCAATGCAGATTCAAACAAAACCTCGGTGGCCGCTCTAACAATCTTCTGCTTTGTTTTTTTCTAGTTTTTTTTTTTTTTTTTTTTCCCCCATATTCCTATATATTATTCATGATAATACAATTTTTTTATTTTTAAATTTAATTATGCTGAAAAATAACAGTAGCTATAGTTTATTTTCAACCGCTACAATACAATAAACCAGAAACCTAAGTTTATAAACCCAAATAAGCACCAACTAAACCACCTAGCCCCAGGTGGTAAATATGGCACAAGCAGGCATACATCAACCACTTGTAAAATAAGCGGAGCAAATCCCGTCAAACCAAACAAGCCAATTTAACTTCCCTTCAGCTTCAAACACCGGTCTGGCACGATCACTAGTTCATCACCAAACTAACGGTTAATAATAGCACAGCAGCTAACAGACAAGCCATGTATTTTTCATGCAAAGGAGCGCCAAATGGCCCCATAGATAACATGTTTAATATCGTAAAGGGTAAAACTTCAAAATCTCGACCAAATAACATCGGATTAATTTAAGGTTCGAAAAGGTCAGCAGACAGTAGGTATACGAAGCTCAAATTCAACAGCTGCTACATAGACAAGCTAAGGAAATGAACTCTTGGAAAAGAGGATAAAATCCCTGACCACCTCACTTGAGAGGAATGAACCGCGAGGAGTGGGTGGCACCAATACCGGGCCTGCCGTGCTTGACTGGCTTGTAAGAGATGGAGAACTCTGCAAGGTAGTGGCCAATCATCTCAGGCTTGATCTCAACCTGGTTGAAGGTCTTGCCATTGTAGACACCGATGATGCTTCCAATCATCTCAGGCACAATGATCATGCTACGCAGGTGGGTCCTCACAGGCTCTGGCTTCTCACCGGCAGGAGCATCCTTTTTCTGTTCACAAGAATTTAACAGGAGGGCAAAAAGGGTGAGTTACAGGTTGAAAACAATGGGGAAAATGTATGAATGGACCGTGTCCGTGTGTATCCAAAGTCAAAAGGAAATAGTAGAAACTAGGAACAACCATCTAAAAAAGGCACAGAACCAGTAACAAGCCAAAAAGATTGACAAGAAGACTGCAGTGTTTATCCCTGTAGGCAAGCAGCAATACATAAGCATAATAATCAGGAGTACATCAATCGTGAAAATAAAAAAATCAACAGTGGACTGCATTGGGACTTGGGAGGCATGATTTGGTTCAGAGTTCTTTACCTACGCATTGTGATTACATGGAAATGGAATTATGTCCCACTGTTTGGTTAGATTACTCTATAGTTGCAATACATGTATTAGGAATATACTTCACTTAGAATTCCCATTTCCCCATACACTTAAAGGTGGGATGTATTCCAAATACATTCGATATCCAACTCCATGTAGCCTAAAACACAGTGCACTACAATTGTAACTCCCAACCAGTGTTCTAAAAATGAGCCTACTAGGCCGTATACTCGGCCGTATACAAGTAACAAGTGCCCCTACATGTTACCATGTAATTGCTGTGCAATGGCTGATTATGCCACATAACCGGGCATTATAAGCACTACTAGGTGGGTGACTTGTCGAGTGCCGGTTACTGATTTTTAGAACCTTACCCCCAACCAAAACACTACCAGAAATACTAAGCAGAATATAAGTCCCAATACTTACTAGGAGCCCCATATCTATCACCAAATAAATTATTGCTAGAAACGACAGCAGCTATCATTTCACAATTTTTTCAGCACACAATTAATCATTCCAGGAACTGGCTTGTCATTACCGAGAGGCACGTAAAATTTAGGCCACCATAAACCAGATTGCCTAATTACCTAAAGAGTCACTTAACAAATACGTTATTTCTCAGAAACAGGACAATAATGCTAAACTACAAAATGCATGTCTACATACAAGCTTTCAATCACCATAAACCTGATTTCCTAATTACCTAAAGAGTCAATTGCCACAATATGTTACTTCAGAGAGAGGACAAAAAAAGCTATCCTATAAAATGCATATCTACATACAAGCTTTCACTCACGAAAAATCTGATTGCCTAACTACCTAAAGAGTCAATTGACACAATATGTTGGATCTCAGAGACAGGAAAATAATGTTATCTTACAAAATGCATGACTACATACAAGCTTTCACTCAGATCATTGACATTGCAAGGAATGAAAAACAGGCAAGGACAGAATCATAGGGGTAACACACACAGGAACGGATGTCAGAGGGAACTAAAATAGTCGCACTCCAGCAAAGATGCTATTAAATAGGGCTACTTTCGCCAGAAAGTATCATAAATCTAACATACCAGAGAGCAAATATCTAACTAAACAGATAACTCGTGATCATGTTGGAGTGGGAAAAAATAGCAAACAAGTCTCATCGAAACAGTAGACCTAAACAAATAAAGCCCATTCAAATAAGAAAAGTTCAATCCTACTTTAAAATAGCAGAATAGACATGCAGAATGAAGCAACTCCCACTTAAATATTTTACCTATGAAGTCCTAAAGAATATTACTCTTAGATGTAAGTTGGACAGTGGAAAATAAGCATGCCATCAAGATTCAGAATCAAGCAAACCACACTTAAATATTTCACTCCTAATAATTATTACTCCTAAATGTAATTTGGACAGTTCAAAATAAGCATGCCAAACCTAGTTCAAGTTGAGACAAAACAAGCACCGAGAGACAAAAGCGTCAAAACTCAACATATCATATATTTCCAAATTTCAGAAAAATTCCATTTAAAATTTTCCAGTGGAAACAAACAAAAACAATCAATGGAAAATATACATCCGAAGTCCTATCAAAACTGTGTACCCAACAAAAACATTGACCAAACAGACAACCATTCATACCAGAAACACCAAAACATGTGATATGATATAGTAATAGAACAGACTGAAATTCCAGCTCTCAGCAGAAGTGCCACAAATATATACTAAATCAGAACTATGACAATCCCAACCGCTACAGACCAAATCGCATCGGCCATATGGTTCCAAAGGGCAATTGCATTGCATAGAAAAACCAAGATGTTTTATAACTGCCACTGCGTTTATACAAGTTAATGCACTATTTTCCTTGCTAAAACAAACACGCAACTGGTAGAACTAAAAGAACAAGAGATCTAAGAGATCTAAGGACATGGTAAGAGACTAAATCGCTCGACACAACCATACAGCCAAAACTACAAATTCCCAAAACTAGGAACGCTGCACAGGGACAAGGCAGATCTACACAAGCTTAGCACTTCACAGTTCACCATCCAACTCAGAACAAATGTCTAAAAGCAAACCATTACTGACCGCCTTGCGCAGCTTCTTGATGAGCGCCATCGGCTTCCTCTTCAGACCCCTCTGGAACCTAACCGAAATCCAATACCACAACGCACCATCAGACATCGGATCAGACCACAACCAAACGATACAAAATCACCACACTAGCGGGGTTACCTTCTGCGGGCGCGCGCGGGGAAGAGCTGGACGAGGTCGTCGGTGGACATGTCGAGGAGCGCGTCGAGGTCCACGCCGCGATAGCTGTACTTGCGGAACGTCCTCTTCTTCGGCTGGGCGCCGGCGGCCACCTCCGTATCGACATCAACGTCCGCCTGCGACGAAAAACACCGCGCGTGTCAGAGGCAGAAGAGCCGTTCGGATCGAGAGGGTAGGGTTTCGGGAGAGGCGCTCACCATGGTCGAAGGAGAGAGAGCTGGAGCTCGAGACGAGGGGTCGGAGGCGCTGCTTGGAGGAGTTGTTTGCGGCGGCGGCGGGTAGGGTTTAGAGACTAGGGAGAGCGATGTTGAGAGCTTATATAGTGGTGGTAGTTGTCACGTGCCGCGCGCGTGATGGTTAAGGGTGGTTAATGGGCTGGAGGCCTGAGCCCAGCCTGTATAAATATTTGGGTTAGGCCTCTCGTGAGAGAGCTGCGCCGTGGGCCTAGAGTGCAGATTGTCATTTTGCATGGCCATCATGTTCCATCTTAAAAAGACTAATCTCCCTCAAAAAAAATCAAACAAAGACAAATGCCTAAAAAATACAAGGGAATCTATATAAATAAAAACAGCCAGTGAGATTCCAGGCACCTCCTTCATATCGAGGGTAAAAAAATTCCACAATAATTCTAAAGAGAAAAAAACTAGAAAGTCTCACATTAATCGAGAAAAAAAGAGAAGCATCTCCACTATTTATTTTGGTGGGGCGAAATTATAGCGGTGCAGATTAATTATATATGTATATTAGAGTTATATAGCAAATATAATTATATTTTAAATATAGACACGTGAGTTGTATACTAAAGACAACAGTATCATAGTATCTAGCCGTGCAATTGCACAGGTAAATATGCTAGTTGTTAACCAGTACTCGAGTGTTTTTTAGGATTGAGTGCTCAAATTTCTCACCGTATGATTTTGCCTCGAGATTTGTGCTCCATCTCCTCTGGATCCAGCGAGAGCTTCGGCGACGGCTCCGGTGAATTAGGGTTAGGGTTTGGGTTGGATTCACCGAAGCCCTCTGGATTTAGAAGGAGGCTGGGGTGGGGACGATGGCAGACCAATAGTGGACGGCACCGGCGGTGGGGCGGCGATGCGGCGATGGTGTCACCAATGTCACAGGTTGAAGAAGGGCGGTGGGCGGCGAGTGGAACAGCGCTCAGGCGTGAAGTCAAGTTAGGTTGGGTAGGGATGTGCAGCGGCGAAAGAGGCAGCATGGTGGAGGGAGGATGGCACGCGCGTTAGGGATGGGGTGCACGTCGAGGAGGGGATGTAAGTAGATGGGGAGGGAACGGCGGATTAGATGGACACCAGTTGGATTCGTAGTGAGACGATGAGGAGGTGGCAAGTAGGGCGGCGACGACGAGGTAGATGGGGTAGGGCTTGGGGTGGAATGAGGTGAGGAAATTTATATACTTGAGGGGGGATGAGGTCCATTAGGTATGGATCTGAAGGCTTAAAATCTTAGTACTCGTAAATAAAACCTCACTCAAGTCATGCACGAGAAATTATCAAGAGAGAGTACGGAAAGAGATGCTCGTGTACGATTTTAGCCAAGTTATAAACTCAAACGAACTCATCTTATGACCTATGACCTATCAGTTTTCAACAGCCAACTGCCCCACTCTTAAAAAGCATCAAAGAGTGAGTCGAGTCTGAAAAGGTATCAACGTGAGTTTAAGGATACTTTGACACCTAACGACGAGGATGAAGCCAGTTAATTAACCAACAAAGAGGTTGAGTAGAGACACTTCGCAGATGTTAGCGGGATGACGTGCTGCACACAAACTTCCCGTACGGAAAAAAAATCTGCAACTTCGTCAGAGGATATCGATCAGGGATACGTCATATGCGCATCGATGCAAATGTGTGCAACTAAATGATCAAGTGCATTACCAAGAGTCTTAAATCATTTCTCTTGGTGCAAAACCTTCATTTGTTGCTGTAGTTACAAAGAAATATTTGCTGATCATGTTATTAGTAGATGGTGGTAATTTGGTAGCTGCCAATCGACTTGCATTTCAGAAGGAAACAGGTAAGTCTAGACAAGTATAAATTTGTTTTTCATTAGATGGTTCAAGAGGTACCTTGCCTTGACCAATAGAAAGTCCATCAAATTTTGTTAGAGAAGGCAGCTACGATGTGAAAGTTCTTGCGGGCCTATGTGGTTGCTTTTATATTAGACTTGCTTGGGTTTTGCAAATTGCAACCTCGCTCAGTCCCAAGTAAAAGACCTGATTAACTGCATCTTATTATAACCTTCTTCACCGTTTGGGTTGATTCGTCACGATAGTGATTTTGGGTGGGTTCGAATGGGCTTATGAATGGCTTATGCTCGTACTGTCTACAGTAACTAACTTTTTAAACGATGCGTTTCTTTTAAGACGGGATTAATAGGACGATTATAGTAAAAAGTGTATTGAATTCAGTTGTATCAACCAAAATTGTATACGACTATTTTTCTATGTGTACTACCTCTCACAAACAGACATAATTCAAATATTTAAGCCATCAGCCATCAGCCCAAAAGAACCCACCCTTTCTTGATCACAAACCTTCATTCAATTATAAAAACATATTGGCGCACTAGCACTTGTATGATTTTACTGAGTTTTGTGAAATTGATTCAAGGATATTTATTATCTATTATCTTATTAAAATAAGGACAAAAGAAACTATCATGTTCGCTCTAAAAAGCTAGAAATCTACCAATCTATCTATGTATCTATTATCTTATTAAAGCAAAGACAAAAGGAACCACCACGTTCACCCTGAATGATTAGAAATTACCACATTAATCGAAGAAAAAAAAGAAATATCCACACACTATAGACTTTTGGTGGATCCTAATTATAACAGTTGAGAATAAGCATCTCTCTCGATATGTGTACATATATATACTACTATGAGAGCTATTATAGTTGAATAGGAAATACAACTGCATACATTTCCATCGTACGCATTAAATTTGTATAAGATGTACAACTCTATATAATATAAATATATGCATTGTAGTTGCTAACCGCGTATTTATGCGAGAAATTCAACTTGTTTATTATTATTTATGTGTCTTGTGCGTGAGATCAATGTTCTGTTAGCTACCGGACTTTTGACATAGGAAAGAATAGCACCAATTTACTCTAAGGGCATCCGCAGTTTATAAAAATAGAGGGTCATAAGATATTTTAAGGTCGACCTTATACATTACAGGGATGATCTTAAGCAGACCATAAGTAAAAAAAGCTTAAGGCCGGTCCTCAAGCAAAAGACCTGGCCATAAGCATTAAAATACAATTTTTTTAATCATGTTGTTCTCTCTCCCTCCACGAGCCAACTATCAACAACCACATTCAACAGCAGCATTAAAATACAATTTTTTACTGTCGAGTGGGACTCTTGTTACAGCCAAGCGGTGGCCTCAAACATTATAGCGGTGGCCTTAACAATTAGGTAGGATCTACCTTAAGACCTATTGCGATATATACACTTCTGATGCCAACATAGTATATGCAAGTGGTAGTTCTGCATTCTAAGCGTCTCTATCCTTTCCTTTCATTCTAAGCACCTGACTCTTCCTGTTATACCTTTCAAGGCTCTTTGGTCCGTGGGACTTGAGCACAAACAGCAACCGTCTGCACCATCATTTTTTTTTCGTTTGTTGTTCTGTGACTCGGGCGCATTCCATCCCTTCGTCTTCACTAAGTTGAAAGTCATGCACGAGAAATTATCAATTAGCTAGCTCCCGTAACATGAGCAAGCTAGGTAGCGGCAAAGTCAGCAACGCCACAATGGTGTCGGCACCAGCGGCAACATGTACCCGGCATGCCATGGGTAGCATAGCAACAACAACGATGTGCACGCATGAATTGAAAGTATTGCATACTCTTGATGCACCTCTCTATTTTTTTTGCAACATTTACATGCAAGAAGTTAGTTAGAACTTGTTGTGTGGCTACGAACCTATTACTCCCACTACTACAGAAACACTATTAGCGGTCGTCAACTCACAGACGGTTTAACGAAACCGTCTGTGACCGACACTAATACAGACAGTTTTAATTTAGACACCGTCTGTGTTAATGGTGTCGGACAAAATAAGTATTACAGACGGTTCTTACCGATGAACCGTCTATGATACTGGAATATCACATACGGTTTTTATTAAAAACTATCTGTGATAATCTCAGAATTATCACATACGATTTTTTATTAAAAACCGTCTCTGATAATCCTACTACATATTTATTGCGCCGCTCAGAACCGCATCTGTCTTTATTTCGATCCAGATCTAGCCGGTGCTGCACTCTGTCTTCATTTCGCTCAGGAGGCGATTTCAGGGCAGTTAATTTGGTGGGAGGAGGCAGAGATAGAGCTTTGAAGATTCATACGTTCCTGGTTGCGCTAAATATGGTTAGTAATGAAATTTATTTTTCTTTGCATTACAATTTAGATCTAAGTTTTCGTGAGTGTTATTGAATGGTTTGCATTTGCAGCATAACATTCATGATTGTGTCTTCGCGATGACCTTTGAGAATTTATTTGATCTTTTCAATTTCAACGCTCTCGACGCCTCACTCGTTCGATGCTGGACGCTGTAAGTGTGTACAATCACAGTCTCCGTTCATGTAATACCGATATATGTCATATATAATGTGTTGCTTTTCTCTTTGTGTGTGTGTATATATATACACACACACATGCTGACTGAAACTAGAATATCCAAATCACCAATTGGTTTCCTGGACCCACGCTTGGTCGCCATGGATACCATCAGCGAGGATGCATCCTTCGTCCAGAGCTATATTACAATAACACTGCTGCCTCACCGCGACAAGGAATTTGTTCCTATGCCATACAATGAGCGGTTCCATTGGATTTTAATTGTAATTATCCCAAAATGAAACAAGTCAATATACCTTGATTCCTTAAGTAAGAACAAATTCGAGTACACAGTTATCGGCCAATTATTCGATAAGTAAGTACATTTTTTTCATACATAACTATATTGTACTCTTTCTTTCCTTTCGAATGATTAAACTAACTTTTTCGAATCACGAAGGTCGTTCGCCACGTACGTTGCACAGACACGTGACTCAACGGAAGGGGCCAAGCCCTTGAAACATGTTCAAAATTTTCGGGTATTCACTAGTACACATTAATTAATCATATACAAACACTTGGTAGTAATGCCTCTTGAATTAACACATTCTATTTTTTGCAGTGCAACCAGCAGCTGTCGGGCAACACGTGTGGATTCTACGTTTGCCACCATATGAACTACTCATCGATTCCTTGAAGATCACCAATTATAAGGTTTGTCAATATTTCCACATTTATTTCATATTTACTAGGTTATATATGTACGCACATTGATATTTGTATCGACAGGCTGCGCCTATATCTACAACTGCATTGCAACAGTCGGACTTTGCACAAATTCGAGGAGAGCGCGCGTACTTTTTGATGTCTAAAGTCGTAAATTCAAATGGAGTATTTCACAGCGTACAATAATTTTTTGTTTGGGATAAGATATTGACATTGATTGTAATTTTATATTTTTAATGGATATTTTATTTTATTTCAATTAATTAATTTGCGAAATGGATGTTTTATGTTTGTGAAATGAATTGAGATGTGAATTGGATGTATACATGTACATGTTGATCTGCTTGTTTCAGAGGGCATGACTAGCATTTCCTGAGGCTAGCCAATAAACAGAAATAGGTTTAGGAGTAGAAGGGAATATCACAGACGGTTCGAAAGCCGTCTGTGATGACCTCGTATCATTACTGACCCATAAATTCAGACGTCTCACAAAACCATCTGTGATGACGTTTCTGAACCGTCTGTAATACGGTTTTCTGTAGTAGTGTCCCTTCGTTGTTTTTTTACTTAATGTTTTTAATTTTTTATGATCTTTAGGATACGATTTTGATCTCTATTTTTTATAGCTTTACACTAAAATATACTAATAAAATATAATATCATAAAATTATTTTTAATAAAAAACCTAATGCTATAATTTTACATAGCTAATTTAAATAGTTTTAAATCAATTGATAGATAAATTTTTAAAAATTTAATAGCATGAATTCTAAAAAAATCAAGTAAAAAAAACGTAGAAAGAACTATAGTTTGGCCATGTTGTAGGAACCCAGTTAAATGCATGTACAATTCGTCGACCTAGCGCGCTGCAGAACTACTTTTGGGGACCAAGCTGAGCACCTAGCGAGCTCTTCGGTATGTAGTACTTGATTTTAATATGTATTTTCTCATAGGTTTACGAGACAACGAGCCAGCAAGGGCTTGAGAAAGAGTTAAAAGAGTGTATCTTACGCGAATTCACTTTTCTACGGGAGAAGATAATAACTTGCAATTTGCAGCCATATATAGTCTCACGTTGCTGGCGTTGCAAGCTGCGACCATGCGACGCTAAGGTCCAACGGTGGCATAGATCATGTGTTCTGGCATCCACCCGATTTTACTCTCATTCGAGTAGTTCTTGGGTGATAGATACATTTCCCTAGTGCTTGCTATTGGATGTGTAGGAGCAACTACGAGATGACGGTTCATGCAATATTGATGTGGTTCTTTTTAACTTTTAACTTGTACCTTCTATCAAACAAACAAATAGAATGACTTCTCTATCGTTATTTTGAAGTAGCTTATCAGTGTTTGATTCGTTCGCACAAACGCTCGCGTTAAAGCTAAAAGCCATCAGTCGTAGCTGAAAAATGCACATCTATTAGGCCATGCATAATGGTGTGATGTTAGCTATTTTATAAATTTTGCTACGTAGGACACAGAATGATGTGAATAAGAGAGAGGAAATATAGAGAATTAGATCATCTCTCGTACAGTATTTAACTGTAACACAATAAAAAAACATTATGTCATGGAGAAGTTATCCATAGAAACATACAAGAAGATAACATATTGTATGAGATGACTTTAGTGTTATCTATAAATAACATAGAGAATAATATAGATAACAATTATCTATACCATTGTATATATTCTTAACCATGGTGGCAAGTGATTAATTTACCACGGTCTTACATAAATTAGCATTTACAACGGTGAGATACATATGCGGTGCGTTGACCATTTAAACCACTCGAAACAAATGCATATTAACGGAGTCAGATTAACAACATGCAGGTTCAAGTGTTCAAACTGGCTAGCAAGGTCAAGCGATCGTGATCCGGAGAAGCAGGATTGTGCCTGCATGTGCGCTAACAGCCTAACAGAAGCGACATGGCATGGCATGCATGGGCATGGTTACCATACAAACGACCTGTATACACATTTTCTAACAGCCACCTTCAATCACAACATGCCTTCTCAGGTTGAGACTGCGACAAATTGCGCTAAATGGAGTTCTTGGCAATGGCTTGGTGAAGATGTTTGCAAGTTGTGTTGAATATCTAGTCAATTTTTGGCATATTTTAATTCAGGAATTCAGTATATAAAATATGACATACAAAAGCATGAGTGATTCAACAATGATGTATTCATATTTGCTAACGAACAAGCTAACAGCAACACCTATTAACATATTCATAGCGTACAGAAATAAATACACCAGATAAGTTTTCAGGTTATACCCTCGGGCGGAGCCAGTGTCGGAGACACCGGATGCGCCGTTACCATCAGTCGACATGATGGCCTATTTGATGCAGGACGAGGCGTGATGAAGGAAGATGTTCGCCGTGCGGTCGCGAGCGCTTCACCACTGAATGAGCGATCGCACGTCGCTCCCAAAAACTTGATCGCCCGTCTACCCGTGCAGGTACACAGACGAACGGAGTTTCGGAGGCCTACTCGCTCAGAACCCTCTGCGCGCAAGGTTCTGGACCGGAGATTGTAGAGAGCAGCGACAAAAACAGAACCAGAATACTGTTCTTTCTTCTTCCTTTTTCGTATGGAGTAGAGAACCTTTTATGCTCACCTTTTGTAACAGTAAAAATGAAGAGGCCAGAGTAACTGCAGCAAAAACGAAGAGGCCAGAGTAACTGCAGCCATAATACACTAGTAACTGCACAGTTACTGCCAGTCATTCGTTAATACTATTTACTGCGAGTCAGTGCGTTTCGATTTTCGAATAGATAAAGAAAAACGCGCACAGCACGGCTCGGCGAGGCGAGCGAGCACGTATTGGCTCTCTTTAATTTCACAAAAGGGGTTACCACGTTCCACATTTTAAAGTGGTGTAACTCCTATTTAAATCTCCATATGGGACTAAACAATTTTCCATATGAACCTAGAAATTTTATTCGATTAATTGCTAAATTAAATGAACCAAGTCCAATTAATCCAACAAGTTGATGCTTGGATGAATGCGAGCCACTTGTTCACGAACGAAACGGAAATCCACTTCAATCTGCTTCGTGCGAGCATGGAACACCGGATTGGCTGTGAGATAAGTTACACCAAGATTGTCATACCAAAGCAGAGGCGGTTTGTACATATGACAATACCGAGTCCTGGTGCGGGCTCTTGGGATGTGCCGGCGTCGCATCACGGGTCACCCGCAGGAGCCACACAGGAGTCGGAAAATCCAGAGTCGCTTTTGGCCTTAATTGCTTGCTTGCTCCTCGGCAACACTCCAATTTCCAGGCAAAGATGTGTGCTAATATCGACACAAAAGGAGGAGTAGTAGCTGCGTTGTGCGAGCAGATTCTGCTCTGTGACAATTGGATTGGAGATGCTAAAATGAATCGAGTAAGGATAAGTGATGCTCTAGTAGAACCTAGAGTGGTATGGAACGGTCAACCGTAGGTTAACCAGTGCTCTCTGCGCTAGCAGCCAACTCCCATCCAGTAGTATGGTTAAAACTGATGCAGAAAGTGAAAGAATTAGCCTTGCATGGTTACATGTGTAAGTGATTTTTATGCAAAGTTGAATCTCTCAACTCCAAGATATGGTAATCACTCTATGTTGGTAATCAAGCCTCCATGTGTGCGGCATGTATGGCCGAGCTGATGATACACCTGTACTACAGCCCTACCAAGAACACCGCATCTTGTTGTGTACAGCATATGCCATGATGTGCTGCTGTTCATCGTTCTTGTTGCTGATCTGATGCTAAACAACTCCAGGCCGCAGCTTAGGATGCGTCAGTTTGATGTTTGAGATATCCATGAATGAGTTTGTGTATGACTGCCCATTCCAAGGGTGTCTCAGCCTCACGATGAACCGAGACCATGCAGCTGCTTGAATGCTCAGTTCGGTAGAAAAACAAGTCTCATATCAGGTTTGAGATTTTCTGAACTTCTTGATGATCTTTGACTCGTTGGAACGTTCGATTTTGTGCATTTTCGAGCTTTACGAGCATAAAGATTTAGGCATTCCATGTCGCGGAATGTCGATTTGACCAGCTCATTCTATTGGGCAAGAAGAGTGCTACGCCCTGCCCACTTTGACATCTTCCTGGGCGAATTGCTTCGTCAGAACAGTAGCAAAAACTCGCAAAACCTCAATCCAATTCATCGCTCCAACACTTATTCGGTGCAGATTACAACGTGCATCGAGAAATCATCCGAATTGATGAACAGATTTGGCATGACAAGTAGAACAATCTAACTTGCATCATCTGGTATACTTCCCTCAACGACAAGAACAAGCTTTAATCACTCTTGGGCAAATTAATCCGAACTCCAGTGCGATACTGCAAATGCAGCAGCCGGGCCACCGTCCTCGTGACCGGGCCGGCCGGAGGACGGAGATTCTCCGGCGAGACAGCCGGGCACCGCGCCGTTGCACGGGACAAACCCGGGTTGAACTCACACACCACCAAGAAAGAGTGTCACGAGGTGTGTCACTTGCGTCGCGCTCAATCCCTCCTTAAACCACCGAAACGACGTCGGATCGACGCGCTTCCGGGATCTACGGCTTCCTCTGCCAGCCTGCTACACTTCCGTGCCGGCAAACCGGACTGTTCGCCGGTGCACCCCGTGCCGCCGGCCAGAAATCCCCTCCAAACTCACACAAAAGCGCCATCCGGACCAGTCCGGATTTGCCGATCGATATCTCCCACCACACTGAACCAAATCAGGCAGCCTTGCGCCCGTTCTAAAGCTATGCTCCATCCTTACATGCAGGGACAAATGCCAGTCGGATTGGTCGAGAGGATCGAGAGATATTTGATCGCAAATCGGGGGGAGAAGCACACTTTGGAGGCCGGTCCGCGAGCTCGGCCTCGGCGGCCAACGGGGGGCAGCAATCCGCGGCACCGGATGAGGCGCGTTCGCGACCGTTGGATGGCCCGGGATCGGACGGGGCGGGTTTAATGTGGGGCGCGTGGGGTGGCGATCCGCGGCGCGGCCCTGCAGCCCAATCAGCGCGCGGCGTTCGGCTCTCGCCGTCTTCGCGTCGTCTCCCACTATTTAAGCACCGCCGCCTCCACCCCGATCTCCTCAGTCCTCACCCACCACCGTGCACAGCTCCCACATCTCCCTCCGCTCCGGCACACGCACGCGCACGCTAGCGCTTCTTCTCCCTTCGCTCCGCGGCTCGGCGCAGTGGTGCATTGATGGCGACCGACGTGGCTGCGACGGAGGCCGCGGTGCCGGCGGCGGAGGGTGGCCCTGCGAAGGCGGCCAAGGAGGGCAAGGCCAAGAAGCCCGCTGCACCGCGGAAGCCGCGCTCCAACCCCAGCCACCCGCCGTACGCCGAGGTAAAGGCTGGAATCCTTCTTCCTTGCTGCGATTTCGTTTCGTGCCGTCGTGTTTGTGTCTGGATCTGAGGGGTCGGTGCGTGCGTGCGCAGATGATCTCGGATGCGATCACGACGCTCAAGGAGAGGTCGGGGTCGAGCCAGTACGCGATCGGCAAGTTCCTAGAGGACAAGCACAAGGCGCACCTCCCGTCGAACTACCGCAAGCAGCTGCTCGTGCAGCTCAAGAAGCTTGTCGCCGCCGGCAAGCTAACCAAGGTCAAGAACTCCTACAAGGTGCCGCCAACGCGCGCCCCAGCCGCGGCCAAGCCCAAAGCCAAACCGGCAGCCGCGAAGCCCAAGGCCAAGCCGAAGGCCGCTGTGAAGCCCAAGGCGGCCGCCAAGCCGAAGGCCAAGGCCCCTGCCAAGCCCAAGGCCGCCGGGAAGCCGAAGGCAGCAGCGAAGCCCGCCGCCAAACCGAAGGCAGCAGCAAAGCCCAAGGCGCCCGCCAAGCCGGCTGCCAAACCCAAGGCGTCAGCCAAGCCGAAACCCAAGGCGAAGGCGGCTCCCAAGGCGAAGGCCGCTGCCGTGACTAAGACGAAGGCGACCTCCGCGCCGGCACGGTCCCGCCCGGCGAAGGCAGCGAAGACGTCGGCCAAGGATACGCCCGGGAAGAAGGCGGCGAAGAAGCCCGCCGCATCGGCGAAGAAGGTCCCAGCGAAGAAGGCCGCGCCGGTGAAGAAGGCCGCGCCAGCGAAGAAGGCGGCAGCCCCGGCGAGGAAGGTGCCGGCCCGGAAGGCCAAGAAGTAGAGCTCGGTGTCAAGGTGGAGTTTAGGGTTTCGTGCTTCGTTTTGTTTTACCTGTTTCTCTTACTTGTTCTTTGTCGGGGGTCGGGGGCACTAGCGTGTAAATTTGATATCGAGGAGGGGGTACGCTGGTCATTTCGTACCCAGGGTGAAATTGACCATGACGACGAGTTAGAGCCTGTATTTTCTGTAGTAGATTGGGTGTGTGTTTATTGTGGTCATAACCATGTGATATTGTCAAAATTACTGCTACATTTGCTAATCACTATATGCTAGTGTTTAAGTTACGTGCTTGTGACTAATGTATCCTAGATCCGAAATAGAATCGAGTGACTTGGCGTGTGATTTGTTCTCAAAACAGAACGTATGGTACACGTGGCCGTTTCAGCTTTTTCAAGTTGCTTCTATCCAACGTTCTACCTATACGGGACTTTATGAGCTGTAAAATGTCCTTTCAAATTGGGTGCATTGGTGGTGAAATTTGAATATTCGACGCATTCGGACATCCCCGTTGATTTGGCCATTTTGCGCTTCTATTGGGTGAATGGGTTCGGAAGTTTTAAAGGTCTTTTAGCTGAAATGGGAAAGTAGCTACTGTTGGTTTTTTTATATTTAAATAAATAAGTGTTTTGGCTGAAGTGGTATAGCAAGTGGCTGCTAGTTTTTTTTAGATATTTAATTAAAGAAAAAATAAAAACAAATTTATATCTTTAGAAAAAAAGTGGAAAAAGAAAATAATCACAGATTGAAAAAGTGGAAAAAGAAAACAGTAAAAAATATTTTCTTTTTTTTAGAAGTCAAAATCATCACATATTGGAACAGGCCTTACACAGTGATTTCAAGTGTGTTCTAGGTTACTATTTCAGTTAGACACGTGGACTTTTTTTTTTGAAGGAAGACACGTGGACTTGGAAAGTTTCGAAAGGAAACATCACTACGCGCCCACCTGTGGTTCTTGCTGGGAATAGATAAGGCAGCTGCCGTCTGTCGACACGTGGCTCGTAACGGCGCACGTGGATGCCAATTTGGTCGGAGGCGGGGGTCTGAGCGCGGGAGGGGAGTGGCCGTCTCGGTTTTTGAATTGGATTGGAAACCCAGGGGCTGCGGCGTAAGATTTGCAGCGACAGCCAGGTGACCTGGCGGACGTTTGGGTGGGCGCCCGCTTCCGCTTTTGCTTTCAAATTTTTTACCCTGAACCCCCTGCTACTCTTACTTTTTCTTCGAATTATTATACGGCTTTAGCGTTGCTGGGCCCTGTCCCCCGTCTTTGTGCGTCAACTTTCTCCGTCCTTGCTTTCCGACAATGTTTCCATTTCCGCTAGGGCTGTACAGATACGGTTTGGCCGGTTTTTGCCAACCCGGCTTTCTGTGAAAGGCACAGAGCAATGAAAGGAGACAACGGGTGGCCGCCCTGCCAGTCTCCGATGCCACCACTGTCGACCCGTCCACCAGCTATTTGAGATCCCTGAGAATGAGAACCACCTTGCCGTGCTCGCCTACAAGCCCTTGGACAACCACACCGCAACTCCCTGATCCTCACCGCCATCGCCGACTTCTCGCTGGCGAGCTTCGCGATAGGAGACGGATTAGCTATAACGGAGGGCAACCGCAGAGAAAAGGAGGCACGCGAGAGAGGATGTGGTGGCCGAATCTACCACCATCTCGCCCAGATGCATGCCCACAGCCAGATCCATCTCGACCCGACCCGATCCGTAGCACCGGTGCTTGCGTGAGGGGGATTAGGGTGAGATGGTGACACAGGATGCAGCCTAGAGCAACAGCGGCAATAGGAAGAAGGGGTACGAAAGGGCGGGTCGACCCGTTGGCCCACTGGACCACCCCCTTAAATTTTGGCCCTATAGGGTAATAGGTTGGACCACGAAATTGAGAGGTTCAATATAATTTCGTGAGGTCCAACATGGGTTGGGCCTATCGACTTTTAGGATCGACTCGCCTCGGACTTCCATTCTGCCTCCACAATCCCCTCGGAACTCCCAACCCTCCACCATTCCACCGAACTTGAATTATAGCCGCCCAGCCACTAGGATCGTGCATTTTGTCACCGAACCGAAAAACCGAACGAAAAAAAAACCGAACCGTCTCTGGTCAATTCGGTTTGACCGGATTCAGATTCGGTTCGGTTTCTAAAATTGGCATCTCATTAATTCGGTTTTCCCAGATAAACCGAGTGGAAACCGAAAAAAAAAAACCGATTGGTGCTCTCGCTTGCCCGCTCGACTCGTACCCCGCTCGACTCACGCGAACGCGGCACACCATAACCCTAGGCGCTCGCTCCAAGACGCAGCCGCGCGCGCGCCGCCTACTCGCCTCGTCTTCAACCCTAACCCTAGGCGCCGCTCAGAGCCTCAGAGGCTCGGTGCTCCCCACCTCCCCACCGACTCGGGCTCCCCGCCTCCCGCCTCCCCACCGACTCGGGCTCCCGCCTCCCGCCTCCCCACCGACTCGGGCTCCTCTCCCAAGACTCGTCGGCGTCGGGCTCCTTCTCCCAAGACGCCAGAGCCAAGCCCCCACCGACATCACCGCCGACCTCCGGTGCTCCCCACCAGGCTCGGTGGCGGCCGCCGGGCTCGTCGGGGCTCCCTCTCCCAAGACTCATCGCACATCGGAGCTCCTTCTCCCAAGACGCCAGCCAAGCCCCCACCGACATCACCGCCGACCTCCTGGTGCTCCCCACCAGCTCTCCGACAACCGTGTCTTCGTGTTCTCCAAGAGAGTCATCATACATTATCTTGAATTCTTGATCTGAAATGGTAAATGCTCCAGAGTCCACCTCTAGATCTACCAAATTTGTTATACATTATCTTGATTCATTTGTTTGTTTGATGAATGCAACCTTGAAGATAGATTGGTGAATGGTGAATTGGTGATTGACTGATTTGTTTGATGCCATGACTCCTGAATTCTTGATGTGTGCACCTGTGATAATGGTGAATACAAGAGCACCATCCGATTGTTCATCCAAATAATGACCGTGAATGGATGGTTAAGTGTATGAACTACTACGGATGTTTTCATGCTAATGTTGTTCATGTAGGTGCGATTATTCGTGATTGTTCATTGTGCATTTGTGCTAAGTGTTAACATGAATAGAAAAATAGATCTTGCTATGCTTCCATAGACAAGTGAGGGAAATGATGTACATAGTTCATTTTAGCGAAATTGGCGTGAAGTGAAAGAAATGCTATTGATATTTTCTTGACACTTATCATTGCTCGTATTCAAACTATTCAATTTCGGTTCTAGAATGGTGAATTGGAGTCTTGGAGATGAGATTAACGTTTAGCAATTCGCGCAAACTTTGGTAAAATTGGTATTAACCGATACCGAACCGAAATAAGATGGTATTTACCGATCCCACACCGTATTTTGAAAAATACCGTATTTCCCGAAATACAAAAACCGTATTTACCGATTAAACCGTATTTACCGAACCGTATAAACCGAGAAAACCGAACGAACAGTCCTAAGCGCCACCATCCTTCGGTGCCATTGCACAGGCAACCTCCCAGCGCTCCTCCTCCTTCGCCACCTACCTAGATGAGTTGCTCCCCACGGCCCCGCCACCATTGACATTGGAGCCCTGGAGCTACTCCTCCTCTACCACCACCGGAAGAACTACTTCCCCCTCTGCCTCCGCCGCCTACCCCGAATCTTCGCCTCCCCTCTCCCTTCAGCTTCCGTCGTCGCCAGATTGGAACTCTACTCACTGGATCTGGCCATGTGGAGGCCGGCAAGGGCTAGATCCAGCTACCCCGAATCTTCGCCACCCCTTCTCCCATCAGCCTCCATCATCACCGGATTGGAGCCCCCAGTACCTGGATCTGGCGATGTGATGGCCGGCGAGGGCTAGATCCGACGAGCACCACTGTGATCCCCCATCCTCCTGCTTCCTCTCCTCCGCCACCACCTCCCCTCTCGCGTTGCTCCTTGCCCCGTTCCTGCTCGTGGTGATCTGACAATGACCGCACTCATCGACGGCATGCTCACGCTGGTGGTCTTCTAGACTAGCGTCTCCGACCCACTCGATCGCTAAATATAGCAATACAAAGTAGTTTGAATTGCTAAATATGTTGCGGTAAGCATGGATATTTGTTTGATATTCAGTATCTACAGTGGCTAGTTTGTCTACTTTCAAGATGCCTTAAATTTGACACTATTTTTTCTAAGTTACACTTGCACATGGCCTTAAAGCCAATATACTATCAGGCAGCATATTCAGCATAATAGTTGCACTTGCTAAAATGCTTTTTACAACCATGATTTACCAATTCAAAACAAATAAGGTTCCACAGACCAGATAAGAAGTTTATCAGCAAAGGTGACAAACTAGAAGGCCAAAAAATCTCACTGGATTGGAATTTTTGAATTGGAAGTTTATCCGCTAAAACCCTAGCGTCCACTCTGCCGGCTTCAGCCATTTCCATCTGGTGATGAATGGAGCGCAAACCTTGTTCACCAACAACCCCTCTACCTCTGGTGACGATGATGAGCAATAATTATTATATAGGACCTAGTTAACCTTTTTCTCATCAAGGAAAAAACTTTCTTAAAATGATGCGATATGTCTCTGCGTGCACATATCAAAGCGTCTTCAGGTGGCAGTGGCTGAATCGCATGCTTGAATACGTGCAACAGCTAGAAAAAATTAAGGTATTTTCCAATCGTGACAAAGGGCAGGGTCCTGCAGAATGTGCCGCCGCTTGCTTGCGTACCGGTCGGCATCGTCCGGTGCACCGCACCGTGGTCCTCACCGGCAACCGCGGCGACTCCCGCGAAGCCTCCTCGTCCGTGCGACGCGTTGCCTGTCACGGGGCCGGTGCCGTGCCGACTGAAAAACGTACGGAGGAATCGGGATTTTTTCTTGCGCAGACGGCGCGCGCCCAGCCCAGCCCAGCCCAGACTGGAGGGTGGTTGAGTGCTCGTTCGCTTGCTGGGCCTTTGGTTAGCGCGATAAGAGCTGATCTGCCTTTTCTCCGTCAATTCCCGGGCCAAAATATACCCGCCCGTTGGACTGAAACTAGTCCGTTCTTTTTTTTTTCCTGAAGTTTATAATTTTTGGCTACGTCTTGTGATTTTTAGATCGTTAATATAAGATATTACAGAGTAACATAACCTCATGTGCGATTTTTGCCGATATAAATGAAGTCGGTACAATATGTACTACAATTAACTAGTAGACCATATCTTAAAAAAATATTCCATTTAAACGCTATTCATCGTAGAAAAGCAAAAAACGAACTTTTAAACCGAAAAAATAGACCCTGAGTAGTGCTTTCTCAAAGAAGCACCCCGGTTATTTTCGGCTTTTTCACGGCTTCTATCAACCGATCCTATTTATCATATCTATCAACTATAGTTAAGAGCGATAAGAGCCGTAGCCCACAACAACGGGGCTACTCCATTCGCTAGAACAGCCCACGAGAACGTGCCGACATCAACACTCGATGGTCAGCAGAGCATCGCTTGGAGGCTAATATTAGCACTAGTACGTTCAACTTTGCCACGGGATTCTTCCATTCTTGATACTACTTTACGCCCGAAGGATTCGTAAAGCATCTTCGACGAGAAAGGCCTCGATGCCGACCGCCGGACATTTGTAAATTAAATTACGTCAAATAAATCACTATCAATTATAATTAATTTCAGCTAGCTATAGTAAACTCTTAATCATAGATCATTTTTTTCAGTTTAAATGAGCGGCACCTAAACCCTAGCGGTAAATTAGGGAAACCCAATAGTTTATCATATGGACTAGAACTACTCGATCGGTTAGTAACTCCTCCGAATAGCCCCTCAGTGTTTCATGCCCAGTTTCATGGCTCGTAACTGGAGTGACTCTTTTTCTCGGAAGTCTTGATTTTCTTGAACTCCATTCTTTTCATAACTGAAGCTAGCTTGATCAGTAAGCTTCGTGAGATAGTCTCCAAACATGATTGCCTTAAAAGAAGCTAAAGTTACAAGTAGATTGCGTGGTAAGAAACGATGATGGAAGCATTAGCTTTCCTTTTATATAAAGGGTTGCCTTTTGTGCTAATATAAGCGCATAAGTCTATGAAGCAGCATCGGTTCCTTGTGGCTGATCACTCATCCTGTAGGAAGGGGGAAAGAGTACGATGAAAGTGAACAAATAAAGTGAACAAATAGAAGAGGAGTTATATACACACACTATTCAGTGCCTAAGCGTGGAATAAGCGTACGCCTCTAGCGACGCGATCTGAATCCAATTAGTCAATCGCAATCGTGCCACCCCCTTTCAGTCGGCCCCACGTACGGTTGACGGTCGTGTTGTTGGTAGACCGAAAAAGTTACTTGCAGTTATGCCTAAAGTTATCATCTATATGCAATGAAATTACTATCCGCTGGGTACAATTACCATCCACACAATAAAGTTATTGTTTCCTGCATAACAAGTTATCATATACAAGACATGAAGTTACTTATAGTTATCACATGCGTTAAAACCGCGCTGCCGAGTCCCATGTGCCGCTTTATTCAAGATTTACTGGGGTATGGAATCTGAACGGTTTTTAAGCCTACCTGAGAATCTCTCTTTGTCATCCCCCGATTCGATCTCTCCCCGTCTCACCTTCTCTCTCGTGAGAGCGCCTCCCTAATCCAGCGACCTCGCCACCTCATCGTCGGCCGCACGTCCTAATCCAGTATCTTCTCTCGCTACCTCATCGTTGATCGCACGTCCTAATCCGGCATCTTCTCTCCCCGCCTCGTTGTCAACCGCACATCCTAATCTGGTATCTTCTCTCGTCACCGCTTCGATCGCGCATCGTTAGTCCGTCAGAAATACTCACAGCGTGAAGAGGAAGAGGGGTGATAGTTGCCCCAAATACAATGAGGTACGTGTAACATTGTAATACATATTTTGTAAATCACTAGTGGATGTATAGTAAATTTCTAGTTTATAGTTGGTAACTTCGTAGTGTATGATCGGTAAGTTTTAGATCAATGGTCTTTAACTTTTCTTATTTAGTAGGTGCTAACTTCGTAGTGTATTGTCAGTAATTTTTAGATCACTAAACTATAACTTTCTTATTTAGGAGATGGTAACTTTATAGTGCATTGTTAGTAACTTGTGTATTGTCGTAGTGCTACAATACCCTTACGAGTTACGACCATGACGCTACTTCGATCACGGCTTTCGAGTATAACCGAACCACTCGGTAGATACAATATCCACGACTGCTATAGTACAACTACTATAACAACGACTGCTACAATATTTTCGATTGCTACAGTACCTACGACTATTGTAGCTACGACCACTAACTATGCATTCGACCGTGGCTTCAACAACTACTTAGGCTATGGCTTCGACTGTTCCTTCGACCACCACTGCTACTCGAACGCCATCCGATCTCTATTGTTACTCAAAGGCCATCCGACTCTCTACTGCTACTCGAACACTGTCCGCTCTGAAGCCACTCGAACATCGTCCGTTCTCCGTTGCTGCTCGACGCCTCCGATTCTCTTCCGCTACTCGAACACCGTCCGATACTTTTCGTCATCTCGGTCAAAGTCGAACTTTGACCGTCCACTTGGCTTTGTTAGTCGAGCTTAAAACATTACCTGCGGTTACGCATAAAGTTGTCGTCTATATGCAATGAAGTTACCATCCACAGGGTAAAGTTATCATCCATATGGTAAAATTACTGTCTCCCGCACAACAACTTATCATATACAATACATGAAATTACTTACAACTATCACATGCGTTAAAATGCTTACAATAACTTCATTCACAAATGTCAATAACTTTCTAAATAACTTAATGTTTCACGACATGTAACTTGAAGAGGGCAAGCTAATAACGTTTTACAAATTGAGAAAATTTCAGTTACGCACGAATCGTGGTGAGCTAATAACTCCTACTTTGTCCGGTGGTAACTTTCATAATACAATGCTAGGAAAGTTACTGTCGATCCTGCTATGCATGAACTACTGATGGAAGCCAGTTTGTACGTAGAATAAGCGCGCGCCCCTGACCGACCCAACCAGCCAACCGCTCAACCATCCCACCCCATGGACAGTTATTAGCGTTTGTTAAATATGGTAAAGTTAATATCGTATGCACATCAAGTTATTATCTGTAATTCATGAAGTTATTTACAATTATCGTCCGTAAT
This sequence comes from Bonia amplexicaulis, assembly GCA_036346245.1. Classification (NCBI taxonomy): domain Eukaryota; kingdom Viridiplantae; phylum Streptophyta; class Magnoliopsida; order Poales; family Poaceae; genus Bonia; species Bonia amplexicaulis. Next base: position 30,408,929 of record CM070741.1, read on the forward strand.
TCATGAAGTTACTGTCATATGTGAGTGAAGTTACTGCCAACATACATGCATTGAGAGGAGAGAGAAGCATGCATGTCAATAGCAAATAACTCATACAAAAAATTATTGTCATGTGTAAGTGAATTTATTGCCAAACATATGTAGAGTTACTATTTGTTGTAACACTATAAAACTGGCAGTAACTTCACTCATACACGATAGTAACTTTATTCGATACGAATTTTACAGTGTCAAAACATATTCAACATGTATCTTGTTTTGTTAAGTTCGTAATTTCGAACACAATGATGCAAATGGATCACAGATTAGACTTTTAGTGAAAGAGTTATTGTATTTTTAAGCTTATAAACAAGATAAAAAATCACAAGTCAAGTGCACACACACACACACACACACACACACACACACACACACACACACATATATATATATATATATATATATATACACACACATAATCCGTAGTAATTATTACATCGAGTATAACAAAGAAAGAAAATTACATGGAGATCATTTCACATATATACAAATCTATTAGAAACAATAGAGAATATTAAATACATATAGATCATCTCATACATTTTGTAATTAATCAAGAGCTAAGGAAAAGATAAAGTTACATGCATAGCATCTCATACATCAATTACTGATTTTCGAATCACAACCGCACTGTAGTTTCATTTGCGAAAAGAGCAAATTTAAGGACACCAAAAAAGATCAAACAAATGAAGAAATTAAAAGAAGGATTGCCATCATAATCCTAGAATTTATTTTTGAGCTGGGTGTTCTACGCATCGAGATATTGGACCTTACAGGGCTAGTCGCACCCTTCGCAGCCGTGGGGGTCATCATTTGGCATTAAAACAAACATAAGTTTATTCCAGATGTCCATTTTCTAAACCATCCAAACAAATATCTCAGTGCCTCTCTTCTTAGCAGAGTAGTCACAGTGAGGGCACAGGAGGGCACAACTAAGGGATAAGGCCAACCCAATTGGCCAAGGGAAGAGAGACAGAGCACCATTCCAACCGAGCAAAGAGCCTGAGACACTCCATCGAGCAAGCAAACTCCAGAGAGAGACTAACACTCCAATTCTTCCCCTCCCATTCCCCCACCAGATCCACCCCTTACACCTCCATTTCCCATTCGACCAACACAAGGGAAGATTGAGGCAAGCCAACATGGAGCAAGTAGCGAGGAAGCAGGAGGTCAAACCCTAGGAGGGGACGGCCACAAGCCACAACTACAGCCCAAGCCAAGGAAAGCGAGTGGTAGAAGATTGCGAGGTGACCTCTTCAAGAAGATTGTGAAGAGACTCGGCGCTGACTTGTGAGTGGTTTGGTGTCCACCATCTTTGGAGCGGAGGAACGATAACCACTAGTGGATTGAGGAGTTGAGGCTTAATTCGTAGAGCCGGCCTAAGTCGCTTGGCCTTCTCTCAACGTGGACTAGTGAAGACCGGCAACTCTTCGATATCACGAGGAAAAAACTTCTCGAGTCATTTTGTGGTTATTTTTTTGTCTCTACATTCCGCACTTATATTTCTAGCTTTGTGATCACTAAGATTGTCTTATTTACTAGTGTTAGAGATATATTTGTAGAGACTAGTGCTTGTGGTGCCTTAGGTATACTAGAATTGTGTAGGTTTAAATTGCATTGCAATCTTGCTTAGTCATATTTTGTGGTAATTAGCTTTAGTTGACAAGAATTTTTAGAACCTCATATTCACCCATTCTAGTCGGTTATCCTTGATCCTACACCCGGGCCACCGGTTGAGAGTAGTTGGGTGGAGATATAATATACTAAGATAGCAGTAAAAGGTATGTGCTATGATTTAGGCATCGCATCTAAGGAAATACGAAGATCCACTCTCTACAAGAATTAGAGTGACTATCGGTAAATTGCTACAAGCCTGCGCAGTGTTATATAAATCATGAATTCATGCCTGTCTCCTAGACTGGAGGCTACAGAACCAGTGAAGATTTTTATCCACTATATGAGGGTTCAGTAGGTTTCGAAATTAATAGTTCGGAATTCTTTCAAAACCTAACAGCAAAACCTTTATTTTTTATAAATCATGAGAAAGAGAAAGAGTGGAAGAGAAAGAGAATGAGCATGAGCATGATAAATGAGTATGGGAATAGATGTCTTAGAAATTTTAGAAGATGAGTATTTAATGTATTTTTACTAATAAAACTTGTTAAGTATTTCTGTACTCATATTTATTATTATCTTCTCTTGTTTATGAGTATGTCCGTATGAAGAATGGTACTCTAGGTAGTTGCCGTTGGTGTATAGAAGTTTGAGTACTACTCTACCGAACACATCGTGGGCCCAACTAGACAGGAGTACTTAAATGCTTAATCACGCCCGACACCGACTAATGGAGAGGCTGCGGTGAGGCTTACGGTTGACCTGCTTAATTGTCAGGTAGAAGCATCCTATGTTAGCAGTGGGGCCTCCCGGTCGCCCTCCTCACCATCTTCCCCAGCTCTCAGGTTCGGAAGGATCTTCTGCGTCAGTCATTGGAGGCCGCTTGCAGCATACAAGTGGCTTATTATCGTTGATCCGATCGTAGAAGCTTTGATAATGGCGCCTGTTTTTGTTGTGATTTCTAGCCGAACATGTAGTAGTTCTATAGAATGGAGAGATCCATACAAATACCAGATAATATTCTAGAACCAGCTAGATCGAGTTAAAACATCTGACAACCCATATAGAAGTTTAATGGTGAAGCTACAAGCTGAGTAAACCGTACTGAGTTAGACTTTTTTTTGAGCTTCAGTTTCTCTGAAAACCAAAATAAACTAGATAATTTCTTGAAACTCCTTCAAATGGCTTTTCGTGTCTAAAATCATATACAACGTCCATATCAACGTCTCCACCGTCCATCATCATATCAAAAACACAACTAAAAGACATTAGCCACAGCCAAAAAACAGAACCATATTGTAAAACTCACATTTACCATGTTGAAATAACTCACTCTTATCATATTGAAATTCAAACCACAACATCTCGAACGGTGTGGATAAGTACCTTCAATCTCGCTCATTTCGGTTTGAGCCTCTGGCTTCTGTTTATTTTTCACTATTCTTAAATTTTGTTTTTCTAGTTTGTTTAGCTTTTTTGCCCCTTTTTTTCTGTATTCGTTTGTATTGTCCGTGATAAGCTAACTTGTTTTTTATTTTTAATTTTTTTAAAATTTAACTACGTCAAATAAAATTTTATCAGTTATAATACAATTTTAACTAGATATAATATAATTTTAGTTATAAACTACTTTTTGTTTTCCAACCAAGCGGGCGTAAGTGTTGAGTTTGTAACCATTCGTACAACAATGCCGTTGGATTTTTAGGGGCAAGGACAATTCTGAGCAGTAGCAGTACACTTGTACTGCCTATTTCCTGTTTACGCGGTCTGATCCTACAAGCATGGCACCACCACTTACACGTGGGCCCAAACGGCCGGGCCCCACAGCACAGCGTGGCCTCGCGCTGTCAGTCTGAAACACCCGACCCCTCGTGCACGGCGAAGCCACAGCAATAAACACATTTGATTTCACTCTCTCTCTCTCTCCGTCGGGCGCACGGCGAGGGAGGTGTGGCGACCTACGGCGGCGCCGTCGGGCTTCTTAGCGGCAGGCGGCGCGGCGGCGGAGGCGGAGGCCGAGGCCTCGAGGTCGGGAAGGGAGGCAGCATAGCGGAGCGGGGCAAGCTCGCCCCGTTCCGTTCCTCCTATAGCCATGGCGGCGAACGGCGAGGGTGGCGGCGACCAGGCGGCGGCGCGGCGGCGGTGGGATCTCACGAATAAAGGGGCCGAGAGCATGTAATGACAGTAGTTGCAGTAGCATTTGATTGTTTCTGTTTGTTTTGGGGGTTTATACGAGTGTGTCTTTCTAGAGCAATGTTGGTGTTGAAGTCCGTCTTTTAGCTTAATGGTAGATCTATGGGAGTTGTCCATGGTTTATGCGGGTTTTTCGTGATTTTTGGGTGTTTTTTTCTTGGTCTAGATGGGCGAGCTAGGGTTTCGGTTTGGAGGAGATAGCTTAGTCTTCGAAACGTCTCTTATTGTGTAGTTATTGTGGAGAAACAGAAGGTCACATTGCAGTGCGTACCTCCCAGCTGCTGTTGCTTGTATGAATCTTTAATAATATGGGCTGGGAGATGGATTTCCCCAAAGCAAAATGAGGAGTTGTTCATGATTTAAAAAAATTATTTGGACGAGATGTTCCATCTTGTTGAGCATGCTGAATAATGCTAGTATGGTATGAGAAATTGCTGATTGATATCCTTTGAACTTTCAAATTTCGATGGCTAATTTTAGATGTTTCATGTCACATCTTGTAGGCAATTTTAATTTCGGCTGAGTGTTTCTAATTTTCAGCCAGTTCATGAGAAGATTCTGAGATATTGTCTTAGTGGCCTTGCTGTTAGGGTTGTCCAAGTTGACTTTTGTTTGCTGTCTCTTCTTAGACATTGTCTGGTCTGTTGATATGCAGTTGGGATCTGGTGATCTTTGTCAGCAATTCTTGTGCACTCTTAGTGTTAGGAAGTTGGTACATTGTCGGTGGAAATTGGATGCATCTCTTGATTCATAACAGCTGTATTGGCCACATAAGTAAATATGTTGTCACAAAGTAATTCCGTTTTTATTCAACATGATGGCGTAAATTGATTTTTTTTCTTTTTTTATAGGGAGTTCAAATGTTCAATTGAAAGCGCTAAGAGAAATGCTACCAAGTCCACTTATGTAATTAAATACTAAAAAAGCCTCCAGATTTAGACAATTGCTCCCGTGTTTATACTTTGAGTATGTGTGTAGGTAATCTTTGTGAGGATTGGCTTTTATATTGTTTAGACTAGAAGCACGTCTTTTGCCTGAATGCACTAAATTAATTTGACTCTTTAGTTATTGTTTTAGCATGGTTGAAGTATTTCTATATGTAGTATAGTTGCTTGCATGTTATCTGTGGTGAATAATTTAAGAGATTGTACTTTTTGTTTATAAATGGTAGTTGAAGCCCTCCATGTCTATTATACTTTGTACCCTGTAGATATTCTTCTATTCTCTCTCATTTGAATTCCTAGAGAGCTCCAGCTGCAGAGTTGTATTTATATTCTTTAATTCCTGCAGTCCAATGGTGAAAGAGGCTGTGGAAATGTCCACAGATGAAGAATCAGATGGTGTTGTTATATGCCCACCAAATGGCAACACCAATGATTGCGAGGAAGTTATTAGTGGCAACCATCATGATGGTTGTCCAGAAGGCCAAGTAATTTGTGTTAAAGACTCGGATATGGATGGTGGCACCCAGGAAGACAAGCGCATAAACCAAGATTCACTGAAGTTGATTGATCAAGTGAAGTCTGCTCCACCCAAGTCACCAACAAAATCTAGTTTTTCTGGGTCGGAGAGATCTAAACGTACTGTTCCTCAACCATTTGCTCTTTCAACTCAAAGAAGGTCTTCTGATGGAGGAAATGGTGTCGTGGCTCATCCATCCAGCAACGGAGAAAAATCTGGTGATAAAAGCAACTCCTCTCCAGCAAGCTTGATAAAGAAGGTATGGATGATGCTATCTATACACTCCTTGGCATTATATCATGATTTTAGCAATATCATGTGCCTTTTGTTCTGAGGTCTATTATAGCTCACATTTTTTTGTATTCTAGCACTAATATACATCATGTAATTTTTATATATGCCAGCATTGACTAGGGTAAGGCTTCCTAAGCAAATCATGTATAAACTGTTTTAGGTATCAAAGCTATCTGATTGTGAGCTCCTTTACGTGTTAAAGTTTTCTTTTGCATGAGAACTTAAATTTGTTTTGCGAAGTGAACCTGAACCTATTCCATGCATGTTAATTGGTGGCATGCCTCTTTACTTTGTTCCCAGTTGATGTATCTCTTTGGCCGGAAATGTTATCTAGTAAGCTTACTAGAGATAGCCACCGGTTCTATTGACAGAATTACTCTGGCTATTATTGCAGAGTACACTAATGACACCCAAGAAGACTTTGCATCCTGATCATACATTTCACCCTCAAGAAGAGGACTCATGCTCTGTGACTTCTTCGTATCCTTTTCTATCTAATAAAAATTCATTGGGCTTCTGTTCTAGATTTTTTCGGTTGACACTGTTATACTATTATGCGCCTATTATTTGTTTCTGAAAATGTCCTTCCAATATTTCACAGTGAGGCTCAAGTTACATAAGGATTGAACCATACATTTGAATCTTCATTGTCAGAGAGATGACTGGAAAATTAAACACTTTTGAGAATGATGAGTTTGTTCTATTAACCTGAAAGCTGTATCTTCTGAGCTGACAAGATTTTGTTCTGTGCACTGAATACATTGTCGATATGATGCTTTTCTCCTCGTTGTTTGAAACAATTGAACTACATAAACATTCTAAGTTGTATTTGGGCCTTTTCCTGAGCTGCATACAGAACCACAACTTCAGCAAGAGCTGGCAAAACTAAGACAACTGTTGCTGTTGCCCCTTCATTTGTATGTGGTGACCGTGCTGACAAGAGGAAGGAGGTGTGTATGTAATTTGATTGCATCATTTCAAGATGGCGATTTAATATGTATCAATTATTCCAACCTACCAAGCACTGTTTATTCTAAAAATAGCTGGTAGTCACAATGTTGTTAATTCTTCAGTTCTACACAAAATTGGAAGAGAAACACAAGGCTTTCGAAGCTGAGAAGTGCCAGGCTGAGTCCCGTAAAAAGGTAAGAATTTACTGCTGGTTTGTATCATGGGAGAAGCTAATTGTAGGTCATTTCAGTTCTGTATTGATTACTGTTGGGGTCTGTTTGGTATTGTTGTTTGGAGAAAAAACAGTTACAAGGGTCACTTTCAAACATGGTTATTTGTATTTTGTAATATACTAAAAAAATCCGCAATTACATTTCTGGGACAGTCAAGGGAGATTTGTGGAAGCTTCTTGCTAACCACACCACATCTCTTGTTGGTTATTTTACTAATTATGTGAATCTTGAATATCTCCATGCTTATCATGCTGATCTCCATTTGTTCTTTTTTCCAGTTCTCCTCTATATGCAATTGGGACCTCAAAAACTTTGCAGCTTGCATCTATCTACCATGTTACAAACATGATAACCTATAACACACCATGCATTGTTGTCTTTATTTCCAACATAAATCTTAGCAATTTTTATTTCCTAAGCTTACTTTGCTGTAATAGAATTGTATCTATTATCATATATGCGCAGATGTAGTCATTTATTTTCTATTCTTATATTTATGTTTTACAAAATCTATGTTATTTTATATAAATTTCATTGTTTGTTGACATCTGAATTTGGTTGAATTTGTGCTCCACCTTTTAAGCTTTGTGATCCATCCTGCTTACTTTCGTAATTTTGTAAGCATTTTCCATCTTTGCAATCCAACAGGTAACAAGTTAATACCTTTTCTTTTCTAAAAAGCCAAACTGTGTAAAAGCAAGATCAGCACATTGTACTGTTGATAATTCAAGATTCACTGTACCTAATCATTGTGGTGATCTAATTAATGTTATGCTCTGGTAAACATGGTTTGGTGAAAGCCATATACTCCACTAGACTACTACCATATATTATTTGATTCAATAATAGCTAAATTGAATTTACACTTCTGTGATTCTCCTTGAGTAAATGCTTATGACAGGTTTTCCTCAGCTTTCTGTGTACAGATTCAGCTCTTGCTATTTTTTCAGATAATAATTTTTTTTATCATAGACACATCATGGAAAGAGAATTAATTCAATGCCTGTGCCTATGCACTGGGCAGAACAGATGCATATGATGTTTGAACTTTTTGTTGCCTTAAGTCTTTTTACAAGATGTTCATGCTGACATAAAAAATCTGTTGTTAACTATTGTTACTAATATTTCTCATGTTCATCTTGTGTGTAGGAAGAGCAAGAAACGGCTTTAAAGCAACTAAGAAAGTCCTTGGTCATCAGAGCAAAACCCATGCCAGGCTTCTACCAAGAAGGCCCCCCTCCAAAGGCTGAACTTAAGAAGGTAATTCCGATATTTCATATTTCTTTATAGAAACTTGTAGTTGTGATTGCTATTATTTGTATACGATAAATCATTGTTAGTATTTAGTGCGTGAGATATTTTCTTAAGAGGAGTGTTGCTTACATCGCTGAAATGGGAGGAGGTTTCAATTACCTTTCCCCCCCTGAACAACAGATGTTGCCCCTGTTAGAGATATGATTAGATACTGATTGATATGATTAGATACTGATTGCATTGTATTAGGATAGTTTAGATTCTTTCCATACATGCACTCTTTCCTTATATGTATTCTTTCCATATTTGTCATCCTGCACTCGTGTATATATCTGGCCTGTTGGCCTCATATGAATACAAGCGCTATTCATAACATGGTATCGAGCGTACCTAGAGTTCGCCTCGCTTGCCACGACGCCGCCGCCTCTGAGTCTCTCCGCCGGCCCATCCGCCGCCGCTTGGTTTTGACGCCACCGGTAGTCTCGGCCGCTTCACGCCGGCCTCCTCCACCTGACGCCGTCCGGCCTCCCGACGCACTGGGCCGTCCGGCTCCCGGCCCGGCCCTCAAGGCCGGCCGGCCCCAGCCGCCTCCCACGCACGCCGCCGACGACCATCATGGCCGCCGGCCGGGCTCGGGTCCGGCCTCCCGCCGCCACTACTCCGCTGCTTCCGCTGCCTCCTGCCGCCATGCTTGCTCATTTGTCCCCCCATTGTCGCGCCTCAGTTGCCAGCCTCGCCATCGACCATCAGCCGCCGCCACCGCCAGTGGCCAGCTCAGCCAGCTGCGTCTCAAGACCATCGCCGCTCGCCGCCGCCCCGCCGCTGCTTTGCCGCCGCCCCGCCGCCGCCGCCGCCGCCCGCCGCCTCTCTTTTCGGTCTTGGCTGTTTTGTAAAGTCGATCAGGTTGTTTTGTAAAGTCGGTCTGTTGATACTATAAACCGACCGACCAAAAAAAAAAAACGTCGCTTAACCGCCGCACCGTCCGTACCTGTTAGACTTCGTTCCCTTGTCGCCGTCTTGCTCAAAGACCGCCACCAATGGGTACCGTTGCTTCTCGCTCGTTGCGGTGATCTTCGATGGTGTTAATTACACCGACTTCGTCTCACATGCGCATCCATATGCGTGGTCTTCGTCTCGGGCATCCTCTCGGCGATGTCCTCGGTCCGCCTCGCCTACTCCTCCGACGGAACCTCCGCTTGCCGCGCCCTCGGACAACCGACAAAACTGCTGATGATGATGCGATGATAAGGTGCCTCGCCTACCAAGAGGCTCGGACTTATACAGGATCGACCGCGATCCATACTCGATGGTACGACGACGATGCTCGGCCGCCGCTATACTCATTGCCGATGTCCACCTCGGTTCTCTTACGAGGTTGTGGGACTCTCCTCGGCTTTCGGATGTGGACTCACCTTCGCCGCCGCTACGAGCCCTCGGTGATGCCTTGTACCGTCGTGGTTCGCCAGAGCACTCTCTTCGGCGGTGATGCTCTGTTGACGCTTTTACACTCGAGCTCTGCCATCGGCGTCAGTTGGACTCTCTCCGCACTGCTGGTTGTCGCTCTTGTCGGTCTTTGTCTAGCCGCGTGTCGACCGTGAGTTTCGGCGGATCTACGAGTTCCTTACTCGCCGTCGTCCCGAGTTCGGCGGCGGCGTGCGCCTTCTTGCACGTCACCCTCGTGTCACTCTCCGGAGGCTCTCACCGAGATACGAGCGAGGAGACTCGCTGAGTGGTCTTTGATGCGATGTCACTCCCTCGTGCTCGCCGCTCGTCCACTGCTACACCGCTCGCTCCACGCTTGAAGACATCGCCTCCTCCAATGGCTACCACGGTGGTGGTGGCCCTCCATCCGGAGGGGCCGTCCTCATCGCTCCCATCTTGCGACAAGGCGGGTCACATTGAGTCTCAGTGCTATAAGAAGAAGCGGCATTCTTCACGTCGTTTTTCTACTAGCACTGACACTGGTGCTTCTACATCGACGGTGCATCGATTACTTTCATTTCTCTCCGAGCGAGATAGTCGACTTGACGCCTACTTGTTGTCTCGTGTTCTCCTCCACGTGTTCTCGCAGTTCTGCTCATCGATTCTTCGTGCGAGAAACCACCCCTACGATCGGTACATCCTCATGGATTCTTGATTACGAGCATCTTTTCACATGACTTCGATGCTTCCACTCTATCTTTCATTACACCCTTGATTCCCCATTAGTGTCCTTCTGGCGATGGTACCTCTCTTTCGTCTCTAGTCGAGGATCTCTTAGCAACTCATATTTTCATGTTCCTTCATTGCTCATGTTCCTCGCCTTACCATGCGACTTCTCTCTGGGCGGACATCGATCTTGGTCTGTCGGGTCATTCTTGATTCGACTCTTGTTGTGTTCAGACCGCCACACGGAGCTCGGTTGGGTCGGCCCTCGGCGCCTTGACTCCCGCGTCTCTGGGAGCTTGACCGGCTTCACCTTCCTTCCGCCACCACTGCACCGCCATCCTCTCTGCCGCCGTCTCACCGGCTCCTTCCAAGCGGTGGCATCACCGTCTTGGCCATATGTGTGGCTCCGTCTGCCGTCTTTAGTTCGTCGTGGTCTTCGGGGCTGTCTCGGGAGACGTGTCTTTAGATTGTCGTGTACGTAAGTTAGGTAAACAACTTGACTTCCTTATCCTCATAGTGAGTCAAGATCACGGCGTCCTTTTGATCTTGTTCATTCGGATGTTTGGGGTCCCATCCCCGTTTCGAAAGGGTCATCGATATTATATCATATTTATAGATGATTTTTCTCGCTACACTTGGATATATTTCATGTCTTCTCGTAGTGAGGTCCTGTCTATCTATAAACAATTTGTCACTATGGTTCGTACACGCCTCCACCCTATTCGTGTTTTTCGTGTCGATTACTGGCGGCGAGTACCTCTCGTTACCTCACGCAGTTTCCTTCTTTGAGCGGGGCACTCTCGCCGCCTTCTCTTGTCCAGTGCTCATGCTCGAATGGTGTTCTTGGCGCAAGCATCGTCACCTTCTTGAGTCGGCACGTGCCACGATGATTGCCGCCTCTTTCCACCTCACTTTTGGGCCGAGGTCGCTTCCACCGCCACATATCTCGTCAACATCCGCCTTCTTCGCTCTTCGTGGAGCAATCCTTTGAGCGTCTATGTGGTCTCCTTCCCGACTACTCGCCCTTCAGATGTTTGGTCGCGTTTGCTCGTTCTCCTCGCCTCGAGAACGCACCAAACCGACCGTCGATCTGTTGAGTGTGTTTTCTAGGATACGGTCTCGAGCACAAGGGCTATAGGTCTTGGGATCCTGTTGGTCGACGGATGCGGATTTCTCGGGATGTGACTTTCGACGAGTCTCGCTCCTTCTACCCACGCCCTACCTCTTCTTGGCTTCCTCTGTGGAGTCTCTATCTTTTGACCTTTCGGATACACCTATATCTGTCTTGCCTGCGTCCACCCGTCCTACTGAGTCTCCTCATATTCCTTCTGTGCCTTCTCCGCCGTTGTCGCCTCCTGCGGCTCCTCAGGCTCCCCCCACTACACTCGTCTCACACTCGGCGACCTCGTGTTGAGGATCTTCCGGATGGGCCATCTTCTTCGATGATTCATCTTCGATGGACCATCTTCCCCGATGGGTCATTTTCTCCTCGCCACGCCTCCGCGATCGCCATCGCTTGACCCCGCCTGTTTGCCTTTCTTTGGTGCGACTACCCATGAGCTGCTTTCTTCCGGATCTCACTACTCACCCCGAGTGGCGCATGCCATGGCCAAGAGATTGTCGCCCTTGAGCGTCTTGGTACTTGGGATCTTGTTCCCTTTCCATCTCATTCTCGTCCCATCACGTGTAAGTGGGTCTATAAGATTAAGACTCGCTCTGATGGTTCTCTTGAGCGCTATAAGGCGCGTCTTGTTGCCCGTGGTTTCCAGCGGGAGCATGGTCGTGACTACGACGAGACTTTTGCTCTGTGGCTCACATGACCACCGTCCGCGCTCTTCTCTCGGTGGCGTGCATTGCGCCACCGGTCTGCATTCTCGGCTTGATGTCAAGAATGCCTTTCTTAATGGCGAGTTGCGTGAGGAGGTCTACATGCATCCGCCACTGGGTATTCTGTCACGAGGGCATGGTCCGCCGCCTTCGCCGCTCTATGGCCTTAAGCAAGCCCTCGTGCTTGGTTTGAGCGCTTCTCCTCTGTGGTCACTGCTTTGGTTTTTCAATGAGTGATCATGATCCTGCACTCTTTGTCCACACTTCGCCTCGTGGTGGGACTCTTCTTCTTACGTATGTTGATGACATGATCATTACAGGAGATGATTAAAGTACATTGCCTTTGTCAAGGCTCGTCTTAGTGAGCGGTTCCTTATGTCGGATCTTGGTCCTCTTCGTTACTTCCTTGGGATTGAGGTCACTTCCACCCGGATGGTTTCTTTATGTCCCAAGAGAAGTATATTCAGATCTTCTTGATCGCGCCGCTCACCGATCAACAGACTGTTGAGACTCCCATGGAGCTCAATGTTCACCTTCGTCCCTCTGATGGTGAGCCTCTTTCTGATCCGACTCGCTATCGTCACCTTGTTGGGAGCCTTGTCTACCTTGTCATTACTCGTCCGGATATCACTTATCCGGTTCACATTCGAGTCGGCTTCGTTTCGCTCCCACTCGGGTCCACTCTGACCACCTACTTGAGTTCTGCGATACCTTCGTGGGACTATCTCGTCGTCTCTTCTTTCCACGCTCCACCTCGTTACGACTTGAGCTTATTCGGATGCTACTTGGGCGGCGATCCCTCGATCGTCGGTCTATCTCTGCCATCGTGTTTTTCTTGGTGGTTCTCTCATTGCACGGAAGGCGAAGAAAGCAGTGCGGTGTCCCGTTCGAGTGCAGAGGCTGAGTTGCGAGCCATGGCTCTCTTGACAGCAGAGATTACTTGGCTACGGTGGTTACTTGAGGATTTTGGTGTTTCTGTCACTACACCGACTCCTCTCTTGTCGACGATGCAGGTGCTATCAGTATTGCTCGTGATCCTGTGAAGCATGAACTCACCAAGCATATTGGTGTTGATGCTTCTTTCATGAGGTCTTGTGTGCATGATCAGATGGTTGCTCTTGATATGTGCCTTGAGCTTGGATAGCGATTTCTTCGCGAGGCCTGCACACGCGCACAACACGGCTTCTACCTCTCCAAACTCAGTGTTGTTGATCCACCATGAGTTTGAGGGGGGGTGTTAGAGATATGATTAGATACTGATTGATATGATTAGATACTGATTGCATTGTATTAGGATAGTTTAGATTCTTTCCATACATGCACTCTTTCCTTATATGTATTCTTTCCATATTTGTCATCCTGTACTCGTGTATATATACCGGCCCGTTGGCCTCATATGAATACAAGCGCTATTCATAACAGCCCCGAATACCAAAGCTAGCTATCCAATAATAACATAGGTGTAATTTGCTTAAGAGATACATTTGATAAAGCTTTTCTTTTGTGTTACAAATAGTAATTATACATGCATGGTTATTTCTTGTAGCACAGCGTTAGCTTATTTTCCATAATTTGATGATTCTACTGATGGGCAGTATGACATACTCAGTGAACTTTGGCCATGCTCAGTTTTGGATCACGTTTTTACCTTCTGTTTTGTCAAGGTGCCTCCAACTCGTGCCAAATCACCAAAGTTTACAAGGAGAAAGAGCTCCAGTGACACACCACCGACGCCAGAGGGTGCAAATACCACCGCAGCATCTAAGCGATCGCATTGTCACAGCATCGGGAATCCCAAAGATGCTAACAGAGTACAATGCTCGCCAAAGAACGGTGCAGCTACCAAAACCAGAGCTGCCAAACCCGTGAGCTGAAGGCCCTCTGAAGAAACATGGAGCAGAGTGTCGCTGTACAAACCCTAACTCGAGCCGTTTCCGTTTTCATGCCATTTTGCATTTAATTTATACCTCACATCACCGAAAGAAGGCCTCAGTGCCAAGGACGGTGTGCTCGCTGCTGGACTCTTTCCCCTTTTCTTTCTACCTTTTGCGTTCGATTTGTAACAACTCCGTTTGCTGGGACCATATCCTATTCCATGCTGTAAATTGTCGAGGTTTATGTAAGGAGTCAGTCACTCGGTAATCTAAGCCCTTGATGAATTAATTGGTGAGCCGAACATCTGCATTGTCCTGCTAAGGGTTCAAATACCGGTGGAGACCTGTAACCGAAAAACCAGCTGGTATCAATTTTTTATTTTTAAGTTTTGGCTGGTTTTGTTTTTGTTTTTCTGGTTACTGGCTGGTTTTTCCGGTTGCCGGTTTTAAAATATCTCAAAACTTGAGTTTTGATTTTCAAACTATGATCATTTTTTGCCGGTTTTTTCGGTAACCGGCCGGTTACCGTTGGCCGGGAATTCTCCTGTTCCGGGTTTTAGAACCTTCATCCTGCTTGATGATGTCTGCCATGGTTGGCAGATTCTCTGGCATTGTATGCAGATCCCCTTGAGTTCCGTGCTTCCATCTTGTGAGATGTTTTGTTCATGATTGCACTATCGTCTGCAGGGGCGGATTCACACCCCGGGTAGGGTAGGTTTCAGTCCGGGGTGTGAAAAAATATCTAGTGTATAGTCTGGGTAAATTCAGTTTAATCTGGGTAATATTTTCATGGTACAGCTCAGATAATCTAGATCATTCTAACACTGAGTCTGAGGTGTAAGCAAATTCTAGCTCCGCCACTGATCGTCTGGGAAATGAACCTTCTGCTCCGTGCAAACTAGTGTATTATTATCTTGGCAGTTGGCAGTTGGTAGGAGCATGGAGCAACTTGAGAGGGAGATGAAACTTTGGACAAAATCGTTAGGAAGAATCTCATCTCGTTGTGCATGATGACGAGAATGGGTAATGCTGGCACCAAAATTTCTGGACTGTATAATACTCAGCGAGTGCTAACACGTCGCTCGCAAGCCGATTAGGAGGATAGTTTTGTCCAAAAAAAAAAATCTCGAAGAGAATATTGACTTGTGTGGGCCCATGCGTCAGCGTCGAAGGTGGTGGATGTCATGCTTTCTTGTATTGGGACCGGCCAGCGCGCTCGACGTTTCCGCTCCAACTGTCACCAAACTCCTACTTAACTGTCAATGATCGCTATTTTTTTTCTACGTCAGCACGAATATTAGTCGTGCCAAACTTTACTCTCCTTGCATGTCTCGTTTGAAATTTGCTCATTGCCTATTTGAAATGCAAAAAAAAAAATCATAGAAAGTATAGCGATTTATTTACTTTCCTACGTTTTTTTTTTGCGCCAACACAGGGCTTAAAACAGTAATTGAGATTTGAGCACTCGTGTTCACATCGCATAGAAAATGAACTTCTCGATGCCCCCGAGGATATACAGTGCATGCCTTTCCTGGTCAGCTAAATATCTAAATTTCAAGGTTGATATATTAAAGGGGAGAATGGAGTATTACTAACGTAAGGTATTAAACGAAACAGAAACGCGAAAGAAAAAAAATAGATGGGACATGGTGGCATACTTAAATTGAGAAATGAGAAAGCCACCTGTACTGCGTTCAACTCGAAAAGAAAAGGATCAACATTCACCTGTCTCCTCTTCTTCTTTATTTCATCTAATCTATTCTTCTGTACTCTGCCAACCAACCTGCTATGACAAATTCCCAAAGGTACCCATCTCGAATTCATGCTCCTCCCATGTCCTTTTTAATGGATTTATTGACACAGGTAGAAATCTTTGTTTTATGTTTTGTTTATTGGTTTCTTGGTAGTTGACGAGTAGTGCTGCAGGGACCAGGAAAAGGAGGAGAGATCTGAGTGTTGTTTCTTTCCTCTCCTCGTTCCTTTCTCCTACCCTAAGAAGACAAATCGATCAATTATCACTTGAAAAGATGAGATGAAGGTATGTTAGATGAGCCGTTTTCTTTTCCGTTCCTTTAATCAGCGATACAATTGGACGGTTCGCGTTAGATGCTTGCAGGAATGGGTTCTTCATTTGAGTTTTTGGTGTTGATTTTGTTAGCTGATCTAGTGCGAGCTAAATTGCCTGCGTTCTTGCGTAGTTTTGGTAGGCCGTTGGTCATAATTCGCCTCTAATTTTGCTCAAAGCTGTACGCTGTGAAAAGTTTAGTCTACTGTGTTAATCTGCGGTAATCTTTGACATAAGATGGTCGATTTGGTGAAAATTCTACTTTGGGAACTCCTTTAGTATGGATGGAGTCACAAGTTTCATCTCTAAAACCCTCAACCCTAATTCTCACAGAAATATGGAGATTTGAGTGGGATATGTTCGTCCTTGTTTTAGTTAGGAAGCTTTTAGTAGTGCTGCAGCTTCTACTTTACCTAAATTTCAGAGCACTTTTTTTGCCTATTATTATCTCACCATACATATCTTAATTTGCAACTCATCTTCTCAGGAAAGAAACAAATTATATATTCAGTGACAGCTTTTCTTCGTAAGTCAAGATCAATGGTTCCAAGAACAAGTACTGGTATAACGTGGAGATCTCAACAGTTCTCTGCTCTACTATCTTCAGCAATCCTTGAATGGGTTTTGATGCTTCTGTTGCTACTTGAGGGGCTACTGTCATATCTCGCGACGGCATTCGCACACCTTTGCAAGCTACAGCCCCCATGTCCATTGTGCACCAGGCTTGATCATGTCGTGGGCAAGGGAAAACCGGGCTTTTACCATGATCTGATGTGCAATGCTCATAAGGCAGAGGCTTCATCATGGGCATTCTGCCACATTCACCAAAAGCTTGTTGATGTCTACAGCATGTGTGATGCTTGCCTTCTTTCATTTGCCACCGACAACAAGTCGAACCTTGAGACATACCAGTCCTTAGTGGGGAAACTCGGTTTCGGGATTGCCAATGCCGGTTGTGGGCATAACTTCAGTTTGGACAATGTATCTGAAGCGCCAGTAATGAAGGAGGATACTTTATGTTCATGTTGCTCTAGGCCATTGAAAGTCGAGCCCTATCCTTCTGTGGTTCTTCAGAGCAAAGATGGCGGCACCGACATTAGAGAGATTTGTAGAGATGTTTCAAGAGATCAGTGCGTCGATGGGATCAATCATGTCGTGTATAGTGAGCTCAAGACCTCTGACTCTGAATCAGAGCCCCGACAGCGTGGTAGTAATGTTAGAAGTTTGCTGGAGGATGCCACCTATAATTTGAAGGAAGATTTTACTTTGGGCCATGCACAAACAAAGACTGCAGATGGCAATGCACAGGAGAAAGTAGCCAAGCACTTTGAGTTGACACCAATCCAGAATGGTGATTCCGACAAAAAACCTTCTGAAGATTCAGGAGAGTTGTGCAACATCCAAGCTGATGGCAAAGCAAACCTTCTGTCAGCTGACCTTCCCAGCAAAGGTGGTCGGCAAAATGCTGAAGATTCTGACACAAGAGGTGTGCATATCCTTCCCAAATGTCCAAATATGCTTTTTCTGTGATTCTTTCATGGATATGCTGACAATGCTACCTTTTTTCAAGTAGATAAATCGGATGATGATGTGTGGCACAATGCTCTTAGTTCTACTGAGGAGTTACCAGGAGTTGCTAAATCAGCTGAAACAGACACCATGGCAAGTGAAACGAAAGCTGAACTTACTGTTAGAACCACACGGAAGGATTCTTTCAGAGTTCATGAAGATTTGAAGTTACTGTTGTCACAACTTTCTACTTCCCAGGTACCTGATTCTTTGAATGACTTCACTGATAGTCCTAGTGTACAGCAGGAACAACGTGAACAAGCCATACTGCACAATATCACGAGAGCACTCTCCCTTGGGAGGAATTATTCAGGTATTTCTGAGAGCATGGTGAATGAAGCTGAAGGAGAGCATACAATTGATCAACTGAAGCAGCAGATCGAATTGGACCGTAAGTCCATAAGCCTTCTTTGGAAGGAGCTGGAGGAAGAAAGGGATGCTGCAGCAGTTGCGGCGAACCAAACAATGGCCATGATCACCAGATTGCAGGAAGAGAAGGCAGCAATGCAGATGGAATCTTTGCAGTACCAAAGGATGGTGGAAGAGCAAAGCGAGTACGACAGCGAGGACCTTCAGAAGATGACTGACACGGTGCAAAAGCTTGAAGCCGAGATCGAAAGCTATAAGATCAAACTTAGAGATCAATTGCTCATTAACAAAATACGCGACCAAATGCGCCTTTCGTGTGCAAAAGAATGTCAGCCTAGCATCTCCAGAACAACCCAATCACTCTCTGGTTTCGAGGACGAGAAGGCGTATATCTCAAAACACCTGAGGAAATTGAAAAAGAAGCTTCACCAATTCTCAAATAACAGCCAATTCATTGGAGTGTCGAAGCTTACTGACAAAGAATATGCAGCTGATGACACAAATAGTGAGGATGTCTACGAAGACGCTGACGACGACGCGGAGATGGAAAGTTTGGTAGGAGAGAATCATGCAAGAAGAAATGGCAACAACAGCTTCAAGTACTTGTCCATAGGGATCAAGGACTTGAAACACGGTGCAGATGATCCTACGGGCCAGTACTATGCTATGGTCAGTGAGAATGACTTGGCTTCTTTTGAAGATGAGATCTCTGAACTCAATGGAAGGTTGAAGGCACTCGAAGCAGACCGTAGCTTCCTGGAGCACAGCATAAACTCGCTGAAAAATGGGAAAGAAGGCGAGGAGCTGATCCATGACATAGCTCGCAGCCTTAGAGAGCTCCGAAAGATGGGAATCACCTGGAAGGAATACGATTAGATGGAGCTTTAACTTGCACAATATATGTACACACGGCCCAGAGCTTTCTTTATTTGCGCTTCGTTTTTTTCCAAGTTATTTTGAGGAGATCGTTTTTTTTCCAGGAACGTGTATCTCTGCTTGCTCTTTTTACAGTATTCTTGCGTTATCTTTGTGTGAGAGTATAATCCATTCTTGTGCTTTGTTCTAGGCACTGAAACAGTCTGATGCAGAATCATACTAGATGCAAGGTTACTATTCATGTGCAATTTTAGGGGTCTTTTATGGTACCCAAACATAAATACGAGTCGTTCATTCCTTTTTATCCAATAAACTAGATTAGTTAAGATTTTGTTATGCTATCATCAGTAGTACTAGTAGTAGAATTCCGGGAGGAATATAATTGTAAAGGAAACATATAGCGTAACAGTAATTTCTACAAGCATCACGGTAGTGCACGTACGAAAGACGGCGGCAGCGGCACAACAGAATGGGTGAGAGACGGGGGCGACAGCGACGAAAAGAGTTAATAGTAGATTCAGAGGAAAAGTATATAATACCCTCACGAAAAATTAGATTTATAAATAAAAGTCTATTATACCTTACAAATCAATTGTTAGATTTAATTTCTACCATTATTCTTTTATTATCAGTAGGATTTAATAGTGTAAACATCGTACGCGCGTGCAGGCGTCCACACGTGTCCGCGCCTCCGTGCTCGTTCGGGCGCCAACCTTGGCTAAGTTGGCCTCGTGCTCTGAATCCAACACACGAATTAGTAGAAGTTTTGCCGAAAGGGCTTTTGTGTTAGGCCCGTTTCATGATCCATCTGCCACTGATAAGCAAGTTAGTAGCCAGCCACGTCTCTCAGGTGGCTTCTGCACCTGCAAGTGCTTCCTTCCTTCTTTCCGAAGTGCTTGCCCTACTCTCTGACAATTCTACTTCCAAGAGTCAAGCATGCGCTCAACGATGAGAGAGAGTGAGAGAGACGCACAGAATGGAAATGAGTGAGAATGGATCACCCATTAGTTTCGCTGTTGCTTCCCTGAAGATAGCGCTGCATACATGTAGGAAACTGTTCTTTTTCTTCGAAGCTAATGATTTTTAATTTTTATTATAGTATTTAACTTTCATACATGCAGAACGTCTCTCTCACCCCCAAGCATGCTCATGCATATGTACTCGTGTGTCCTGCGTGTCTATATATACACAGGTGCACAACACCACGCCCAAGAATGCATAGCTCACCTAGGAGTACTGCATATATAGACAGCCGGTAGTTCAGAATTCAGAGACATACATACAGTGCTGCAATCAAGTTTGCAGGATCGTCTGATTGGCTCCCTGTTGCTTGGCATCGACCGGCCATGAGGTCTGCGACAACGTTTGCAGCGGCGGTTCTTGTGCTCGTCTTCCTTACCTCCTGTGGCGGCGGCAGCGGCAGGGCCGGCGCGGCGGCGCGGCCGCTGGTGAGCAGAGGCGGCCCGGCCGCCTCGTCGTTGGATCACGCCGTTGCGGTGGATCTCATGGGCACTGACGCTTCGTCCCAGCCGTCCAATTGCACCTACGGGAACAACACGGGCGGCCAGTGCCCTCCTAGTCCTGGTCATAATTAGCAGTGTGTGCGCGCACGTGTGCAACTGCATGCATGCTGTGTGTCTCTGTGCGCACAAATCTACAGAATAGTGATCATGTGTTCGTGTATTTGGCCCGGTGATTAAATGGTTAATTAATGGGTGCCGCTGTTGGTCTGGTTTCAATCGGCTGTATCGGTACTGATTAAATTGTTCACTTCTTTCGTGCGGTTCGTTCCGTGTAGTTTTTGTTCGTTTTGTTCGGAACAGATGTGCACCCAAATCACCATGGTTCAAGTCCTAAATTATACGTGCATTCAATAAAAAAACACATGACTGTGCCCTATAAAACCTTAGTTGCCACCGATATATTCTAAGCGTATATATACGACATGCAGATGCAGTTAATATGAGTACGGTGTTGTACCACGAGTGGGCCTGGAATTGCTAGGGGCCGAATTGGTTTTTTCAAAGGAAAAGTAACTTGTGTGTCTTAATCTCGACGAGGGGTACAAATGGAGCGAATAATTTTTATTCATCTGATTGACCAAAGGTTTATGGAATAAATTAGAAAGAGGTAGATAGGTATCCGGCACTATTCATATCTGACTCCAACTCCAAGGAAAAAATATGGAATAGCATACGGGATAACTGATATCCATCCGTATATATCCGTATGTCAAGTGATATGAGGAAGTCTGTTGTGACTTTCCCTTAGAACAAGATAACATATAGACAGATTGTCACATCTAAATAGGTAGGAGTACTGAGTATTCTTTCTTCAACATCTCAGTAATTAGTCTCTCCATGTTCGCTCTGATTGTACCATGCTGTCCAATGTCCTGTGCAAAAAAACGGATAATTTCCGTCCGGCCGACCGTCCAAAAGATTATGGAATGATACGAAATGGAGAAACAGATATTTTGTATTATCCGTGTCCGATTCCGACTCCGAGAAAAAAATATGAAATAACATACATGATAAGCGATATATGTCCGTATCCGCTCCAATTGCACTACTAATCTTGACCGTCCAAGTCCGACCAATCCTGCTCATATGACCTTTTTTTAATGGTTTATGATTTTTTCACTGTTTAATGCTTATTTCGTATCGTAACTGATGATAACTTATTTAGTGTAATTTAATTTTAAAAAATTAAACATAGAAAAACATGTTATCGCATAACGGACAATACAAAAGAACACAGAAAAAAGAAAAGACAAAAAAAATTTAAAAATAAAAAAGACAAAATTAAAAAAAGCAAGAGGACCTTTCGAGCACTGCTGAAGCTGAGTGCTCTCTCTCTCTTTTGTTGTCGTTGATTCCTTTCATTTGAACAAGTGCCATTCTTCAACTAGGAAGAAGGGGTACGTACGTGAACAGATTCGATTCAATTCTCACAACAGATTCGATTGAAGCAAGGACGGTTTCAGTCGCAAGAACAGATTCGATCGTGCTCAACCTCGAGTCTCAACGCCCTCAGCACAAAATCGAGAGAGTTGGAAAGAATCTCAAGTCCCCAAATTAAAGGGAACAAAAGAAAGAAAGCGAAAAGAAACTGCTTGAATCACCAGGACAAGGAATCCGGTACCACTTTTCTTCTCCTGGAAGAGCAATCTTTCGGTTCTTTCCTTGCGATGTCGATCGAGCAGTGCCTACACGCCGCCGTAGAGGATGATCTCCGTGGCGTCGAACACCACCTTGGCCGCCGCCGCCTGCTGCTGCTTCCACGCGAACGACGCCTCCGCCCCTCCGAATCCAGCCTTCTCATGGCCGCCGCCACGTGAGGAACAAGAAGGCTTAGCAGCGCTGCTCCCGTTCCCGCCGCTGTTGCTAGTCGCCGGAGGCTTGTAGTACATGCGCGCCGTCTGGGGGCAGTGCGCGTAGGACTGCACGGCGATCCGTGCGCCCATGTCCAGCAACTCCCCGAACTTGCCCATCGGCATCTCCTCCTTCGACTCTTCCCGGACAAGAAGAACCAGCAAGATCTTCTTCCAACGAGTCGTCCACGAGGATGTGCGCTTCTTGGTTTCTTGCAGATGGCAATGGATGATGGCTCGCTGGATGGGGATGGGATGGGATGGCTGCGGTATTTGTAGCGGGGGGAGAGGTCGCTGGTTGAGCGCGACGGCGCGGAATCGGACTCTGTTTACGTTTCGGACTGGGAGGCACACGACGCGAGGGGTTTCCTTCCTTCCTTTTTGGGATCGCGGCGCGGTGAAACGCGGGCCGAAGAGCCCGTCTTTTCGAGGTCCGTGTTCACTGCAGTTTCCAAGACACTACAAGGAAAGTAAAATAATTCAACATTTGGTGGAATGATTATGGGCCTGATATGGCTGTAGCTTATGATTTTTAGCTGAAAATTTTAAAATTTAGCTGTTTATGATAGAGATTACGGAGAGAAATACTCGCTTGCGATTTTAGTTGATACAGATATTGGATTTTTAACGTGTACTACAATTAACTTATAGACCACGTCTTAAGAAAATACTCTGTTTGAAAGTTAGGTACTGTAGCAAAAGACAAAAGTCATTTTTAGAATCCGTTAAAGAACAAGCCCTATGTTCACATCTATCTATTTAGAGAATTGATATAGCTCTTACGTTTAACCGAATAAATCGATCAGATGCCTCACTCGGTCACTCTACTCGAGCGCACCCCCTCTACAAACCCCACGGCTATCTCTCTCTCTCCATTTCTGCTCGCCTCCTCTCCCACCTTCTGCTTCCCACCCCAATCCCAAATCCCTCATATCCATCCCTCACGGCCATACACCGTTCAATCGCTCCGCGCATGTGGATCCGCAAGTGTGTCTCCCGCCTCTTCGGCTCCGTCTACCCCCCATGACGTCGAGCCCCGATTCGAGCTCTCGCTCCGCCCGCCACCCGAATCCGTGGGGGGGCACCACTCGTGGCCGCGATCGCCACCGGGATCCGGCAAAGTCGATTCGACCTCGTGAGTTTCGTGGCATCTTGACCTCGATTGTCGATAGCGGCCTCGTGAACGCTGCACAAGCTCCGTCGCCTTCTCCTACAAACGTTGGATCCACACCACGTGCTGCCGCCGCACCCGAGGCCTCGCCGCCGCCTGCCATGGGAGGTAAGTGTTTTTTGTTGCAATTTTTTTGATTTCATGTGTGTAACATTTTTATTTCATGCGTGCAACATTTATATTCTTATATATTTTTCTTGCTTATATGACCAAGAAGTGCTGCATAGATAAAAAATATTGTGACCGATCGTACGACTACGGCCGTTACGACCACGGTCACTTCGACTACGGCCGCTATGACCACGATCACTTCGACTACGGCCGCTACGACCACGGTCATTACGACCACGGCCGCTACGACCACCATCACTTCAACCACGGCCGTTACGACCACGACCGCTACAACCACTACTCCTACGACCACGACAATGATCCAAGTGACCATGGTCGTAGTGGCCGTGGTCGTAGTCGTAATGGTCGTGGCCAAAGTTCCTAACACTTCCGCAGCCTCGTCGTCGACCTCACGCTCCACATGCCTACTGTCGCCGGTGATGGCTACAGCCTCGTGCATGACACCATCTTCATGCTAGCCTCTCTGGGTACCTCCACATGAACTGATAACAATAAAAGAGGGGCAAAGAATTTTTAGTGCTCTTAGAAGTCTAGTTGCACAGGATTTAATCTTGACCATCTCCGCCATGACAAACTCTAATCTTGATTATATATGATAGTTATAGATTAGATCTTAAGCTAAAAACAAATCTTGCTGCTACCAAAAATCAACAGATCAAGTAAGGAGCTTGCTGGACAGAGCAGAATGACTCCTAAAATCAATCTTCCAAACATTCACAGAGAATGCTACTTATTTCAACAGGTTAACATGGTTCAGCAGAGGTCAGAAAAGACCAAAGCAAACAAGTAAACAGACCTCACACAAAGATCAACCAAACATGAACAACAAGTCCAATGATAGTAGAATTAATGACCAGTGGAGAAAATATAACAGATTTAATTGAATGATCAAGATCAATCTACCATCACATCCATATATAGTCTCAGCAATATGTCATTTCATCATAGAGCAACCAATTCACAGAAAAATTCTTTGCAATCTTTTAGCTAGTGACGCTCATAGAAAAGTGAAATATATCACAAAATTGCAAAGAATCAACAACTAATATACTCACAATACTAGTGATATTCGAAATCACCGAGAAGAATCTGAAAAGGGGCAAGGCACACTCACATCGCTGACCCAGAAAACCTAGCACCCCTTATGCCGCTTGCAGTAGAGGAGTGAGGTAGACGGAGATACAATGCCCACTCCAACCTCGGGCTGCCGACGCCGGAGACGAGGGTTAGGGTTGACGCCGCACAAGACCACCGAGAGCTCCAGCCTAGAGCGCTCGTGAACCACAAGAACAGATCACAAATCTCCCTCAAAACCTAGCACAAGCCCAAGCCAAATCAACCTCTAGAGGGTATCCCAAACCTTTCCTCTCAACCAAATCAGAGAAGAGGCTCAAGGAGACCGTACAGAAAACCCTAGAACAGCGATTCACACTCCACAGCCGACGACGACAGGTGAAAACCCGGCCGGCGGTTCTCAAGGATCAAGCACGAAGAATCATGGCGAGAGATTTGAGATCAGACATGGCGAGAGATTTGAGATCAGAGAGGAGAGGACTTACTCATTCATTTGGTCACCAAAGATAGGAGAGGCGCCATTTAAAGGGGAGCGGAGCGGGCGCCGACGGTCATACTGACCACGGTGGCCAAAGCGCGCTGGCCGATGGCGCATCCTTCCATGCCGCCAGACCCGGTCACCGCGACGACGCGGTCGCGCACTCGCGAGAAGACGACGCGCTGCACGAATGCGAAACAAGACGGGGGCGGTCACGGGAGGAGACTGCGTCTCCTCCCTCATTGCCACAATGGCCCAAGACAAAGTGGGCCCCACTATCACTCTCTCTCATTTTTTCTTTTTTCAATTGAGAAATTACCAAATTGCCCTTGCAGAAGCCAACACTTGTAAGAACAGAAATTGGTGGCATCAGACTTGTACTTCTGAAATGCATGAATACATTCAAAAGCAATTAAGGCATTATCTGTAATCACGATCATCGTATATCCAAATCCAAAATTCCGGTTGATTCATGCTGGTGGAGCTGGGCCTCAGGCCACCGGGGCAATGGCCCGAGGCCCAGCTGAAAAAATCCAACCTATTTTACTGTAGATATCAATAGTAAAAGCTTTGATATTTTTTTCCAATGGGCTGGGCCCGAGGCTAGGCCTCGGTCTAGCTACACCCCTGATTCATGGTTTGGAAAGTAACTTTGACATGCAGGTGATAACATAGAATAGATTTCAAGTACCTGATTCATGGTTTAGAAAGTAACTTTGACATGCAGGTGATAACATAGAATAGATTTCAAGTAATTGATACTGAAATTCAATCCAAAGAAGTATGATCAAAGTTGTTAAACTTGCCTTGAAACATGAGAAGATTAGGCTCCTGGGATGAAATCCCAATTTTAGTTTCCCGAGATTTGGAAAGAAGAATAAAGTCTGATAAGGACTAACAACCAAATGAAGTCCATGTCGAACTAAGGTTCGACACGACTTAGGCCTCATTCTAAACAGGGATGGCTTCTGACTTTCAAAAGCCAAAAGCCGTTTGGAACGCGTTGGTTTTTAACATGGCTTTGTTTTCTTTTTTTAATTTTTTATTTTATATTAGTCGTGGAGATATATTGGTGTTTTTTTATTTTTCCTATTATTTTCTTTATTTTAATTGAATACTTTAGAAAAAAACTAACAATTACTACAATACTATTTCAGCAAAAAGCCACAACATTTTGGAACATAACCTTAGGCTAACACCGACTGAAAGACTCTCGCCCAAGGGCTGGAATTTTGATTGAGAAGAGAAAAGAGAAAACAAATAAAAAGAGTTTTATTGAATTTATTTTTTTACATAAAATATTTTCTTTTAATAGAGAATCTTGGTTAATTAATTTTAAAAAGATTTATCAATTTTAAATAACCAAAATAATTTAATTTGGTTTATTAACATTCTATTTTAGTTTCAAAACAAACTTTTGGTTCTTATTTTATTTTTTTGAAATTGAGTTGAATGTTGGAAAAAGAAAGGAAGAAAACTCACACTGGGCCGCCGTCCAACATCGCAACCGACACAAACACACACGTCCCACTGGCCCAACAGGCCAACACATGGCTGTTCTTTTTCTTCCGAAGTAGCGGCTTTTAGCTTTTACTACAGTACCTAACTTTCAAACGAAGTATTTTTTTAATACGGGGTCTACAAGTTAAACGATCTACACATTAAAAGCTTAACATCTGTACCAACCAAAATCATAAATATATATCTACCTCTCCGTAATCTGTATCATAAACAACCAAAATTTAAAAATTTCAGCCAAAACCATAATCCGCAACTGCACAAACAGGCCCACAACACCACGCACGCTCCCACAACACCACACACGCACGCTCTCTCTCTCTCTCTCTCTCTCTCTCGGTTCTCCTCGTCGGCTCCGCCGCCTCGACGCCGCCGCCGGCTCCGCTAACCTCGCCGGACTCCCGGCGCCGTCCTCGACAGAGACCCCGCGCCGCAGGTGCTCTGCTCCTCCCCCGGTTCCTCTGCGCCTTAGCTCAAGGCGCCGCCGCCGCCGCCGCCGCTCAACTCGCCGGTGACCGCCGCCGTCCGTCGAGATGATGAGGGTGCTCTGACACCTCCACAGATCCGGCTCTGCCCCCTAACCTTCCGGTTGGTCTTCTTCTACCTCTTGTCCCCCTATTCTCCTATTTGGCCGATTTGGTGATGCGTGGATGAATGGATAGATGCATGGATGTGAATGACAGGGTCTTGAATTGGTGATATCTAGATGTATGCATGCATGCACAAACAATTTGTTATGACAGAACAAGAACAGTCAATTTGCTAAAAACCTGAGCATGATGTCCGAGCAATTCACCAAGAATCACACTATCATGATATTGTCGTTAATGTAGCAAAACATTTGAGCCTTGCTACACATTGGTACCAACTTTAGCATGTCCTGGTTCTAGAAATATGAAAGCTAAACATGATGTATTACTTCTGAATCTGAAAACATAGGCATTTATACTCCTATACATGCTAGTGATATTCATATTGATATTTAGCATCTGTTTGCTAAAAAAAGGAAAATCATGGCCAGAATGATAATGACATGTAGCATGTAAAAGAACTTCTCACAAGAATTTGGAAAACATGCGCACCTTGACTGAGATGATGCAGGATAAAAATGTTTCCTTGATTTCTTCCCTATTGTTATGCTCCCAGAATGTCTTCTTTAGCTCCAAACCAGCAGCAACACTAATTAGGTGCTGCTGCAGAGAAGAAGCAAGAACAGGGAAGACAGAGGGAAGAAATAACCTTTATTGCCTAAGATATGAATGATGCTTATGTGATGAGATGCTCAATATCTTCCCTTCCTTTCCCAGTCCCCTTGTTTCTTCTTTTCCCTGGCCAGAAGCTGTCACGAACAGCATTAGAACATGGCTGGGAAAGAAGAAGGAAAGCAAGAATGAGAGATGAGCTCACACAGGATGATATGTTGCAAGGCCTAAACTTATCCATGATGCATCGGGTGCTATATTTATACAAGGTTTGGTCAATAAATCATAAAAATTGATCTTGTTTATCTTTGTGACATGTAATAATTCCTGGTTAAATGTGCTCTTGCCACCTCATGGGACACCTAGCATTATGGGTAAAATAGAAAAAACACTTCCTATGGCATTTTGGTAAATTTGAGAGGTCAAAGGGCATTTTTCGTAATCCTTTGGCTATCTGAGCTGAGAGCCTAAAACACTGCCCCTAACTTTCATATTGTTCCAGTACATTGTTCCAGTACGTGGATCGCTAACTTTCATGCACTCCTATCCAAAGCTAATTCTTTAGATACATTCCAATCTCTCAAGTCGCTTTTAACTGCTTCCTCTCACGTTAGTCTTGGTCGGCCTCTGCCTCTTCTTACGTTTTCAGTACGCCTTAAAATTCCACTACGTATCGGTGCCTCAGGAGACCTTCGTTGGAAATGTCTAAACCATCTCAAGCGATGTTGGAAAAACTTCTCTTCAATTGGTGCTACCTCTACCCTATCACGTATACCATCATTGCAGATGCGATCCCGCCTTGTGTGACCACAGATCCACCGCAACATCCTCATCCCCGTCACACTCATTTTCTGTATATGTTGTTTTTTAGTCGCCCAACATTCTGCTCCATGTAGCATTGTGGGTCTGATCGCCGTCCTATAGAACTTACCCTTGAACTTTTGAGAGACTTTTTTGTCACACAAGACACTAGATGCTTGACGCCATTTCACTCACCCGCTCTTATCCTATGGCTACGTCTTCATCAATCTCATCGTCCCACTGTAGCATCGATCCCAAATAACGAAACATGTTCTTCTTAGGCACTATTTGTCCGTTCAATCTAACATCTCCATTATCTGCCCGAGCACTACTGAAATCACACCCCATATACTCAGTTTTAGTCCTACTAAGTCTAAAGCCCTTCAATTCTAAGGTCTTCCACCAAAGTTGATTTTTAGAATTTTATAAATCTGAAATGATTTTGCAAATGAGCCCTTCTCTGTTCCAAAAATTACCTTTCTCCAAAACACGGGCCCTTTTTTGTAACTTCTCCAAAGCTAAGATTATTTTTGCAAAGTGGCCCAAGCTTGAAATTTTGAAAGCTGATTTATAAAAACTTTTTTCAAAATATTTTGACCCCTTACAAAAGAAATTATGTGTTCCAAGAGCACACAGACATTTTATCTTTAAAACACTTTAAAGTTGGTTCCTCTCAAAAGGCTGATGCAATGTGATGCAATGCAATTGATGCCTAAAGGCTAAAGGGAAGAAGAGCTGACTGATAGACGAACAAGCGCACAAGCAAACAACTGAACTTGCGACTAATGACGAATGAAGAGCGACTAATGACGAACGAAATGCAAAAGTACAATAATGATGACTTAGACAGATTATGGTTTTAGCCAGCACCATGGCTCGACCAACACTAGGGGTGAAAACGGATCCGGATTCGGTCAGATTATCTGGATACCAAATCTGGATACTTAATATCCTAATCCAAATAGAAAACGGATCCGAATTTGGATGTCGGATGCGAATCCGGTATGGCCTGACGTGGATTCGGATCCGGATATCCAAAATTCTGAATAAGCTCCAGATTCGGACCCGGATATCCGGATAATATCCAGCTTTGGTAGATATAATGGTAGCAATTAGCTAATACGTATCTTTTGTATTTGACTTCCAAATTGGACATATTATATATGCATTTCAATTATCTCGACGAACCCTTCATCATGGTGAACTCTAATTTGGTATTTCATGTTTTTTTTATTTTGGCAATGCCCTAATAAAATTTTTGCATGCTCTTTTTAACCAAATTTGATATATTTATAACTGATTTATTTGCAATATATCTAGAATTAGTTAGGATTAGCGGTAAAATGATACCAATGATCAATGATTACATGATAAACTAGAGGAAAATGGGCATAAATATTACTATAAAAACGGTGTCAACTTACTAAACTTCATTGTGCCATAGAACAAGGTTGTTATGGCGTCGAGATATCGGCGATATCTCGTCGCCATATCGCCGTGGCGGACCGGAGGCTCCATGCCGTCCGGACGGCATGGAGGTGTCTTGATCCGCCGTCGCCGCCGGCGATCCGCCGCCTCCGCCGGACCTACCGCCTCCGCTGTCGCCGTAGCCGGATCCGTCGTCGCCGCCGGATCCGCCGCCTCCGCCCACGCCATGCCGGATCCGCCGTCACCGCAAGGATCCGCGGCCGCGCCACCTCTGCTTCTTGCCTCCTCGCCATGGGCCG
Organism: Bonia amplexicaulis; assembly: GCA_036346245.1. Lineage (NCBI taxonomy): Eukaryota > Viridiplantae > Streptophyta > Magnoliopsida > Poales > Poaceae > Bonia > Bonia amplexicaulis. Next base: position 30,439,172 of record CM070741.1, read on the forward strand.
CTTAGGCGGTGGAGAGTGGCGGCGGGAAGAAGCGGCCGTGGCGGTGGCTCGGCCTCGCCGTGGCGGAGGCGGAGGAGATGGGGAAGGAGAGAGAGAGAGGAGGCGGCCGAGCGGCGAGAGGCGGCGAAGCGAAGGCGGGAATCGAGCGCCGCCGCGCCACGCACGCCAGTTAAGGGATTTAGGGTTTGACATTTTGCAATTTAGTCCTCCTATTTTCTAAAATTACAATAAAATCCTTCTTGCTTTATATTTCTTCTGTTTAAACCCTCCGAAAGTCCAATATTTTTGTGGCTACTTATGTGTATGGCGTCGCCACGCCGCGCGTCATAAGCGCTATTGTTGTGTGAAGGTAGTGAGGCGCCGCGCCTCGCCGCACCGCCTTAATAACCATGCCATAGAATATGAAGCTGTTCTCAGAAACTGTATTATACAAATACATGAGATGAATTATTCATTTGTTGCTGTCAACATTTAACGCGCAGTTACATGGTAGAGTCAGCTATTTATCAATTAAAATGTTAAAACAATTCGATGTCATGTTTTAAATAGGAGATGCAACGGATAATTATTGGAATATGAAAAATAGTCGAATTTGATCCTATTTTGAGTATAATCCGATCAAAATTTGTATCCGATATTTGTTTGGTCCAAATTCGTATCTAACATTTGTCCGATTCCTATTCAAATCCGAGAAAAAAAATATAGATACGAATATGGTTTGAGCACTATCCAATCCATTTTCACCCCTAACCAACACTCCGGCCGACACTGTGATCAAGTTAGCAGTCTGACTCAACCTAGGTTTAGGTAGGGTTATTACAGATGGCTCAAATGATTGTAAAAATCATTCTGCGATGACAATGCAGGGGAACATTATGAATGAACTCTCACTTATTCGGAGAATAAGAACAGCCTTTGTTGCCAATTGTTCATACACTTGGGGAGAAAGGAAAGTAATGTTGCCTTCAGTAGATTGCCCCTATGTCATTTAGTTGCATTCTAGCACCAGTCTGTTGGTAACAGTAACCAGCGTAGTCTGTAACCTTTTGCTTTCAGTTCTCCTCAAGTCCATATATATGTATAATAGATTTACTACAGTTGTGCTGAGTTGTCGCTGTTTGTATTATTATTTCAATATATTCAGTATCCCCTTCTATTTATGTGATAAAACATATTTTCGGTAACCATTTGGTGCAAATATGCTATTATTCTAATGGTTCGGAATGGCGTCAAAAGACAAAGGAAGGTAGATTTATTCCTCAAAAGAAGATTATCTGGCTGGTCAGTCTAATTGTGATCCGACATTCTGCTAGTGAATTTAAGTTGTTGCACTTGTTTTCTGCTCCCTGTGGAAGAAAATTGTTTGAAAAATGTATGTGTAGGCATTATATATGTCAGGTGTTTTGAAAATGGGCTACTATTAACTGGTGTATGCATTTCTGTGTGTTTTGCCTGTATTCCTGTCCTCATGCATGTGCATTTGTTCTTCTGAATGTTCTTTTTTTTTTTTTGCAACATTTCTCTGCAGCAATTACCCGTGCCTCTCGATCAACAGCTTGAACTAATAGCGACCTGATGGAAACTGATAGAAGCCAGCTCAGTCAAATCGACCCAAGAAGAGCCCGCTTTCCTTGTTGTATAGTATGGACTCCTATACCCTTCATCTCATGGTTGGTACCCTTTATCGGTCACATTGGGATTTGCAGAGAAGATGGTGTAATTTTGGACTTCGCTGGTCCAAATTTTGTATCAGTTGACAACTTTGCGTTTGGAGCTGTTGCACGTTACATTCAAGTAAATGCTGACAAGGTTTGTAATTTGTGGTTTATACTATTGTGAATGCTTCCTTTACAGTAACACAAATTCTCTTCATGTAACATTGAAAGGTTGAATCGTACTTTTTCTCGCCAAACATTAATCTTTTTCTCATATGCAGTGCTATAAGCTTCTTGAGCCTGAAGCCGAGGCGACATGGGATGATGCGCTGAAGAAAAGCGTGCAGGAGTTCCAGAACAGGAACTACAACCTCTTCACCTGCAACTGCCACTCCTTCGTCGCGAACAATCTGAACCAGTTGTTTTACTCCGGCCATGACAAATGGAATGTGGTCAGCCTAGCTGCTGTAATGTTCTTGCGGGGCCGCTGGGTGAGCACAGCGGCCGTGGTGAAGACTTTCTTGCCGTTTGCCATGGTGCTGTCCATCGGTACTCTCCTTGGCGGCACGACGTTCCTGACCGGCCTACTTGCTTTTGCCGCCGCAATGACTGGGTGGTTCCTTGTGGGTACCTACTGCATTAAGAGCCTTGTACAGTTGTAGTTGGAGTACATAGGACTTGAGTTTGGGTGTCCATGGGATCCAAGAGTAATTATTTTTCGATGTGTACCTTCTTGTACGGTTGATTCTTGATGGGGTGTACCGCGGACGTCAATGAACCGGAACGATTCGTGTGGTTTGATGAACTGGTTATCAATTTAGACGGTTTTGCTGCGTCAATTAAGTTTTGATGTCTATTCTCGGAATGGGAGTGATTGTTCTTACAGTTACATTTGTACTGTTGGATGAATGTGCCATATCTATTATATTTGTGGCTTATGACTGAATTTTTACGGTTAAAATTACACTGTAGCTGATGGTGACTTATTTGGTATAATTAAGTTTAAAAAAATTAAAACCCCTTAGGTGTGTTTGATTCGGTGAACTATGGCGAATGAAATAGGATAGTACAGGATATTTTATAAGTAAATTGTTTGATTGGTGGACTGGAATGACACACGATTTTATTTGGTTGCTTGAATAGAATGATCTTGGATGGTTCAAGACGGTATTTGTTTTGAGAGATAGAGTTGAATGAGTTATGTTTGATGGCCTCTAGACGATTTTAAAAGGATGCCTCCATATCCTGTGCTACTCCCTTTATTCCACAACCCAAAAGGTCGATGTCCTCCGAAGTCATTACTCAAATGCGTGCAATCAAACAAGAAGTTATTAGCCTGAAAACCTAGATTAAGCATATGAAAATGATGCGAGTAAATCTTTTTGTAGTTCTAACTAATGTACCTCGTCATTTTCTTACTAGAGTACTGTATCATTTCTTGCAAGGTGCTGCGGGGAGGCCGGCGGCGGAGAGACATCGCGCCACCAGCCAGCCAGCCGTCGGCGCGAACCAGCGGCCGCACGCTTGCGGCCACGGCCGGTGGGCTACCAACGCGAGGCCCTACTGGCCAGGGAAAGGCCCAAACTCGAGGCAAGCGCGGCGCGGACGTTGCCCTTCGGCGAGACGGCAAGCGGTCATTCTGGGCCGAACCGACGGGCCGCACCTCGGTCATTCCCCGCGGCTTATCCCCACTGCCGCGCCACACGGCACCACCTGACCACTACCAGTCCACCACCATGCCGCTTCTCCAACCTCGCCTCCCCTCCTTCCCACTCCACGCGGCCAACCACCACCATGCCGTCTCCAGTGGCTTGCACCCCCTCCCCCTCCCCGACCTTCTCGGCAGCAACCTGCGAGCCGCAAGGAAGCACAGGCCGATCTCGGTCGCGTGCCGGGCGACCAGGGCCAAGGAGCCCCCGAGCACGGGCACCGCGCCTTCGCCTGCGCTGGCCAAAGAGGCGCACAAGTACTTCGACCACGCCGTCGCCACCGCCCGCGCGGGCGACGGCGGCCACGGCGCTGTCCTCGCCATGCCGCCCGCCCCCTCGACGGACGCCCCCAAATCCCGCCGCAGGTTCGACAAGAGCAAGAGGAATAGCAGCAAGAAGGTGTCGTACAAGAGGAACTACGACGGGTCGGTTGCGCTGCCGATGGGCGGGCACGGCGGCGACGTTGTGCTGTACGCCGACGAGGCGGAGGAGACGCTGCTGGGGTTCCACAAGAAGGCCCGGTACTGTGCCAAGAGGGGAGGGAACGTGGGGGCCACCGGCACCCTCAGCTCGCGGATGCACAACGGCTTCGCGGGGGAGACGCTCAGGATACCCGTGCCTGTAGGTGTGTACATTTGATTGTATAAATACGGAGCATTTTTGCTCTGTGAGGATAGGTCTTTAATACCTGCTCATCGAATTGTAGGCACTGTCGTGAAACGCAAGAAAGGGCCTGTTCTTGCTGATTTGGCTCATCCCGGTGATCAAGTGCTCGTTGCTAGGGGTGGACAAGGCGGGGTGAGTTGCCGTTATTGACTATTCTGTTATGCTGACGCAAGAGGAAGCGTAAATTCCTAGCCCCAAATGCGCATGGTGCTTAGCGAACATTTCAACCACCATGTTTAGAGTTGTGTTGTACTTAAGCAACAGAAGAAAGTTTTTCCTTTTCGACAGCACAAATTCTATAGAGCTTAGTAAGCATTTCACCACCATGCTTGGGTTTATGTTACTTTCAGAAATAATGTGTAAAGTGTGTGGTAAGAATCGTAGTCATGCAATTTCTGTTAGTGCAGATAATTGAAGCGATGGTAACCATGCCTGTTCCTTTGACTACAGACTTCATAGTGTAACTGATCTAAAAGCTATACAACTGCTTAGCTTTGTTAAAACGGCTCCTTTTACTATCCTCATACTGCGGACTTTTTCATCATTCCATATGATATTTTCCTTCTATTTGATATTATTGAGTTGCATGCGCCAGCTAGTTCATCCAAAAGCTTAAGCCGATGAGGAAAAATGGACAGTTCACTTTAACACCTCCCTCACGTATAGGCTCTCTTAGGCCTAAAACGTGTAATAAAAGTGGGCTGTAATTATTTTTTTTAACTGCGCCAACCGAGTCTTGAACCCAAGATCTCATGACTTTGATACCATATTGAGTTGCATACACCAGCTAGTTCACCCAAACACTTATGCCGATGAGAAAAGTTAGACAATTCACTTTAACAGATATGATAAATATATTGGATAATTTTATTACGGTTTTACAGGTTTACTTTTGCAGATCAGCTTGATAGATGTGCCTGAGTACAGGAGGAGGAAAGCTATGGCTTTATCACCTAATATCATGCATGATGCTAGTGATAAGGTAAGTTGTCACCTATGGTCTTTGGAATCATGGATTTGGTGGCGGCTTCAATGTTGTTTTTACCAATAGGCTGTCTTTGTTGGATCTTTTAAGTTGGGGGAAGGATTGATTGGAGAAAATGGTTCTGTGTTTCTAATAATGCACTGCTTGTTTAGTGCTTAGGTTACAATCAGTCCATCAGAGAGCATAGGGCAATCTAGTTGACTGCCTCCTCTCCAGATCCTTGCACTCAAATCTCCAGCTGCTGCATGTCTTCAATGTCATATTAAGCATATGCACAAATTGATAAAGAGTCAAGACTTCCACAACATGTGGTTTACTGGGTAATGAGTGGTTAATGAGAACAAGACATTAACAGATGCTTAAGTGCTAATGGCTAATGCCAACAAATACCTACAGATTCTTTAACAGTACTGTACACTGAACCACTGACATTGGTATTCATTAGGGAAAAAAAATATATGCCGCCGCAAAGTTCTTGGATTCCTGATCTGCCACTGCAAAACTCACTCTCCCTTACATGCCACTGCATTTTTCGAAACCTTGCTCCTTTATGCCACTGCTGTCAACTCTATTAGATTTTTTCCGTCAGATTTATTCAAAATGCCCATATTTCTCTCATCTTCTTCCTCCACTCTCCTCTTCGCCCTCCTTCTCTGTTCTCTCCCATCAACAGCAACGTCCATGGGGCCTGCTGCTTACATTCTTCCCCTTCTCCTTCACCTTCGCCCTGAGATTGGGTCGTACCTCGCCAGTGGCCACCTCCCATCGCCTCCTCCACTGCGGCCGGCTACCTCGACGAGTGGTGCAGGCGGCAGAGACGATGAAGACACCGCGTGGTCAATGACCTTGATGGGGGAGAGCGTGAGGAGCAAGACTCCGGGAGTGAGGAGGTGGAGGCGATAGAGGTAGGCCACCGGGGCGGGAGAACGTGATGGGGAGCTAGCCAGGAGCAGAGTCCTCCACATCCAATTTTAGGGTTGGGGATTAAGGACGGAATTGGGGACTGAGCATTTATATGGTGGCTAGGATGTGAGATGTTGCCTGTTTGGCCTTAGCTACCACGCCGCCACATCCACCTTGCCGACGCTAAGCCAAATTAGTGAGCTCCGGCAGACGCACCTCAGTCGTGCTTGCTCAAGTCGGTGTCACCCCATGAAGATGCCATAGATCTGCTCCTGATGAGGATAAAGAAGGGGTAAAATAGTCTTTGCACAACTTTGACTGCCGGAAATTGGTCAACAATGATATAAAAAGATAAGGCTTCGAAAATGCAGTGGCATGTAAGAGAGGGTGTGTTTTGCTGCAGTGGCAGATCAGGGATCCGGGAACTTTGCAATGCATATAAAATTTTCCCCCTATTCATTATTGTATGATTGTATCAGCATGATTAATTTGGATAATCCAAAGATTTCGAATGACCACATGCATTCGATTTTGTTGCCTATTATTCTCCATTTTCACCATTTTTTTGTGATTTTGTTACCTCTCTTTTTCCTGTAGGTATTAACTCATGGTCAGCCTGGTGAGGAAGTAAGCTTGGAGTTAATCTTAAGGGTAGTTGCAGATGTTGGTCTTGTGGTAAGTGTGCGTCTCTAATCCACACGTCTCTTATGGATTTGCTCTTGTTTTTGGTTTTGGGAACAAGAAAGTGTTTCGATCATCTAGTTTATACATCATACACAAGAGTCAAGATATCAGATGAGTGTGATTGGGAAGGATTGCAATTACATATAGACCCTCCTGTTTATTTTTAGGGTTCAGATGTTTGATTATCCGGGTTTTTAGGCTTGCTTCAGAGCTATTTCTTTGGCATGTCGCCGCCATGTTAGTATAATTGTCTTCTTTGCATTTTCAGGGACTTCCAAATGCTGGAAAGTCAACACTTCTATCAGCTATAACACTTGCAAGACCAGACATTGCCGATTATCCATTCACTACATTAATGCCAAATCTTGGCCGGCTTGGTGGAGATCCCGCTTTAGGGGCATTGCAGTTTTCCTCAGAAGCAACATTGGCAGACTTGCCAGGTCTAATTGAGGGCGCTCATATGGGCAAGGTACTGTTTTACTTTTATGCTCTTTTCTTGGTTCCTACACAATATTTCTTTGGAAGTGCCATGTGGTTGCTTCCCCTCATTATTTCCTGTGGATTCATCACGTTTAATTACACTGCAGGGTCTTGGTCGCAATTTCTTGAGACATTTGAGGAGAACTAGAGTAATCGTCCACGTTGTTGATGCTGCTGCTGATGACCCTGTGAATGATTATAAGATTGTCAGAGAGGTAATTTATAATTGCTTTCATCATAGTTTTTAAAATATTCACTATGTATCTGCTCCATAGCTATATCCTTGAAGCCATTACACTAGCATCAGTGGTGAGATAGTTTGATAAGCTTTTTTCCTACGTAGTTTTGGGCAGAATCTTATTGCCCGTTCGTACATGGGAACTTTAATCAGTAGAACTGGGGAGGGGGGTCTAATGAGAGTAAACTGTCATGATGGAAACTTTCCCCCAACAAGTCTTTCGGCTGTTACAGGAAAGAATGAGAAGTTCAACTAAGAGCAGAGCATGGATCTAGCCAGTTGGCAGAAATATAAGATATGCAGAATAATAGTTGTTTTTCTTAAGGGATTGTAAAAATTCAATTGGGGATATAAGGCTTGTGAAAGCCAAATCATATGCATATGTTTAATTTCTCAAGTCAAGGTGCTGTGTTGATCGGTGATGTGACAAGCATCTATTTACAGGAATTAAGGATGTATAACCCCCAATACCTGGAGCGACCTTATGTTGTGGTTCTGAACAAGATTGATCTTCCTAAGGTGCAATTTCATACCTTAATTTGAGTCACTATGGGCATCCTAATTTGCAGCCTGTGTTTTTCTATTTCAACTTGTCTCCTGAAAATCGGACCTCTTACTTGGTATGGTCGGTGCTCTAACTATTTGTGCATTGCCTTTTCCCCATGTAGGCCCAAGATAGGTTATCTTCACTAGCATTTGAAATATCATCAATAGGATGTGAAGAATGCCATGACGAAAATACCGGCAAAGAAAACCTAAATGGAAACATAAATGAACATCAGGTCTCAGAAGGTGGTGATAAGGAACTCAGGGACTATCCAAGACCTCAAGCTATAATTGGTGCAAGCGTATTGTAAGTCTCCTCACCTGACCAAACTAAATGCATGTTTTTACTGTTTTCATTTAAACAGCTCATAGAACTTGTTTCTGTTGATCAATGCAAAAGTATGGCCTTGCCTGTACCACTTCATTTCCTCTGGGCTGCTTAATATTGTAGGGTTTGATTCTTCCTAACTCAGGAAGAAATAATGCTCTAATTTGATGTTCGCTTAAAATAATGTTGTGTTGTTCATACCGTGTCTGAATGCCTTCCTGTTCTACAGATCGAATACTTATCCCATCCATTTTCTATTTGACACAACACACTGTTTTTTATTCCTTGTCTTGACTTATCGTTGTTTCATTCCCTTTAACCTCATTTTTGTCGTTCTGCCCGCCCTTGCAGAAGGCATATTGGGATCGACGAGATGCTAAAGGAGATACGTGCAGCCCTGAGAAAATGCTTTGATCACAGATTACCAGAACCGTGAATAGGAAGTGAGCATACAAGAGGCTAATACCATAGTCCAGTAGCAGAGTGGGATCGAATCGGATTGCTTCTCCCTGGCACATGCTATAGAACCTTCAAAGACAGCAGGGCGCTCATGGTTTGTAACAATGTTGACGATTCCTGAAGGATGAAACCACCCATCTGAAAGACTGATATGGAGCGTGCCAGTCTGCGATGAGCTAGCGGTCATGGATATTTGCCATACGCATTTGTGCTGATGCTCGATTCACTCGGTACAGCCGTTTGTAGACGAGAAATGTGAATATAATGGTTTGAGTAAGTGACTGTTATCCGACAGTTTTGTGTATCATATCTAATTTGCACGTAAGTCAAGCAGCTTTGCTGTATGTGCCATTGATATTTTGGTTCTGCGCTCAAATCTGTTCTGCACATGAGCTATTGAAGGGGGCGGCCCATGTCCTTTTAGGCTATTCGTAAGAGAAAATAAGGAGTAACAAAAATTTATATGTGATTTTGGATGATATAAATGAAGTTGCTAAAGTATATATTACAATTAGTTTATAGATTTTGTTTTAAAAAGATATTTCGTTTAAAAGTATAATTATATACTGCAGGAAAAAAAAGCAGTTTTTTAAAAGCTGAAAAGAGTGACCCTGCCATTGCCGCGGGCGGAGTCCTCGCAACGGATTGAAGGTTGCAAACTGGACAATGTGCCAACGCAGCGGCACCGTGTGGAAACCGAGGCGCGGTTCACCTCGTTCGTGGTGCGACGCGACCCGGTTGTGTCGGGCCGGCGCATGGAACGGAGAACGTGATACCGCTGATGCACGATTGCGCGGCGGCGCAGCCTGAGAATATCCACCGTCCCCAACGGACACTTGCAACGATTCCGCCGTCGCGCACTCCGCCCATGCCGACCCCTCCAACGCGCAGCCGTCCGTCTCCTATAACCAGGGCGGAACTGGTCCGAGGCCCAGAAATAATACTAGTAGTATATTTTTTTAAGTACTAGCTCAATATTTATGCAGTATACTAGTCCAGCCCAAGTCGTCAGCAGCGGCAGGCCGGCAGCAGACGGGCTAGCGTGGGCTGAGCCGCCTCAATCCCTACGCGAATGCCGCATTAGCCCATTATGCCCTGAAGCTGAGAAACCCTAAATCCCTAATTCGAGGCGGGCGGCGCGCCCTGCCGCCCGGATTCCTCGCCGCACCTCAGAGCCCCGCCGCCGCCTCGCCTCAGAGCCCTGCGCCTCGCACCACCGATTCCTCTCCTCCGCATCTTCGAGCCCCCGCCGCCTCGCGCCACCGATTCCACTCCTCCGCGCCTCCGAGCCCCCGCCTCCTGCCTCGTGCTCCCGACGCCGCGTTGCCCCAGATCCGACCATTGCATTGTTTAAGTTTGATTTTGTCTAAATTTGCAAAGTTGCAGTTTGGTGTTAGGGTTTAAATGGTCCAACCAGCCTAGCAATGGCTGTCTGACCGGCGACTATCGAGCTGTTCGACTGGCTATGTGGCCTTTCGGACAATAGACACCAAACACTTATGTAAGTAGGTGTGTTTGAGGATGTTTTTGTACTAGGTATCACTCAAATTAGAGTTTTGAGTTGAAATTAGATAGAGATTAATCGAAATTCCATAGAGCTTGTTTTCTAGTGCTCATAGATGGTCTGAACGGCCTATGATCGGTGGTCAGATCGCCGATGGTCTGATCGGCGTTGGGCCAGCGATCAAATCGGTCCCTTGTTATCGGGGCTTGACCAGGGTTAGCTAGAGCGTATGACTGGCCATTGGTTGGCGGCTAGATCGGCTCTTGCTGAAATGAGTAAGCTGGTTTGGTTTTTGGCTGAGTTTGCTCTTGAGAACCTTTGGGTTCTTGTTAGGATGTGTTGTGGTATGTTTGTGTCACCTATGACCAGGAGTCATGTGTTGAGATGGGAATATTAACAGGAATATCAAGTGGTGAATGTTTACATCGGTTTTATTGATGACAGTCAAGTGCATGTTACTTGTGCTTAGGACGATTGTCTGTTCTTTGATGTGCAGAACGCTTGTTGATTGATGACGATCAACGGTAAGATCGAGGCTAGGGGAGGAGCCCGATGCCATGGAGAGTCGCGTAAGTCTGGTTGAAACTACATCTCAAGCGGAGAAACACAGGAGAAAGATAAGAATTGTGATGAGGCTAGCACATGCATGTGATATGCCATTGGACTTGGGCCGTTTCAAGTGGAGACGATCCAGAAGGAAGTCGAAGATGTATAGGCTTAGCGATAAGTCATTGGGCATCACGAACTTCATATTGGAGTTTCCTTCGAGGAGAAGCATCGTGAAGACCGACAAGTGGCAATTGCGTAAATTGTCCAATACCGGATGGAGTGACAGTTTGTAAAACCATAGCAGTGCCATAAAGTGGATTATGTCACATTTTGCTGAATGGAGTGTCATAACGGGCTATTGGAGCTATGTGTAAGTTGTGCTTTGAAAAATATGCAAGTGTGTAAGTGTAAAATCCGTTTATGTCTGGGTTACCTGATTCCCTATTTGTAAGTAGTTGTATCCACTATGTGTGCTAGTAGTTTAGGGTTAAGTGACAGTGAGGAACATCTACTGTATAAGCTCTTATGTTGAGAAAGAGAAGAGGAAGAAGAAAGAGAATTAAGGTTAGGTTTCCTCATGTTAAAAGCTTTGTGTATGTGCTCTTGTGAGGGATCTGTCCTTTAAGGTGTGGAGAGGCTATAATCATTCATCCCTTCGTGGTAATGGTAGATTAAAGTTGTTTATCTTGTCTCTTATGCGTTCTTGTTTGATTTTCTTGTCTTCTTAGGGTGTTTTGAGGAGTCCTTGGTTTCTCTTGGCTATTTCCTATTTTATTTTGTGATCTAGATTGCTATGATATGTGAGAACCCATCTAAGGTTATCTAGATCATCAATGACTCATGGGTTAGTGCAGATCGAAGTTTCCCTCATTTGCCCAGTTTTGGCGTAATCTTCCTCGTTTTGGGTAAATGTCATAACTTTAGCTACGATCTTCACGATTAGTAATTAGAATAGGTTCCTGACGTCGCAGAGAGAGTTTGTACTAAGTTTTATCTTATTTGGATAAGTGGTTTAAGAGTTAGTTGTTTTCTTAGTCATTTGCAGTACTGTTTTTGCCTCTGTTCATGGAGCGGTCAGATCACCCCTGTGATCCGGTTGGACTGCCCTTTGGCCGGTGGTCAGACTAGTGAAACTGAAAGTCACATGTGAGTTTATATGATTTTTGGCTCTTGACTTTAGTGAAGTTTATGTATTTTCTGTTATATTTTGATACTAATATTAGATGAAAGATTTTAACGAGTCATCCACCCCGCTCACTACACGTACTCCAGTAAGCAATTGATGTCTCAGAATTTGCTTCTGTGTAGCATGTTCTGCGATCTGACGTTAGTCGGTGCATCACCTTCAGGTCATCCGATGCTATGTCAAGTGTGAACAGTTATCTAGAAGCTCACCGCAAGCGAGAGCCCTGTTTGGTCACCGATTGTCACGCAAGGATGAGAAAGATTCCCTTGACTGGTACACTCTTATTCTGATCATTGGTGAGACCTATCTCGCAACAAATTCGTGGCTTCTTTCTCTGTGTGGACAGCGCGGAGGAGCATCTCTGCATCAGGCGCGCTTGCACTAGTGCAGGGTACCTTTTTTTCTGAATTTTCTGACAATGAATAATAACTATATTACACCCGGGGTTCCGGCCCTCTCCGCGCAGCCACGTCAGCGATTTTGCAAAAAAACTCCCTACGTGCGATTTTGCAAAAACTCTATGCGTTTTGCGAAATCGCGTACAGGTCCTTTGTTCTCGCAAACAGGTCCCTACTTCTCGCAAACAGGCCCCTACCAGTTTTTTTTAAACGGAAAACATCCTCCAATTTACCGATAGCAACCCGCGGTTTCCAAAATTATGTATAGGTCATTCTTTAGTTACGTACAGGTCCTTGCGGGTCCCTATTTTTTTTGCCAAAAAGCCCTTTAGTTCCTCCGAAATTACGCATCCGTTCTCGATTTTTTAAAAAGAATCGTCTCACGAATTTTTGTCTCTTTTACTTCAGTCCACACGGTGGCTAGCGCGGCGTGGCGCCGCGCTTACGTGGCTAGTGGAAAACAAAATAGAACGGGTTCGTGCAGCTGTGCAGCATGCTGTCATGGACTACTATTCAACTTGTGAGGAGCTGAGACTTTCGGGTTCCATCGCTCTCACCTTTCATCTCCACCCTTCTTTGGATCGCATGCTGCTGAACGCTGATGCTGATGCTGATGCTGATGCAACCGTGGGATCAAAAATTCACAATCATGGGCTATGTATATGACATGAGATCCTACTGCCATTACAGCACTTTCTGCTCATGAAAGACATCTTTTTTTCTCATGAAAGACTATCTTTTTTATTTTATTACATGGATAGTGACTTAGTGATCACCTTTGTGGCTTTGTCAATGGTTCAATGCTACATATATACCTGTAGAAAGTCACTTTTAAAACTGTGTAACTTACTAAATGCTACTGCAAGAGGCACACTGTTAGATGGCTATCCAGAAGAGAGGTGCAGTAATCTGTTAGACATCTTGTCATTTTCAGTAATGAGGTGAGTGCCTGATTTGATCTGTTAGGTTTTCTGGCAATTAGGTACTATATCATGTGTTAGTCCTAGATAATAGAGTGGACGGTGAAAAGGGATAATTCAGTGGAAAGTTTTAGATTTTTATTGGTACTTCCACGTACAAAGAGGAGGGGGATTGTAGAACCGGTGTGGCAACAGAGGGGTGGATAATGCCCTCGAATTTTTTTTAAAGTATTCATCGATCCTTCACTCCAGTAGCTAATAAACTATGAAGATCATGATTTGAACCTTAAACAAAAGCAATCAACTTAATAAACCGAAAACCAAAGAACTAGAGCACTGGCGGTCAGACCAGCTACCAGGTGATGGTCTGACTGGCTCCTGGCGGTCTGACCGCTCCCCTGATCTAAAACAGAGAAAACAACCCGAGCCGATGCAAATTTTCATACAACTATAAAAATCCAAGTCCAAATGAGAAGAGATTTTGCACACACCTTACTTGAGGTCTCAGAAACTTGTTCCATTAAAGGATCGAATGAATTCTCGCCAAAGTTCGGACCTTTCTTAAGAAAGAGCAAGATTGCACCAAAACAGGACAAAAACCAAAAACTCGAAATACGACTTGCCCGTAGGTGGAGGATAGCCAAGATGGCTCTAGATATATTCGCATATATCACAGCATGCAAGATCTCCCAAAGATTTCAGGTTACAACCCTTGGATCAAGAAATCTAATGTTAAGGTGAAATATAAGCAAAACCGGGCAACTTTAAGACTTGCAAGACCTGATGCCTCGATGGATGAAAATTGATCTCCATGAGTCATCTCTACCACTTATGCATCCTTGCATGAAGCAAGATCAGAAAGGGGAGAAAGAAGATCAAGAGCAAATTAGCCAAAACAAAAGGACTCCATGAGAGAGATGAACAAAGGTGATGTATTGCTACTTAAAGATGAATATTTTACAACCACTTCACCTGGAGAAAAAGAGAGCACAACATAGCACTCACACTTCTTAAACCGAAACCCTAGAACCCCTTGGTTAGGGTGAGGAATGGTTGGATGGTTAACTAGTAAGTCTCCATCCCATCTCGTTAAATAGTCAGGTAACCAACCCACATCTAATCCTATTGGATAGTACCAATAGTAGATATAGGAAAAACCTATTAACCCCATACAACATGGGTTTTACTCACACACTACGCTCGTGCATATTTTTCAAAGTACATGAGCCCGAATTCACTAAGTCATTAGCCTTTGATCCAATTTAATCTTCTCAAGCTCTTTCGCTTAGTTGTAAGTTCTTCTATGATAACCCCTTAGTTGTAAGCTCTTCTACGATAACTTCTTAGTTGTAAGTTCTTCTATGATCATGACACAGTCGTAAGATATCATGTGACCACCTTGTGGTCATAGATCCCCCTACAACTAAGCCAAACTCCAACTGACCCGTCTACGACAACCCATTGCATTGTGGGTCTGTCTGATAAGGCAGTTAGCATGAGTATTTATTGTCGAAAGAAGTGCACATAACTTCACCCTGGCAGAAACCGCCGCACGATCAGTGAGATACTACGTCTCTAATAACTCTCGTCGGACAGTTATCATTCAAAACATTAAGGCGTCTCTTGGCGAGGAGAAACTATTGCTGCCATGCAAGCTATATAAAAGTGGACGTCAAGGCGAAGAGAATATCCGGGACAGACCTAAGGGAGAGTAGCAGTAGAGCAGGACATTTTCATATTACTTTCTCCACTGTAATCATTTCATTGAGTAATATCTACATAAGAAGTATGATTGTTATTCTCACAGCAGAAGGACCGAATCTGTATAAAAATCCCCATATCTTCTCTTTGCATGGTCGTAGTCAGATATTCAAGAGTTTCTCAGAACCCAAACAAATTATACATAAAATCCATACTAAAACATCGATATCAAGTAAAAAAGAACCGAAGGAGTACTACTTGTAACAAGTGTAGATGCATATCATGTACAGCATGCATGGAAGGTTTGTATGGACACGTCGGCGTCATTGCGATGTCCGTCCACCGATCATACATTGCTGTGCACATACCCCTTCTTTCTTCTACAGAGATTAAGACAGATCGAAATCTTGTACGGATCTAAATATGACTTTGCTCTTTGGGGGATGATTGATACATATCATGTATTCATTGGAGGGAGAGAGGCTGGTCGTGGTCACCTCACCTCACGTCGGCGTGCCAGAAGGAAAACGAACCGCACCAAAACATAGCTTTCTAGTCTGAATTACTCGAATATATCAATACTACCGTGTATGGATGAGGACAAACAAGTCAAAAGAAGCCATGCATGATCACTCAAGAGTTTGAGGTTACGGTTTCTTTCTTTGTTACTTTTCAAATTCAGTTTCTTTCTTTCTTTCTTTCTTTCTTTCTTTCTTTCGCTTTAGACTTCAGAAGTGTGAGAATACGATCAAGCAGGAAATCTTAAAATCTCTTTTGGCATTGACATGCACGTTGTTTAGACGAAATCTCTAATGGCATTGACATGCACAAATGTTTAGTGGTACACGCAATGAGTTCTCCCTCAAGTCTTAACTAGTATAGTAGCTATAGACTCGGGAGCAAGGATAAAAAAAAAACTCGGCCAGTGGCCTGTTCTTTTGTAGCTCTAGCTTATGACTTTTAGTTGTGACTTGTGACTTTTAATTATTCGTGCGAGAAATTATAGAGTAACTAAAATTCACGTGCGGTTTTTGCCGATATAAATAAAATTGGTACAATATGTACTACAATTAACTAGTAGACTCCATCTTGAAAAGACACTCCGTTTAAAGCTAATTACTGTAGAAAAACCAAAAGCTGAAGTCAAAAACCACAAAAGAGCAGACCCACAAGCTGGTTACCGGCCGTACTGGCTTAGATAAAAAATTATCGGTCTGAAAAAAGTTCTAAATTTAAATATTAATTTTTGAATTTAAATTGATAAACAATAATTTTAGGCAGTAACAATCTAATTTAAATTTTGAGTTTAAATTTTATTTGATAAAATTCAGTCGGTTTAAAACCATAACCGGTACCACATGAGGTCCTATATGTTTTTACGTTTCCAGTTTTTGAATCCTTGCTAGTGAGTCGAAGGACATAGGAGCATGCACAACTATGTAAACAAGAGCAACAATAAACAGTTTGGTCCTAGGGGACACTAGTAGTATAGTGAATACTCTCCTCCTTATACCCGGGGGACTCTCCGCGCGGAGGGAGCGCCAGCTCACTCTGCGCCAGCGCTCCGCCAGCCGCGTGGCCGCCGAATCTTCGTACGGTTGGGTGAGATGTTTTGCGAAAAAGTCCCTGTATTTTCCTGAAATTACGTACAGGTCCTTGGTTCTCACGAAAAGGACCCTGCCAGTTTTTTTAGCCCCTCCACTTTGCAGGATAGCGCCTCGCGGTTTTTGAAATTGTGCACGGGTCCTCGTTTGTTTACGTACATGTCCTCGTTTTTTTGCGAAAAAGACCTTTACCTTTTTCGAAAATACGCATGTGCCCTCGTTTTTTGCGGAAAAAACATTTACCTTTTTCGAAAATACGCATGTGCCTTCAATTTTTTTAAAAAACTCCTCACGAATTATCGCATCTTTTACTTTGGTACGTACAGTGGCTGACGCGATGTGACGCTGCGCCTATGAGTCTAGTGCATATGAAACTTAGAAGTTTCCATAGGGTTTGGTTAAAGGGTGGGTCATGACTCACAAGTTGGTAAAAAAAACAGTTTCCCAGGTTTCCCAGCTGCAGATCTACAAATTAATGTGCAAGCATGACTAGCGAGACCCGAGACAGGTACTTTTGCTGTCACTATCCGTGCGCATAAATCAAGCAGAACTTGGCGTCGTTTCAAGATAATAAATGTATCGGTCGTCCCCAACTCAATCGGTATGCGCTGTCCTTAGCACGTACGCTATTGTTTTCTTCTCTCTGTGATTGGCCAAGAAACAGATTTTAGTATGGTTGTTAGGATTAGTATCGATCCCGTGACACCATTAGCTGGTGCATACAGTTGTTTACTAGTCTACTCTAATACTAGTAACTAGAAGCATGGGCGCGGCGCCACGCCGCACCAGACACCGTACGTAAAAAAATAAAAGAGACTGTAATTCGTGATGAGTTTTTAAGAAAAACGGGGGCAAAAACGTAATTTCAGAGAAGGCAAAGGATGAGTTTCAAAAAAAAACGGGGGCAAAAACGTAATTTCAGAGAAGGCAAAAGGGACATTCGGAAAAAAGAGGACCCGTTAGAAAAAACCGGGGGGCAAAAACGAATTTTCGAGGAAGCAAAGGTTTTTGGAAAAATCGAGGACCAGACGTAAAAACGGGACCGTCGCAATTTCAAACCGCGGGGCCATCCCGCAAAATAGAGGACCCAAAAAATTCCGGTGAAAAAAATTCCAAGGACCTTTTGAGAACCGGGGACCTATACGTAATTTGGAAAATTTGGAGGAAATGGCTCCCCGTGATGAAGATTCCCCGCCACGCGCTGTGTGGGGATGGACGCCCGGGGCCTAATCCCTGCATAATCGTAAGTATACACTTGGCCTAGGATGTAGAGATCTTGACTTGGTTACTGGTGAGCCACACATGCATGCTAGCGTCGAGTGTGCACACAAGGCTGGGTAACCGGTTGCCAATGCCAGTATACCAAGTTACAAGCATTAGACGAGTTATAAGCATTAGAAACTGTAACACCCCTGTTTTTAGAAACAGGAATATCGTTATCTTCCGTAACATTTCAGAAATTCAGTTACGGATAAGAGAAGCATTATGTCTGCTTACAAATATTTCAAAAGTTAGTTTGACTGAAATAAAGACCTAACGATCAGTTTTAGAAATTTAATGGACGTCTAAATCTAAAACTTAACTTACATTCAGAAGATCCAAGAAAAATCTATATGAACGCTTGAGTGCGGCCGTAACCCTAACACGAATACTCGTAACATTCTTTCTTCTCTTCATCTCTGTGTTGGTGGAAAATGAAGCAAGACTGGGTACAATCAACCGTATTCAACAAGTCACA
Organism: Bonia amplexicaulis; assembly: GCA_036346245.1. Classification (NCBI taxonomy): domain Eukaryota; kingdom Viridiplantae; phylum Streptophyta; class Magnoliopsida; order Poales; family Poaceae; genus Bonia; species Bonia amplexicaulis. Next base: position 30,457,425 of record CM070741.1, read on the forward strand.
TGGAGAAATGCAATATAGCTACTTGCCAGGATTTCCAAAAGATAGGAATATATGGGTTTTACCAAGTATTTGTGGATGCAGTTTTGTTCATAAACATTTTTAAACAACGAAAGAACAATACTTCTTAAAGAGTCGAGGTTTCAAACTTGATTACCATATTTCAACATTTCCAAATCATTTTTAAATCTACTTATGCTTCATTTTTAGATTCACCCATTAAACACAGCTTCATTTACCGGAAGCACGGCGTGTTCGAATACCATTAATCATGACTCTGCAAAGCTGTCCAGCTTTACCCACAAGATGTCGTAATCCCCGTGTCCGGGGTTAAGAAAACAAGGCTTTTCACTACTCAATTCTTTATATAGCCTCTACCCAGTAGGTCTCCAGTTCCCAACAAACTCGAGTGGCCCATAGCCTCGCCCGATTTGTTGCAACCCTACCATTGTATGGTTAACCATCTCCCATACGAACTCTCCCTCGGTCTCCCCCCACCCTTTGTAGATATTCAATCGAACTTGAGCAGTTACTAGGCCAGGTTTGATGAATCAATGCTTGTAGTTGGGTGATCGTTATGTTCTTTGCTTGACATAAGGTTCTAGTCCTTAGATTTCACTGAGGCAACTTCCACGAACAAACCCATATTTCAGTGCCCACTGCACTACTACCATTCCAATCCAAACCTCCACCCTATGATAAAGTCATGGGACCCGGCCAACTCATGGCCTCCCGCGATCCTTTCTTATCCTAGAACCATTTTTAAAATTATGACAGCAAAGTGCTAAGTCTCTTAGCAATAGAAAATTGTTGAATTCCAGAATTACCATGATTACATTAATAATATATACAATATTACTAAGTCTTGTTAAGGTGAATATGGTCATCAAATTAAACAAAGCTTTTTGGGTGGTAGGACATTAGCTAATATCATGTCATTCTAAACATTTATTGTACAAGAAATAACAACTTGTAAATAACATAATGAAAGTACTAATAAATAAATAATTAAAGGAATATATGTTCAATATGTTCAAAAACATGTGACTTGCCTTTTTGTCCATAGTCCCTGATTATCTTACTGTACTCTTCAGATTGGACATTGACTTCTTTAATTGCTCTTGTAGTCCTTCTGTTGACCCACTCGTGTAGTCCGGGTACTAGCGCGGAAGATGAATACAAATGACTTCCTGCTTTGCAAAATGCAAGCGGGAAACAAATTACCATAAAATGACCAAAAAGACATAACGAGTAACGGTTTGGGCGGTTCGGGTTTAGGCGGTGTTTGGTTTGGCTATTTGGAGTTAGGAATTGACTTGGTGGGTTTGAGGCGGCCGAAATGGCTATATTTGGGTTATCGAACTTTTTGTGAATAGTAACGACCGGAATGGTATTGGACATGGGTTTGAAATAACATCTATACTGACTATGGTTTATCAAAGTTCATTTAGGTTAAATGGAGTCGAATGTGGTTTTAAGGGGTTTAAGACGATCGAATTGAATATACACATTTTATGGGTTTCGGTGAATAGAGATGGCTTGAAGAGTATTTGAATTTGGGTTTGGAATGATGTTTGAGCTAATTAGGATTTTATTGGTGTCTAATTTGACCAAAGGGAGTAGAAATTAGACTTCACAGGGGCAAAACAGTCAAAATGACTATAAATATGTTTTTCGGATTTTGGATGAACAGTAAGAGGTGCCTACTATTCATAACGGTCTGCCTTTGTTCACGGTGAGTTACGATCTTGTTCACTCTGTGTTTTCTTGTTCATACCAGGTCCATTTGCTATAGTGTCGGGTCTGCACTGTTTGCTAACGGGTTGGACTGCTATAGTACCGGATCGAGCATTGTTCATCGTCTTCCTCATGCGCACTGTAGCGGCCGAACAGAGGATTTTTGCAAACGGCGAATCCCGATGCTACGGTCAACTTCAGCGGAAACCGGGGGCATGGATGGACACCTGGGACTAAGGGGAATCCATTTTTACCTTGGATGCGATCGAGGATGGCCAAAACTTCGTCGACGACGAGGTGTCTTCACGGCGGATTTTAATGGCAGCATGGGCTATAAGTGTTAAGGGGAGAAGAGCACTGGTGTTTGAGCATCCTTGGGGTGAGGGGGTGTCGATGGTATGGTCGGTACGGGCTGGGGCAGCTTATGGTGGAGCACCCACAGTGGGGTGGTTTTGACTGGTGAAGAGAAGGTGGCCGAGGAGCTATAGAGCTTGGTTAGCCATGGAGATTCTTCGATGGGGTTCCTGGCGTCATGAAGATGCTACCGGTGCGAGCAATTGAAAAGTTATAGACTATGCAAAGAGAATTGAAAATTGGCTTACTTGGAGCTTTTCCGGTGTCGGCGGTGAAGCTGCGATCGAAAGCTCAATTATGGTGTAGGTGGCTTGTCTGAGCACCAGTGCGTCTCAATGGAGGGGGTTCGAGGTTTTAAATAGGTGTCTTGAGGCGGTTTGAGGGAGGGGAGATATTTCGGGTTGGGGAGGCGTTGGAGAGTTCAGTAGCTTGAGGAGGAGTTTGCGGCTGTGGTATGGTGCCTTGGGCATCGAGAAGTCCATGGGCGCAGGTTGCAACTGTGAGGAGAATGCTGGGTGTGGCAGAGGCGTGTATGGGGTAGCGGCTGGTTGTGAGAGGGAGTGGCGGCAACGAATTTGGTTTTGGTCACTCCAACGTGTGGACAGGGTATAATCAAGGATGCGTCAGTTCATCACAGACGAGGTGTACGGTGGCTGGCGACGTGGACCGAATGAGAAGGAGGTGGTGAGATGGCAGCGGTGAGTTTTGTCGTATGATAAATAGTGTTAGCCTGCTGGTTTTGCACAAGTGAGCAGAGGAGGTAGCAAAATTAAGAAAGGATTATGCCAGAGAATGGATGGAGTGTTGAATTGGGCAAAGATTCAAATGAAATCAAAATCCAGTAAAATTCAATACATTTTCAAATTCTGGGTTGTTTCAGAAACTTACAATCTTAATGCGAGTATGAGAATTAAGAACGACATCCAAGCCCTTCGATCAAAGCAGCTGGTTCGAGATGGCTTGCTAGGCTGTAGTGTCCGGGCTTTTGTTGCTTCCATACATCTGTAACGAGGTCGCAATTGCTTCAAGAACATGGCACCCCGATAGGAACCGTTGACTCACTCTGGCAGTCGGCCAGGACAGAAACGGTTCGATGTGGCCAGTTCCTTATTGATGCGGATGATTCGGACGTACGGAAGAAAATAGTCCAGGGCTTATTTGGAACACATTAATTTGACCGGACTTGCCCAGATCAGATCATTTGGGATACTCTCGCATCCCTCTCGCATAGTACTACATGGAATACATGCCTGTTGTTTTCGGCTGCGGCTTATGGCTTTTGGCTGAAATTTTTGAATTTTGGCTGTTTACAGTATATATTACGGAGAGACAGATACTCACTTGCGATTTTGGTTGATACAGATGTTGGGCTTTTAACGTGTAGATCGTTTAACTTGTAGACCCCGTCTTAAAAAAAATACTTCGTTTGAAAGTTAGGTACTGTAGCAAAAGCCAAAAACCACCAGCTTTTGACTTAAAGAACATGCCCGTATACGTACCCTTGACTGAAGGGCAAACCAATGAAAACACTGGGATTGGCCGGTCCCCTATCTACGCTTGTCAATTCTTTTTAGAGAGGTGCTAAAGAGCATTTAAGTATTTTTTAGGTTACGAGTACTTAGATTTTAAGACGTTGGATCTCTATTCAACAGATCCTTCATATTCTTTCCCTCTAAAAAATGAACCTGGAGCGTTGGATCTTCATCTAACAGATTTTCTATACCCTAGCCACTCTAAAAATAATATGAGTGCTTCGAATCTGAGACGTTAGATGGAGATCTAACGTCCAAAAAATATAAATGCTTCCAACCCTTAAAAATACCTTAGTGTTCTTTAGACACCCCCTTCTTTATAAAAGAATCTTGACAAAAAAAATGCACTCGACGAATAGACATTTTTGTTACCGTCATGATCCAATAAATGTCTGTAGCCGTTGTAACGAACATCGAGCGGCAGATGCCATGCGACGACCAAAGATGCAATACACCTGCTTGTTACCTTCCAACGCTTAATTAATAGCAATTTGTCGCGAAACGTTAGGGTTTTTTTTTAATCTACAGATATTGTCAAGAAAGTGCATGGCTGGATCCCTCCCCCGCTACTCGAGCTCCTAGGGTGTGGCGAGCATGGAAAGAGACGGCCATGGCAGTTTCCTAATTAACCATAAGAGAACACGCTGCCACTTTAATTATTGCTTGATTAGTTTACATCGTACTCTATAGTTGATTACTATCTGAAGGAAGGAGATGACCATTAGAGTACAAATCGCCACTTTAGTTAACCATTCAACGAGTACACATCTGATTTCTTATTCCTCCCCACATGGCACAGTTGCACTAAAATTCTAACCTATTTTTTCTATTTTTATAAACCACCATTAGCTAAGTATAATTTCAACCAGCTACAGTACAAATTCAACCATAAACCATTAAAATTCAGCCCAACCGAGCACCACCAAATTTGTTAACCATTTAACGAATACACATATCTGATTTCTTATTCCTCCCCACATGGCACAGTTGCACTCCTTGGGCCCTCTTAATCGCCTGTGTTTTTTAAGTGGGAGCAACTGGGTCACCAATAGCACAAGATCGAGGTAGCAGAATCAAATATAAAAAAGTCAATAAATAATCGACCCAACACACATGGCTGGCTGGTGGGAATCAAACTCCAACGGACTAACAAACAGTTAGCTCTCACTCATACCTATCTAGGAAAACGAAATCTCTCTTTTGATGCACTTCCGTCTTCACCGGCCGAAGGATGAATATACGACTGAGTCACTGACAAGTGGGACACATGGTTCAGATAAGCTAAAGCTCCGCCTGTGAGCATCTAACCAGATCAGCAATTATTACCGCACACGTCACTTGCACGCCATGGTCAGCACACATCACTTTCCATCGTCCTCAAGAATCCTTGGCAGTAGACAATAATTTCTTAAAATTTTTTGGCATTAGTAATATAATACAGCGGAAAATTCACAAGATTCACCAAAACCAAGAGCTAAAGATCACAAGTCACCAGAGACATTCAGTCCCACCGATCTAACAGTCGACCAGAGAGCAATCGAACCACTCGGCCAATCGGACCGGATGATTGGGGCGGTCTGATCGCTCCACGAACAGAGGCAAAAACAACACTGCCCACGACCAAGAAAAAAAGGACAACTCTTCAACTACTGATCCAAACAAGATAAAATTTGGTACAAACCCTCCCTATGATGTCAGAAACTATTCCAATCATTGATCGAAAAGATCATAGCCAAAGTTCCAACCTTACACAAAATAAGGAAAATTGCACTAAAATCGTTTAAAAGAGAAAAACTCTTATTTGCACTTGCCTGTGAGTCCTTGATGATCTAAATGATCTTGGATGTATTCTCACATGTCATAGTAAACTAGATCACAATATGTAGGACTGTAATGGCAACAAAGGGGTGAACGATGGCTTACAAGTTTTTTTCAAGTGTTCTCAAATACTTCACTCCAGTAACTATAGAGCTATGAAGATCAAAATTGAAAACCAAGAACAAATCAACAAACTCAAAAACCAGAGGGCTAGGTTCAGCACCAGAACAGCCTGACCCGCCATTGAGGTGTGGTTTGACTAGCAACAACACGACAGTTTAACCGGTGGTGCCCTGACGGTCTGACTGACTAGCGTCATGACTGACGACAAGATTGTGGTATGACCTGTGACCGGGTTAAGGAGCAGTATGACCGCTCATCTGTCTCCAGAACAGAAAATCAGCCCGAGTCCGAACCACTTTTGGTGCAACACCAAAAATTCATAGCCAAATAAGTTGAACCTTTGCGTACACCTAGTTTAAGGTCTCAGAAATATATTCTATCCAAAAATCATTTGAATTCTTATCAAAATTCAAACATTTCTTAAGAATAAATAAAGTTACACCAAAACAGGATAAAAGCCAAAAACTCAATACTCGTGGGTAGATGTTGCCCAAGATAGCTCTAAATGTATTCTCACGTGTCATAGCAAGCAAAAATCTCTCAAAGATTTGAAATAAAAACTTTGGTATCAAGAAACTTCAAGATTAGACCACAACCAAACAAAACTGGACATCTTCGAAATACTTAAGACCTGGTACCTAGATGGATGTAATTTGGTTTCCATGAGGCATCTTCATCACTTATATGTTCTTAGCACACAACAAGATCAAGAAGAAGAGAAGATGTCAAAACCAATAAAAATATGAGCAAATCAACCAAAACAAGAAGACACCATGAAAGATGAACAAAATTGATATATTACTACTTGAGTACGAAGGTTTGATAGACACTCCACTTAGAGGACAAGAGAGCACACTACAATATTCACTCTTCTCTAACCCTAACCCTACAATGCAAGTTTGGGATGATAGATGGTTAGATAGTTAGTTCCAATATCTCTCTCAACACAGAGCTTTCACAAGAGCACACACAAAACTTTCAACACAAGAAAACGTAACCCTAACTCCCTTTCATTTAGCATAAGAGATATTGTCTCTTAATACATATAAAGGTTTAAGTGTTGACTCCTCATGTTACACCTAACCCTAACAGCCAGCCCACACTTAGAGGATACATCCATTTACAATTGGAAAATTTGATAACCCACACATAAACGAATTTTACACTCACGTACTTGCACGATTTTCAAAGTGCGGCTTCCACATGGCTCCGATAGCCTGATAAGACTCTCCATCCTCTATGGCGTGACCTAATCCACTTCAGGCCACCACCGTGGTTTTATAAACCACCTCTCTACTCGGTATTGGATAATTTATGTAATTGCCACCCACCAGCGTCCACGATGCTTCTCATCAAAGCAAACTCTAATATGAAGTTTGTGATGGCCAATGACTTGCCACGAAGCCTATACGCCTCCGATCCCCCCAGATCATCTCCACTTGAAACAGCCCAAATCCAATAGTACATTATATGTATGCACTTATATCATCACGATTCTTATCTTTCTCCCGTACTCCTCCGCTTGAGATGTAGTCTTATCTAGACTTACGTGACCCTCCATAGCCTTAGACTCCTCCTTTAGCCTCGGTCATGCCATTGACCTTCAACAATCACCAAGTGCTCTACACATCAAATAACAAGCAATCGTCCTAAGCACAAATAACATGCACTTGACTCTCATTAGCAAACATCACATAGCACTCCCCACCATCATTAACATAACGGATGGACTTCCGACATGACTGACATTTGTATGGACTTTCGCCATAACTAACACTTACATGGACTCCCGTCATAACTAACACCTTACAAGGACTCCCTAAAAGCTCCTAGAGTAACAATACAACTGAGACACAACTCAACTCACTCAGCTCAGCACTAGCCGGTCTGACTCCCAACTAATGACCGGTCAGACCGCTTGAGTCAACCCTGGTCGAACCCCGGTAATAGGCAAGCCGATCTGATCACAGCAACCATGCCGGTTAGACCACCTGACACCCCTCTGATCGGACTGCCGTCATACGATCGGTCGCACCGCTCTCAAAACCTTCGCGCAATAAAATAAAGATCCCTCTGGAATAAATGTAACACCAACTAGAAATCGGTCACACCGAGCCATCGGTCGGACTGCTGCCCACAACCGGTCAGACCACTCCGGTCAAGCCACCGTCCATAGCAAGTCAGACCGCTGATCACCTGACAGCAAAATCAGATAATGCAGGATGATACAAAATCAAACTCAAAATTCGACAAGGAAGTACAAGTAAAATTAAATGCTCATCACATAACATAAAATAACCTTCCCATGGTCTCACAACTCCCAAGTCAAAGTCACAAACCAAAACCACGCCATCAAAACAACGTTGCAATCCAGAGTGATTAATCTGATCAAGACAAGAATTAACAACCGGATTATCTCAGCAAAAGAAAAAAAAATCCTGAACCGTATGTGCAGCTAGCCTCCAGGAATCGTGGTTGCCGCACAGAGCCACCCATCTCTGTACAAACAGGCAGTTACATGTACTGCAGGTGGCAGCCGTCTCTCTCTCTCTGTGATACACACTCCAATCTCCTTGGGTCATACATGCCTTTTGCTTGGCCACCCGTTTCCTGGCACTTAATGCGATTTCCATCCAATACATATACGCATACACGCGTGTGCTTCTCTCTCACGAACACTCGCCACCAGACAAAGCGCGCGCGGCGCGACCACACAGTCGACAGAGGCAGATCGTTTGAGAATAGGCGCGCCCGGCCGTGAAAACCAAGGGCACGTACGTTCTTGGGCAGTCGGTAGCCATGGTGTTCGCGTCCGGCGGCGGGGTGGCGGTGGGGGATGTGCTGACGGCGCGGTTCGCGCGGCAGGTGGTGCTGGGCCGGTGGTTCATGGTGTTCGCGTGCCTGCTGATCCTGTCGGCGTCGGGGGCGACCTACATCTTCGGCATCTACTCCAAGGTGCTCAAGTCGTCACTGGGGTACGACCAGCGCACGCTCAACACGCTCTCCTTCTTCAAGGACCTCGGCGCCAACGTCGGCGTCATCTCGGGGCTCATCAACGAGGTCACGCCGCCGTGGGTCGTGCTCGCCATGGGCGCCGCCATGAACCTGGCGGGCTACCTCATGATCTACCTCGCCATCGACGGCCGCACCGCACGCCCGCCGGTCTGGCTCATGTGCATCTACATCTGCGTCGGTGCCAACTCGCAGTCCTTCGCCAACACCGGCGCGCTCGTCACCTGCGTCAAGAACTTCCCGGAGAGCCGCGGCATCGTGCTCGGCCTGCTCAAGGGCTTCGTCGGCCTCAGCGGCGCCATCTTCACGCAGCTTTACCTCGCCATCTATGGCGACGACGCCAAGTCGCTCGTGCTGCTCATCGCCTGGCTCCCCGCCGCCATCTCCATCCTCTTCGTCCACACCGTCCGCATCATGCCGTACCGCCCGAGCCGCCGCGGCAGCAGCTCCGCCGCCACCAGCAACGACGCCTTCTTCTGCTTCCTCTACATCTCCATCGCGCTCGCCACGTACCTGCTCGTCATGATCGTCGTGCAGAACCAGACCAACTTCTCGCACGCTGCCTACACCGCGTCGGCCACCGCGCTCCTCCTCGTCCTCTTCCTTCCCCTCGTCGTCGTCATCAAGCAGGAGTACCGGATCAAAAGGGAGCTCGAGGAGTCTCTGCGCGAGCCCCCCACGGTCACCGTCGAGAAGCCAGCAGCCTTGCAAATGACAGAGCCGGCGAGCACGGCCAAAACAGAGGCGGAGGCGTCAAAGCCGTCGCCACCGTCGTCCTCGTCGTCGTCTTGCCTGGGCTCCTGCTTGAAGCACATGTTCAACCCGCCGGCACAGGGGGAGGACTACTCCATCCTGCAAGCGCTGGTGAGCGTCGACATGCTGGTGCTGTTCTTGGCCACCATCTGCGGCGTCGGCGGCACACTGACGGCGATCGACAACATGGGGCAGATCGGACAGTCGCTGGAGTACCCGGCGAAGAGCATCAAGACCTTCATCTCCCTCATCAGCATCTGGAACTACGCCGGCCGCGTCACGTCCGGGTTCGCGTCGGAGATCTTCCTGGCGCGGTACAAGTTCCCGCGGCCGCTGATGCTGACGCTGGTGCTCCTCCTCGCCTGCGTCGGCCACCTCCTCATCGCCTTCGGCTTGCCGCAGTCGCTGTACGCGGCGTCCGTCATCATCGGCTTCTGCTTCGGCGCGCAGTGGCCGCTGCTCTTCGCCATCATCTCCGAGGTGTTCGGGCTCAAGTACTACTCCACGCTTTACAACTTCGGCTCCGTGGCCAGCCCCATCGGCGCCTACATCCTCAACGTACGCGTCGCGGGGTACCTGTACGACGTCGAAGCCGCGAAGCAGCACGGCGGGACCCTGGCCGGCGGGGACAAGACGTGCATCGGCGTGCAGTGCTTCAGGAAATCGTTCCTCATCATAACGGCTGCCACAGTGGTCGGCGCGCTCGTGTCGCTGGTGCTGGTGTGGAGGACGAGGAACTTCTACAGGGGCGACATCTACGCCAAGTTCAGAGACACCGCCGCCGAGGAGTTTCTGGCCGGTGATTCAGCGGAGGAGCAGAAGCCAAAGGAGGAGTCAACAGCGGTCGACGGGAGGAAGGGGTAGCGCCCACCCATGGCGGGTGCTTGGGATGACCTGGTCAAAGCTACCATACTCGTTTGACACTTGGGTTTGAGTTGGTATTTGTATCATCTCTACGCAAAAAGTGCTTCGCTGCTGCTCGCAAATTAAGGAGAGAGATCTGGCCAAATAGGCTTGTCAAGCTCGAGACACAGTGCTGTTAGACAGTTAGGCTGGTTCACATACTGCATGGCACAAATAGTCAATAAATTGTGTCAGTCTAGCCGACCGGTCGTATGGTGTTTGGACGAGCACATCGGTACAGTAAGCGGGCCAGACCGGTACACGCTGTAACTCTTCAGTGTTAGTAGAGTAAAATTGTTTATTGTTAGTAAGTAAAATTATTTATATTAAGATTATTACACTCTTCTAAATATGGACAAATGACTTGACAATAAAATTACTTATAATTGATACTAAAATTACTTATAATTAATAATAAAATATTTATGATCGTGCTCAACAAATCATTGATAGCCCGGTATAAACATATCCCATACATTTCAATCCCCCTCCATACCGTGCCTGTATCAGAGTATCCGGCCGGTGCCGTCCGTGCTGGGTTGCCATTTGGCCAGGACTGTAAAGATAGGTCAAGGAAGGGCAATGGAGGGTTTGATGTCATCAATGTAGCTACTGGTTACTGCAGGTGCTTGACTAGACTACTCCATTCAAATTTATAAGATATATTTTTTAATAATTTTATCTATAAATATAAGACGTATTTCATATTTCAATATAAAACTAATATGATGTCCATTTTATACTCCTATAATATACAACTTTATTTGCTATTATCTACATATATGTATTAAATATAGTGCTTAAAGATAATAATTAAAGGTAATCTAATTATTTTATTATCTTCTTGATGTACATTTCAGAAAAAAATAGTCTTATAAATTTGGACCGAGCGAGTGACATTCAGCTAGGGCTGTAAACGAGCCGAGCTCAAGCGAGCTTGGCCTTCTAGGCTCGAGCTCGGTAGAAGCTCGAGCCGAGCTCGAATTGGGGTTCGAGTTTGAACCTGGGCTCGAGCCCGGCTCGGCCTAAGCTCGAGTAGGCTCGAGCTCGACTTGGTGAAGCTCGATAACAGTTAAAATAATTTATTATACAATATTTTTCAATAATAATAAAATTTTAAGTTCGAACTCGGCTCTAGTAAGCTCGATAACAGTCAAAATAATTCAAATATACACTAATTTTCAACAATAAGAAAAGCTCGAGTTCGAGTTCGGCTCGAGTAAGCTCGGTAAGAATTAATATGTATTACTATTTAAGTTCGAATCGGAGCTCGCGAACTATTCGAGCTCGGCTCGGTAAAGCTCGTGAGCTTGAGATCAAACTCGAGTTCGACTCGTTTAAAGTTTGAACCGAGCTCGAATTGAGCCTAAAACGAGCCGAACTTAAGTAACTCGCTAGCTTCGAGCTTTTTTATAGCCCTACATTCAGCAGCGGAAAAGTAGTGCGAGTACTAGTCTCTTAACATTTTGCTGTTTTGTGGACACGTGTTGCGCTCCTATCTACTGGAGACGAAAGGGAGAATTCATGTTCCAGATGGGAATCTTGGAGCTCGATCGTAAATCCTTTCTCTGAACTCCGTAAGTACAGGAAAGTAGGAAACCGAACGAGCAATATGAACGGCAGTGCAGTGCTTGGCTCTGTTTTACTACTACTCTGTAGTCTGTTCTCTGCACTAGTACTAGCTACAGTTAAGATGGCGACAGTCACTTGCAAGGACTTGAGTGACGCTGCTTCCAAGAGTTAATGGCCGGCATGCACTGCAGTCGGTTCGCCTTGCTAGTATCTTAGTCCAAATGTATCTCAGGAACCGATGGTTATGTACATGACCCACAAAACGACTGAATTAGGTCCCGTTGTTTCGATTTCAGCTTCTGATTTATTTTTACTATTCATAAATTTCGATTTTTTCTGAATTTTTGGTTTTTAGCTTTTTTGTCGGTTCTTTTTTTTCGTACTCATTTGCGTTGTCCGTGATGAGTTTTCTATTTTTAAATTTTTTAAATTTAATTATGCTAAATAAGCCACCTTCAACTACAGTAAAATTTCAGCCACTATAATACAATTTCAGTCAAAAGCCATAACTTTTTAGCCCAACCAAGCAGGACCTCACAACCTGTCTCTCAAGAGGTCCACTCGTACAACCGTTGTGACGGTTATGTCTGAACATGAGAGCTTCTTGCTCTCGTGCTTCAATTTGCCGCCGCTGTTGCGAGCAGGCCTTTTGCTGGAAATATGGTTCGGGAGTTCAGGATGGCCTTCTTCCTTGTGTGTTCAGATTTGAGAGTTCGGCCATCCCACTCGTTCTTGTTTCGTATTTCAGTGTTTGGACTCAATCCCATCGAATGCCACGTAATTTTTCTTGCTTCAAAACTGTCGACCTCTGACGAGACGGATTGGTCTGAAAACAAAGATTTTTTTAAAAAGAATATGTCTGAAAATAAAAAGTAATACTACTCGCCAAGACTACTTCGAAAAAAATTTCGGAAAAAAACTGTTCAATTCCCAAACCGGAAAATATTCTAATGGAACCTTAGAACAGACCACGGAGGAAAAACCGACATCTGTTTTGGAGCGCTCGAAGTAAGGGCCTGTTTGGGACTGCTCTGCTCCAGTTTTTCCAGCTCTGCTCCACCAACTCCACCATGGAGCAGCTCCACTGTGGAGTTCTGGGCGGTGGTCTGTTTGGCACGATTAGCTCCAGCTCCAGGAATGTGAGGTTTCCCTGAGAAAGGTCCAATATGCCCCCTGAATGATGTTTGGTGTATTGGTGTTTACATTTATAGATGTACTGGCAATTAATAATACAGAAACTACTTATAGCCATCGTGTGCACGAATACAAGTAATGAAATAACAAAAAAATAAGCGATGCTTGTTTGAATTTTTCGCCACTTTGTTTGAACGATGCATGCAGATAAAAGCTTTGACCTACCTGTAAGACTTTGTAAAGATTGTTCAAGCTCCCAGCAACCCATCACTGCTTCCATTGCATGAACACGTACATGCTGCTGAAGTTGTTCCAGTAAACATCATGATGACAAAAAGTACTACCATTACATAAGGATTGACACAGCACAAATCATATAATAGCAAATCAACAACCTTGGCAGAACTTCATGAAACAATATCTTGATTTTTTTTCACCATCCCAAAAACTATAGAAATGGACTTCAATTATTTTTTCATTGATAGCTTTTGGTCAAGATTTAGACAACCAAGAATATAGCTAGCAAAAAGTATATCTATTACCATAAGATGAACAGACGAAACAATTCTTCCAAGCAAACAGGTCTTCTAGCAACGAACATAAAGATCAAGTGCATATACAACACTATCTCTGTCCTGAGATATGTGGTTTCAGTTTTGACATCCAATCATCCGTGCAAAGCAAACGCAGGAAGTTACTATCACAGAAGCAGAATGGAACAGATAAGCGCATGTAGAACAGAGACGCTAACATGCGCAGCCTCGCATGACCTCAAAACTCTCCACACGGAGCGCATCACAATTCACAAATCCAGTACTGCACATAATCCAAACTTATCCAATTCAACACCGATTTCCTCCAATCCGAATTGGGGAGCTGGTCGACGGGGGTGGCGACGCGGAGGCAGGTGACGTGGGCCTCCAGCGGCCACAGACAATGGGTGGGCGCGATGGCGCCTTCTCTCTCTCTCCCCCGCCGGGAGAAGCTAGGGTTCGGCGACACGGCCGCCACCGCGTCCATAGCGAGCCCGTGGTCGGGTAGTGGAATGCCATCGATTCTCTGGCCGGGAGGAGGTGAGGCGCGCGTGGCCGAAGCGCTTGCCTGCTGACCTCGGCGGTTGGGGGCTTTGGTTGGTGCGGGTGGGAGGACGAGCGGAGGAGCCGATGGTGGCGCGGAGGGGCGGAGGAGAGGAGGCACGGGTGGGGAGGAGAGGAGGCGCAGGCAGGTGGGGGCGGAGAGAGGCGGCGGGGAGGCGAGCAGAGAGGAGGCACAGGTGGGGCGGAGGAGGCAGGCGGGGCGGGCGGGGAGCGAGGCGCAAGCGGGCGGAGGAGGAGAGGCAGGGGTGGGTGGGCGGAGGAGGCAGCGTGTGCGTGGCGGGGCGTGGAGGCGGCGGGCAGGGCGGTGAAGAGGGCGAACAGGCGGAGGAAGAGGCGTTGCGGGCGTGGGGAGGAGCATCATGGTGGGTGGGGAATAGAAAATAATCGAATCGGTATGTTGTAATGGCGGTGGTGGGTAATTTTCTCCAACTCCATGAGGAGATACAAAACTTCAGCCTCTGAGTACCTTGAGGAGCTCCAGGAAAAACGTGGAGCGAGCCTTCAACTCCACCTTTTCTTGGAGCGAGTTTTGGAGTTGGACCGTTTGGCTAGACAAGTTTGGAGCGAGTTGAAAAAGTCGAGCGGGCGATCCCAAACAGCCCTAAATCTTAGGTTAACATGTATACTTAGCGGTGGAAGGGTGTATCAAGATTACTAACAATGGTTGTTTATAATATATATCTATATTATATATAAGTAGGACTAAAAATAATTTATACAATATATTATCTATATAGTTATCTATACAGTATTAAAAACATTAGACAACCGCCTATAAGGGGTGTGTTATTTTAGGCTATAGTTTATGATTTTTGGCTTAAAATTTTAAATTCTAGTTATTTGCGAGAGAAAGTATGGACGGAGATACTCGCATATGATTTTGTCTGACACAGATAAAATCAGAACAATATCTACTACAACCGACTAGTAGACCCCGACTTAAACTGACACTCCATTTAAAACTAATTATTGCAAAAAGTGAAACCATAAGTAAAAAAAAGAGCCAATAATATCATTGCATAATGTTGCCCAAACCTCTGTCTATCAGGAATTATTATTTACTACCATAATTATACTTTGATGTATACCACTTGATCGATTCGCAATATGCTAGTTCAAAAAACTCACGTGGAAGCTAAGTCCTTCCATGATGATCCTGTTTTTTTAATTTTAACTTTTGGTTTTTGAAAGTTAAAATAAATAGTACGATGTTTTGAAGTGAATTTTCTAAATAGTTTCGACGTCTTTACCATCTTATTATCTGCTGACATATAAAAAAATATAAAAAAAATCATAAGCCGCGGTAAAAAAACCTATATATATCAAGTTGCATCGAAATTCCCGCTGTAAATACGATGTGTGGCCTGGATATGGCAACTCCAATTTGTTAAGTACCACCCCCACGACTCTGCACCAGCTGCCCTCCCATCGCCGACATGCCTAAGAGAGAGCGCGACAGCGAGGACCGACCGAGCTCGTCGCGGCGGCGGCGGCGCAGCCCGTCCCCGTCCGACTCGGACGACGCCTCCGACTCCAGCGTCTCGCCGCGCCGCAGCCGGAGCCGCCACCATCGCAGGAGCCGCCGGAGGGACACCCCGTCCTCCTCCGGCGATGCGAGCGAGTCCCAGGCGTCGGACTCCGGGGGCCGCCGCCGGAGAAGGAGCGGCAGCCGTAGGCGGGGGGACATCACCGAGGAGAAGATCGTGGAGTACATGGCTAGGAAGGCGCAGAAGAAGGTATTGCGCGGTGTAGGCTGGGGTTTCCGTTTGGTTGGCTCTTGGGTTGCGGTTAGGGTTTTGATTGCTAACGTGTTATCGGTGAGGGCTGTGTAGGCCGAGAAGGTGGCGAAGAAGATGAAGGCAAATGCTGTGTCGGGGTACTCCAACGATTCAAATCCTTTTGGCGATCCCAACTTGACAGAGAAGTATGCGAATTCGTTTCCCTCTTCTGCTACATTGTGAATTGCATTAGTGATACTGCTTTGCTAGAGTAGAGATTTCGGTTGAAATTTGTTTGTTGGAGGGTGTCGTGGGTGACAAAAAAAAAAGGAGACTAAAATTTTCTATCATCTTCCCAGGAAAAACGGGGGAAACCCTGAAAAAGTTTAGGTTGTTGCTCGTGGATTATTATTCCTTTGATGTGCAAGAATAGAGATAGCTCTACAGATCCATGCACCCAGTGGTGCTGCTATTCCTTGAATCTTTGATAACTGTCTAATGTCTTTTTTTAATAATAAAAGTTAAACACTAGCTCAGTCGTCAACACCTATAACCTCAAGACATACATATACTGTAGGAAATGAGAAAACATTCTTGGTTAGTGCAGTGACTGCAGTCCAGTCAGATTTTGCAAATGCATGTTGCGTCTAAGCTGGATATGATTGTATTTGGGGAAGGTATCGAGGTGGTTTATTTTTTGTATTACTACTGAATAACCACTTGATATGGGTGGTATTCATCAGTTGCGAAGTTTTCTTAATGTAGCTAATAGCTGAGGGTAAAATTGATGTAGTGGCTAATTAGGTCTAGTATTGGGCATGTATGAAAATTGAATATATAGTTTAGTCATGTACCGACTTGTATGTATTATCAGTGATACTGATCAAATTTATGCCATCAGTTAACGATAGACATTTTTCTGATGTTGTCATGACTATATCATTGATTCCATAGGGACCATTAAACTTTTTCATAATGATTGTAGAAAACCTGAAAGCACAACTTGCTTAGTCATTTTGTGCACTCCCTAGGATGGATTGTCAATGGTTGCTACTATGAGAACTTTCTTGGAACAGTATTTTGTGTATTTGAAAGTTGACAAATTTGTGTTCTCTGAATACAAATTTCTTATTTGACCATGTCAAATTGACAATTGTGATGATTCACATGGTTGGTTTAGTTGTTCAAACTTATTTATACGATTTTGGACACGCCTTGTGATTAATGGTGTTGTACTGTTGTTTATGTTAATACTAGTAATTTTCCTTGTATGTGCTATAGTCTTACTGCTCTATGAGATATATTGTTCTTGAGCTATTATGTTGGGTTGTTGGGCCTTATGTAGTATAGTTTTGCACATTATTTTTAGACTATTGAAGGTACTAATTCACTTTCTGATGTTTAACTTTATTAGTGAATAGTATGAAAATGTTGGCTGCTGCATTGTAGATCATAGATTGTTTGCCATCTAGTTGTTGCATTGCCACTCTGACGTTTCTCTGAATAATTGCTTTAGTCTTTGACAATACCTAAAGAAGGATGCTCTCAAGTCTCAACCTCATCTCTTTACAGTTTTGTTTGGCGAAAGAAGATTGAGCGCGATGTATCTCAAGGACAAAAGGTGGACATTTCTGTCAAAGCTGAAAAGAAGAAACAGAGAGAAAGAATGGTAATATAAACTGTAAATTTCACTAGCACTAATATTCTATTTCCGTAATTATGAATTTGAAAAGAAGAAACATTCTATATCAGTGATGTACTTCCTGAAATTGGAGATGGACCTTCATAGCATTAACAGGGTGTAGACTTTAGCCTTTCAGTGAGCTTAACTTTTTACCATTTCCTTTATTTTTAGGAATGGACAAACTTTGTCTCGTGGCTGTTTACCAGATTTGTATTATGTTCCTATCATCTTGTGAAGGAAGTGTTGTGGCCCACAGTTCATTATGACTTGTTTGGGGTTGACAATACCTATGATATTAAATAATACATTTAAAGAAACAGATTATGAACTAAACATAAGCATAACTGGAAAAATGCCCTCCCAAAAAACAAAGCCTAGAAAGTGTAAACAAGTGACTTTACACATTCATAGAGATTATATGGGTTGATCTGTTCCCTACGCATTCATAGAGATTATATGGGTTGATCTGTTCCCAGCAAGAATATCGATGGTTTTATTCCTTTCACAAGTTTTTTATGGTTAATGGCCATCGTATACAAAATGCATATGCTGAATAGATCACTAGCCTGCGACTTTACTTTTTTTTTTCTTTCTAAAAGATGTTGAAGTCTATGCTTTTCTTCTAGTGCCTAATCCCTGTTCTTGCACTGTCAAATATAGGCTGAAATAGAGAAGGTTAAGAAAAGAAGGGAGGAAAGAGCAATTGAAAAGGCACAGCATGAGGAAGAAATGGTCTGTATATATCTCTGGTTATCATAAACCATATCTTATTTCAAATAATATTGCTTGTGGAACTAAATGCCTATTTTTGTATTTTGTAGGCATTGTTAGCCAGAGAAAGAGCACGTGCTGAATTTCAAGATTGGGAGAAGAAAGAGGAAGATGTTCGTATTTTATAACCTGACAAGCAACATTTAATTCTTGTTAAAATTAACATGGATCCATTATTAATCTAACAGTTTTTATGTTGGAATGTAGTTTCATTTTGACCAAAGCAAAGTTAGGTCTGAGATCAGGTTACGGGAGGGACGCACAAAACCTATTGATGTTCTCCTGAAGAATCTTAATTTCACAGAAGAATTTGATGTTGAGTTAAATGAGCCCTACTTGGTGTTCAAGGTATATGGCATTTCTTTTAGCCCTGTATGATACAGTTAATTGAAAGATTGGTTTTATGTTGGTTTTATGTTTGCACTTAACAGAAACCTCAAAATAAGGTTCCTTGGTTCCTTCTGCATTTAGGTGCTGCACTCAAACACACCATTTGTTTGTCATGGTTAACCTTGACAATAGAACAATAACCACTTACGGGAAAAAACTAATCCTCTCAGGTGCCAAAATCTCACTAAGTGTATTGCCAATGGACTGATTATCTTATGATGATTAAGTTTGCATTTCATGTAACATAATGACATCTAAGTTATATCACTCCGTCCATTTGCACCTTTGCTATTTTGGTTTGCAGTATGGTCCTTTCTGATATTTTTCGGAAAAAGTAGAGTAAATCCTGGTTTCGTTTAAAGTTTGGAACCACACTAGTACTTGTTGTAATGCTTGTGCTCCTTAGGCTTTTGGAAGTTTTTTAGTTTGGACAAATGATTTTTTTTTATTTTCTCTTCATGTAGTTGCATACTTTCCTCTCAGTATTCTCCTTAGGAGAAGATCTACTAAACTTAATTAAGCGGTATTTCCTCCTGTGAAATTTCCCCACCATAGAAGTCTTGCTTTACTTCCATGTACTTGATTCATAGGTATCTTATCAAGCTCTACAACTAAAAGTTCATTCATACATGCCTTGTTTCTCCTTATTCTCACCCACATGATCTTCAGTCATTCATAAGTTAATTTTCAGGCCAGACTTGTTCTTATACAAATGCAGTAGGATTCCAAGTTTGCATCATTCTTAGCATTCTCTTTCAAAAGGATGTCTCCCTGGCTTCATATCACAGATTTAGGACCTTCTCTTTCAAAAGGATGGCTCCCTAGGTGCTTATCACAGATTTAGGACCTCATTTCTTATAAAAATTCCATCTTCATTTACCTTAAGCATTACTAACAACCCATCAATAATTAGTGTGGAAATGAGAGAAAGTGGACCTCCCTGTGTAGTTCTCTCATTGGTTTTTAAAAATAACCATACCATCTGTTCCCACTACCTCCATACAACTAGCCCACATTTGAGTGAGATCTTTTTCCTTTAACAACTACTGAAACATATGTAATTTGCTAAATTGCAGGGATTAACAGTGAAGGAGATGGAAGAGCTACGTGATGACATTAAGATGCATCTCGATCTGGACAGGGAAAGCCAAATAAATGTCAACTATTGGGAGGTACATGTCTTAGCTTTTCCTCCTTTAATATTACCCTTTTCCTGAATAATCATGAGTGTGATGTGTATTGACAATGATACATACCATGTTGCTGCTGAATGAGCTTAATACCAAAATGGTATAATCGTAAATAGTAGGCGGCAGGATCCTCAGCTGACCGTATTTTTATATTTTGATATGTTAGATTCTATTTGGCAAAAATATTGTGTGGTGTCGAATGTCGGGACATGTTCTTTACCTTGTTATATTACACACACACAAACACGCACTACAAGAAGCTTTTTCTGGACTCCCTGGAGAACATAATCTTACTTTCAATATACCGCTTAAACGAATATGTTATACTTTTTTATCACTTTCTGTATACTTAAATACTAATTCTAAGATACTCCAATGCAATTTGGTTGAAAAAATTTCGTCGAAAAAAGAGCATATACACAAATTATGCTATAAAAATGGATTTTGATAAAAAAAATTCATAGAACTCACACACACATAGATATATACAATACATATATAATATGCACTGTATGTACATATGTTGTATATATCTATGCGTATGTTTACATATGTATGTGTACACGCACACATATACACATAGGAGAAATACCTATTTTAAGTCATGATGTCCTGACACCATGATGTTTACTTTGAATTCTTATATACCGCTTAAATGGTGCTGTTATATCTCTTTATCATTTTAAGCATACTTTAATAATGATTATAAGATACTTCGAAGTGAGTTCCATAAAAAAATCATCAAATTTCATTTTTTATAATATAATTTGTGTATATACTCCTTTTACATATATAAAATGGTATATATAAAAAAATAAAAGGTTCCGATGAATTTTTTTAACAAGTCACATTGGAGTATCTTTTTTTCTCGAACGACGCAGGAGAGCTGCGTGTCATTTCATTAAGAAGAAGAAATAAAACGGGTTACAAGGGAAGGCCAACCAAAAACCCAACAAAACTAAAGGGCTACAGTGAGAGGTCAAGAGACCTAGCCATCAACCCCACCCACCGCACCCACACACACCTAAACAAAACAACAAGGAACGCCAAAACCCTCCTTGACTTAGCACGGAAAACACGAGGGACCAACTTGGAAAGACTTGAGCACCAGTAGAACACCAAAGTCCACATTCCTCTTTCACATTTTGAAGAACCAATGGATACTTGGGAGCCTCCTCAAAACACAAAATTTACGTGCTTCCAAAGCTCCCGTGCCACCGAATTATCAGGCTATTTAGGCCCTTCTTAGGATCTTTAGGCAAGCCTTTTATGGACTTACACCACCGCCTAGAAAACGAGTATCGATGGTTGGGGGACATGGAAACCATCCCACTTGGAAGAATGACTGTCCAAACTTGCCTAGAGAAGACACAGGACGTCAGAATATGCTGGACGGTCTCCCCGACCTGATCACAAAGAAGGCACGCAGCGGGATGAGGCAAGCCACGCTTTGCAAGACGGTCTGCAGTCCGGCATCTGTTGTTGAGAGCAAGCCAAATGAAGAACTTGCATTTCGGGGAGCCCAACTCTTCCAAATTCTCTTCAAGGAGCAAACCTGACAGAACCAATGAAGAAGGCCTCATAGGCAGATTTGCTGTTGTAGCTGCCATTCTTAGAGAGGCGCCAAGAGTGCTGATCAGAAATAACAGGATCCAAGACCATATCATCCACCTGACACCAAATGGTCAAATATTCAAGGATCACCTGGACAGTTAAGGCGCCTTTGATATCAAATACCCATCTTCTATTATTCAGCGCCTCCTTTACTGTTCTCTTCTTGGAAATTCTCTTAGGAACCAACTTGATCAAGTTAGGAGCCAATTCCGAGATAGATTTTCCTTGAAGCCACCGGTCAGCCCAAAATTTGGTGCCTTCACCATTGCCAACCAGAGACTCAACAGCAACATTAAACAGAGCCTGAGCGATCCGTGGAATTTGAATTGGCAATCCCACCCAAGGCTTAGAGGGATCAGTTTTTTGATGCCAAGGCCACCGGATACGCAGCGCCCATCCCAAAACTTCCAAATTAAGAATGCCAAGTCCCCCATACTGTAACGGTAACTGGACTTTGCTCCAAGCAACCAAACAGTTACCACCGTTCGCCTGCTCTTGCCCTTTCCAAAGGAACCCACGCCTCCTCTTGTCCAGGGCCTTGAAAACCCATTTAGGCAAGTCGAGGGCGATCAAGAGATAGATAGGGATAGCAGAAAGGACCACCTTCACTGTAATAAGTCTGCCAGCCTTATTCATTAGCGACGCTTTCCAGGAAGGGAGGTTGTTGGGAACCTTGTCAACAAGGGGCTGCAATTCAGATTTAGAAGGCTTGCGGATATTGAGTGGAATACCAAGATAATTGATAGGGAAGTTCTTAATCTCACAAGGCACCAAGTCTGAAATTACTCCAATCTCGACGATCGAACCTTGAATAGGAGTTACCGAGCTCTTCTCCAAATTGGTGTTGAGGCCGGAGGCATGACCAAAAACCTCCAGCAACTGCTTAATCAGACATATATCATTACTTGCCGGCCGAAGGAACAGGATAACATCATCCGCATAAAAAGAAATCTTGTGCTGCACCTGAGGAACCGCCAAGGATTGCAGCAGGTTCTCACAAGAGGCATGACTGACCAAAGAGTTTAGAACATCCATGACGAGAATAAAAAGCATTGGAGACAGGGGATCACCTTGCCTAAGGCCCCGCTGATGGTGGATTAAATCCCCAGGCTCAGCATTGATCAGAACATGAGTTGATGCAGTAGATAACAGCAAACAAAGCAGATTACACCAACGGCGACCAAATCTAAGATACATTGGAGTATCTTAGAATTAGTATTTAAATATACCGAAAGTGATAAATAAGTATAACATATTCGTTTTAGTGGTATATTGGAAGTAGGAGTATGTACTCCCGGGAGTACGAAAAAGGCTTTATACACACACACATCTGTATGTGTGTGTATTTGTATGTATGTCTCTGTCTATATGTGTGTGTATGTCTATATCTATGCGTATGTGTATGTTTATATATAGAGACTTTTTTTTTGGTTTATGGTTGTGGCTTATAGTTTTTTACTGAAAATTTTGAATTTTGGGCTGTTCGCGACAGAGATTACGGAGAGAGAGAGATACTCGCTTGCAATTTTGGCTGGTACAGATGTTGGGCTTTTAACGTGTACTACAATTAACTTGTAGACCCGTTTTAAGAAAATACTCCATTGGATAGTTTGGTATTGTAGCAAAAGTCAAAAGCGGCTTTTAGAAAATGCAAAGAACAAGGCCGTAGCCCATAGTTCCTCACTGAAACTAAATCATGAGAGCAAGTTCCTA
The DNA here is from genome assembly GCA_036346245.1 of Bonia amplexicaulis. NCBI lineage: Eukaryota > Viridiplantae > Streptophyta > Magnoliopsida > Poales > Poaceae > Bonia > Bonia amplexicaulis. The sequence goes on from CM070741.1 coordinate 30,480,537, forward strand.
ATATGACAGGAGACACTAATATGTTAAGTTTATTTGATTTCATGTTGCTCTGTTCATCTACTTGGCAAGATTCAAGAATGCTCATAACTGTTGACCCAATTTAATTTGATCCATCAGGCACTCATGGTGGTATGTGACTGGGAGCTAGGTGAGGCTCGCAAAAGAGATGCATTGGACCGGGCTAGGGTACGTGGTGAGGAACCACCCCCTGAGGTTCTTGCGGAAGAGAGAGGCTTACATGCAAGTATCGAGGGGGATGTAAAAGATCTCCTGGATGGTAAGAGTTCCAGTGAGCTAGAAGAGATGCAAAGTCAAATTGAGTCCCAAATGCGCTCTGGGACAGCGAAAGTTGTTGAATACTGGGAGGCCATTTTGAAACGCCTTCATATTTACAAAGCAAAGGTATGTCATGCTTGTAGATTCTGTGGTAATGGTTCTTATATTTGACTGTAGCAAATGTTACTCCAGTCATACCACATTTGTTTTTTTCTTCTAATTTGTTATCAACTATTAAGCAAGTAAAAGGGTGCACTAGTATCTTGATTCGACATTCTTTTAGTAAAAGCATAATCTTCAAAGCCACATGATCCAGTCTGGTTCAAACTGTGAGCATGCCTGCGGAGCTGCTTTGTCTAACTTTCTAAATTTGCAATTGATCTGATTGCACAGTTGATAGATAGTATATCTTCAAAAAAAAGAGGCTTGTTTCATATTTTTCACTGCACTGCAGGCTTGCCTGAGGGAAATCCATGCTTCTCAATTACGGAAGCATTTGCATCGTCTAGAGCATCCTGATGCTGTTGAACACGATGTGGAAGCTGAGGAAGAATTTTACACTAAAGAGGAGGATGTGGTGCATGATGATGATGAAGGTTTTGATTTACTTCTGATCATTCAACAAACCCTTTTTCAGAGATAACCCTAGCAATTTCTGATACATTCTTTATGTGTAGATGATAAACAATATTCACCGGAACCTATAGCTGAGCAAACAGAGAGCCATTTGGACGACGAAGCTGGTTCCTTCTCTCCTGAGCTAATGCACGGCAATGAAGATGAAGATGCAATTGATCCTGAAGAGGACAAGGCAGAACTGGTACAGAATCCTGTTTCCTGCTACATTTTGCTTTAACAATAATAAATGCCAACCGAAATAGTAATATTTATTTTTCTATAGTGCAGATAGGTGGTTAATTAGATTATCAAATATGACTTGATAGTAATTGGGCGCCATACTGTGCAACAAGAGAAGTTAATCAACAGCCCTATGGTAGATACACTTATAATAGGACAACATTCCAGTGAGATCTTTTCTTAGGATAACCTTTCAAGCATTGGCAGGCCTTCATGCATGTTTACCATAAAAGAGGCCTTTAGTTTCATTTAGACGCATCATTTGATGATAATGCACCCAAGGCCCAAGGGCAGTTGTCCTTGTCTAAGGTGCTTTTAATTGGCTCATTGGAGTCTATATGGAAACAAAATTGGGGGAAATGTTCTCTCTATTTGGTACTACATTAGTATGGTGGGTTGATTGCACATTTGAAATGAGGTTGGCAAGTCACAGATGTGCTTTGTGCTTTGAATTATCTCCAGGATAGAAAACGTGAAGCTGTAGTTGTCGAGCATCAAAGGAAAGTTAAGGAGGCCATGGTAGCGAAGGCAAGAGTACCCGATGAGATGGAGATGAAAGCAATGAAAGCGATGGGAGCTATGGAGGAAGGGGATGCAGTATTTGGTGCAGGTTCTGAAGTGAACCTGGATTCACAGGTTTGTGTCATTTGCCTTCTGGAGAAACAATACTGTGAATTTTTTATTAACTGAGTAATATGGGCATGCTGTCATATTTTCTTGCCTTCTAAACATAACAGTAGCTGCGTACCCACATTGCCCAATATTCTGTTTATATGCTGGATTCACATGTGGTCAGGAATCAGGATTACAAGTTCATTGATCTGGAGTTGTGGACACATTACTATTAGTCTATTACTTTGGATGATAACCTGCTTTTACATACTAGAAGCTTAATTTACCAATTTCGGTGCATTGAACTAGTGTCAATGAACCTCCAGTCACTCTCAGCTGGTTGCTCATGGAAATATGCCTGCTTAATGTGCTCACAGGTGTACTGGTGGCATGACAAGTACCGACCAAGAAAACCAAAGTACTTCAATCGGGTGCATACTGGATATGAGTGGAACAAATACAACCAGACTCATTATGATCACGACAACCCACCGCCTAAAATTGTCCAGGGCTACAAGTTCAATATATTTTACCCTGATCTTGTGGATAAATCAAAAGCACCAACATACACTATAGAGAAAGACGGAAGCAGTGGGGAGACATGCTTTATAAGATTTCATGCTGGCCCTCCATATGAAGATATTGTAAGTCCTTTGCCTCGTATCTATAATTTAGCTGAAGTTTCATGGACATTTCACTTAGTCACTCTATTTTCCTCGCTAGGCTTTTCGTATTGTCAACAAGGAGTGGGAGTACTCACATAAGAAGGGCTTCAAGTGCACATTCGAACGTGGGATTCTCCATCTGTATTTCAACTTCAAGCGATACCGCTACAGGCGATAAATACCACGCAAAGGAAACAAGCGGATCATTGGGCTATTAGAAGTTCGGAAATGCGTTTCTTGCCCGAGAGCGTATGCAAGCAGGCTCGCGCAGGTATATAAGGCTGGAGTCAAGTATGCATCCTCAAATTAGATCATGCACCAAGATGAGAACAGACTCGTGTCCTTACGCAGCTTAGAGTTTTTTTTTCCATTTTTAGCGGTATTGAAACATAGCAATCAAGCTGACAGTGTTGTATCTAAATTTTGTTTCGCTTGCTACCTCCACAAGAGTGAAGATTGTATTGGAGTACAAATTCAAAAAGATCGGCCGAAAATCAACCGAAAATTGGGGACTGCCAGTAAAATTTCGTGTGGCCAAAAAGGTCGTTTTTGTATGATTTTTGTCAAATATAAAAGAAATTTATAACTATTTTAAATCACATATGTGGACGTAGCCTGGTGGCAAGGTCTCTAGCCTTTAGAGCAGCAGCAGGCCTCGAGTTCAAACCTGGTGGTAAGGTCTCTAGCCTTAGAGCAGCAGTTCGCGAGTTCAAACCCTCAAAAATCGGAAATTCTACTGAGACACCGAGGTATTTGAAGAGGTCGGCAGCCAAAAGATCAGAGATGGGAGCAGGAAGGGAGACGCCTGGACGACAGGAAACTCTTACTGTGCATGGCGATCCTGAACACGTGCTGCCCTCCAGCAACGTCACCGTCGACGTTGCGGCGGTCATCCAGCACCCAGTAGACTAACACCATCTTCCTTCGTGCTCAGGATGGAGTTCATCGGCGGAATGTGTGTCGGCAGCCCCGCCATATTGAACTCCTCTTGCTCCCACGCCATGGTAGCCAGCGTCAAGAGTCCACAACGTCACCGTCGTGTCGGCAAGGTCCACGGAGTAGTATCCGTCTATGCAGACTACACTGATATATGAGTATCACAGACGGTTTTAATTTGAAGATCATCTGTGTTATTGGTGTTGGAAAAAACAAGTATTACAGACAATTCTTACCGATAAACCGTTTATGATACTGGAATATCACAAACTGTTTTTATTAAAAACCGACTGTGATAATCATATACGGGTTTTTATTAAAAACTGTCTGTGATAATCTGAGAATTATAACATATGGTTTTTTTATTAAAAACTGTCTGTGATAATCAGCTTATCATAGACGGTTTTTTTAAAAAACCGTCTGTGATAATCCGGCTATATATTTATTGTGCCGCTCATAACTGTATTTGTCTTCATTTCGATCCAGATCTAGTCAGTGCTGCACCTGGAGGAGGCGAGGAGGCAAGACTTTCAGGCCAGTTAATTTGGTGAGAGGAGACAAGAGAGTTTTGAAGATTCATACGTTCCTGGTTGCCCTAAATATGGTTAGTAATGAAATTTATTTTTCTTTGCATTACAATTTAGATCTAAATTTTGGTGAGTGTTATTGAAGATGGTTTGTATCTACTTGACCATCATGATCAGTTCCCGTCATGTGGGAGTCTAAATTTGTAAAAATTGTTGGTTATAAGTGGTTTGTCGATCACAAGGGAAATAACTATTGTGTTTATAATATGAATTAAGCTAGCATGTGGTATATATGTAGTAATAATTAATTAATTTAATTTTTAATACTAAGTTGTTATATATATGCATAACATAGGACCGAAGCTGGATATATACCGCGAACCGTGTGAGTGAAGAGTGCATTAATGACGTGTCTGCTTTTACAAGAGCTGCCGAGGAGAATATGTTGAATAATGGGGGTAGAATATATGTATTGTCTATGCACTGACTACGAGAATTTAAAGATGTTTAAGAACCGAGAGCAGAGTGAAGCGCACTTGATTCGGAGGGGTTTCAAAAAGGGTTATACGTGTTGGACCAGTCATGACGAAGTCAATGATATGCCGCCGGATTACATCGCTGGTGAAGTGAATGATATGCCGCTGGATGATGTCTATTGTTGTTCGGATTCGAATAGATTGCACGATGACAATCTGGATCAGATGCTTCGCGATGCAGAAGAGAACTATGATGATAGAGAGTGTTAAATTCCGAGGCTTGATGGAGGGCTCGGAGAAACCTTTGTTCACGTGCTGCAGGTCAAAGTACACGAGGTTGTCGGCCGTGCTTGAACTGTTGAAATTGAAGACAAGCAACAGTTGGTCCGACAAGAGTTTCACGGCGTTGCTAGGTCTTTTAGCGGACATACTTCCAGAGGAAAATGAGTTGCCTAAAACCACGTATAAAACCAAGAAGGTTATTTGTCCATTGGGAATGGTAGTAGAAAGAATACATGCATGCCCGAACGACTGTATCCTCTACTGTAAAGAGTATACAAACATGCACGTATGTGTGCAACGCATCCCGATACAAACCTAACAATCAATCAGATGATGGCGAACGAACAGAGGTGAAGAAAGGACCTCCTGCTAAGGTGGCATGGTATTTTCCTATAATTCCCGTTTGAAACGATTTTTTGTACATCCAAAGGAGGCAAAACTGTTGCGTTGGCACTCGAAGGAGCGCAAGAAGAATGGAATGCTGACACCTTGTTGATTCCGCCCAGTGGAGAAACATAGATAGGAGTTTTGCAGACTTCGGTGCAGAACCAAGAAATATAAGGTTTGGACTGAATACAGATGGAATGAATCCTTTCAGTAGCATGAGCAGCCGACATAGCACTTGGCCCGTGACTCTCTGCATCTATAACCTTCCACCTTGGCTGTGTATGAAGCGAAAGTATATTTTGTTGTCGATACTTATCCAAGGACCAAAGCAACCTGGGAATAATATTGATGTGCACCTAGCACTGTTGGTGAAAGATCTAAAAGTATTGTGGAACGAAGGGGTACATGTATGGGATGCATATAAATGAGAGAACCTCACTTTGCGCTCCTTATTGTTCTGCACCATAAATGATTATCCTGCCCTTGCTAACCTATCGGGCTAGAGTACAAAAGGTGTCAAAGCTTGTACTCACTGTTTAGATGGTACCGAGAGTGTGTGTCTGAAACACTCACGCAAAACATTGTACATGCGTCACCGCCGGTTCCTTCGGAGGGCTCACCCATACCGCAAGATGAAGAAATAATTTGACAGAGAGAAGGAGGACAGTTCAGCTCCAAGGCATTTAAGCGAAAAAGAGGTTTATAATATGGTTAAGGATTTAGATGTTATCCTCGGAAATGGACGTAAATTGAGGGCTCATGAGAAGAACATCTGGAAGAAGAGATCAATATTTTGGGACTTACCTTATTGGGAGTATCTAGATGTTCGACACTGCATCGACGTCATGCACGTATAAAAGAATGTATGTGACAGCTTGATTGGTCTCTTACTGAACATTCGTGATAAAACAAAGGACGGCGTCAACGCACGTCTTGACTTGGCTGATATGGACATCAGGCCTGAGTTAGCACCGACAAAAACAGATAATGGACGAACGTACATTCCCCCTGCGTGTTACACTCTGTCCAAGGCTGAGAAAACAGAACTGTGCTAGTGCTTGCATGGTGTCAAAGTTCTGTCTGGTTACTCCGGCAACATGAAGAAACTTGTTTCGATGCAAGATTTGAAGTTAAATGGTATGAAATCTCATGATTGTCATGTGCTGATGACACAGATACTCCCTATTGCAATTAGAAATCTTTTGTCAATCAAAGTCCGAGAGACAATCATGAGGCTATGTTATTTCTTTAACACAATTGCTCAGAAGGTCATCGATCCTGAAGGACTGGATGTTCTGCAGGACGAGGAGGTGATGACTCTATGTCATCTTGAGATGTATTTTCCTCCTTCGTTTTTCAATATCATGGTCCATCTCATTGTTCACGTTGTGTGTGAGATAAAAATGTGTAGGCCTGTATTCCTACGTAGCATGTACCCATTTGAAAGGTTCATGGGAATTCTAAGTCATATGTACAGAATCGATCTTGGCCGGAGGGTAGCATCGTCGAAAGTTATGCAAACGAAGAGATCATTGAGTTTTGTGTCGATTATATGGCTCAAATTCAACCAATAGACGTGCCTCAATCTCATCATGAGGGGAGGCTCAAGGGTATCGAAACTATCGGAAGGAAAGCAATCACTCCAGATATGGACGCGTATCCTCAAGCCCATTTCACGGTCTTGCAACACATGATTGAAGTGACGCCTTATGTCGACCAGCACAAGGATGTGCTTCGACAACAGAATCCGGAGTGGCCAGATGTTTGGATCATGAGGCAACACAACAGTCATTTCAACCAATGGTTGAAGGAGCAAATCGCTAGGAGCTCACCAAATGAGATGCTGACATGGTTGACAAAAGGGCTAATATTTACAGTTGTGACATGGAAGGCATATGATATAAATGGGTACACATTCTGTACACAGGCTCAAGATGTAAAGAGCACTAACCAGAACATCGGTGTCTGCATAGATGCGCTCAGTACCGATGGGTTAAGAAACTCGTACTATGGGTTCATAGAAGAGATTTGGGAGCTCGACTATGTGATTTTTAAGATCCCCTTATTTCGGTACCATTGGGTGCATCTCCCACAGGTGAAGGTTGATAAGTGCGGTATCACTACCGTGGACATCCAACGTGTCGGATATAAAGACGAATCATTCGTACTCGCTAACCAAGTTGTTCAAATTTTCTATGTAACCAATCCGGCAAATAAGAAATGTTATGTAGTTCTTTATGGAAAAAGGAGAATTATCGAAGTAGAGAATGTAGTGGACGAGAGCGAATACAATTAATTTGACGAGTTACCTCCTTTTGAAAATGGCATAAGGGTCGACGACGAACAACGTGATGAAACTAGTTACATACGTATTGATCATCATGAAGAGCTAATTATGAAAAGAAATAAACAAGTGGAATGAGAATGTGAGATATATCATGAAGGGCTGCATCGTAGATGATGTGTAGTAGTGGGCACCAAGACGATCGGTGAAGGACGTTATGATGAGGCTCTTTTCGGCGATCTCGACGTGTGTGTGGCGGATGAGTGGAATTAGCAACTCGTCGCGCAAGCGGGTAGACAGGGCCGAGATCCCCGGAGGTTCGGCGAGCAGCGGTTGTCCGATCTGAGTCGTCCTGGACGGCCTCCTTGTCGAGACGCACGGTGCAGTCCACCAAGATCTGAGAAGGCAGATCCGTAGCCTCGTAGCCATGGCTGATGGTGGATGAGGAGGGAGGGCAAGGAGGTCCATGTGGTTTGCTTTGCGTGGATTTAGGCCATGTTTGTATTAAATTATGCTTCTAGTTTCTATTTAAAGAAGATAAAAGTCAATATAAATATTAGTTTTTTGAAGCGATTTCTTCCTCTTGCTCCGAAGATGAATCAGAGGGGTGCATCACTACCTTATTCTTCTGCTCCCGTCTTGTCCCAAAAACAGCCTGCCCTGCGCGTGTTGGGAGGATGAGTTTGCACAACTGCATGTAGCCATGTAGGGTTACGTCAATCTGATCCAGATTCCTCGAAGATCACCAATTCTAAGGTTTGTCAATCTTTCCAGAATTATTTCATATTTATCAGGTTATATATGTATGCACATTGATATTCCTATCGACAGGTTGTGCCCATCTCTACAACTGCATTGTAACAGCCCGACCTTGCACAAATTCGAGGAGAGTGCGCGTACTTTTTGATGGCTGGAGTCATAAAATCAGTTGAAGAGTTTCACAATGTACAATGATTTTTTGTTTGGGATAAGATTGACATTGATTGTAATTGTGTATTTGTTAATGGATATTTTATTTTATTTCAATTAATTGATTTGCGAAATGGATGTTTTATGTTTGTGAAATGAATTGAGATGTGAATTGGATGTATATATGTACATATTGATCTGCTTGTTTCAGAGGGCATGGCTAGCATTTTTCTGAGGCTAGCCAATAAACAGAAATATATTTAGAGGTAGAAGAGAATAGCACAGACGATTTTTAATTATAAACCGTATGTGCTAGTTGATAATCACAGATGATTTTTAACTAAAAACCATCTGTGCTAGTTGATAATCACAGACGATTTTTAGTTCTGTGATATTTACATCGCAGACGGTTCGAAAGCCGTCTGCAATAACCTCGTATCATTACTAATCCATAAATTCAGATGGTTCACAAAATCATCTGTGATGATATTTTTAAACTATCTGTAATATGTTTTTCTGTTGTAGTGGGCCGGTACTCCTCTGGCAGCCCATCCAGCCAGGGTGATGCCGTATTCAGGCCAGTACCCCTCCAGCTGCCACTCGTGGTCCCGGGTGGTGATGATCGAAGTGACCCCATGGGCAATACTGCGGCGCCGACGAGAATCACGCATGATAACCACCGGAGAGGATGTCTGAGGTCGGCCCAAAAGCCCGGCCTTCGAACGTGAACTCCACGTGGGCCGCGAAGAGAGTCACTCACCATGAGAGCCAGGGTGTAGCCGCCATTGCCGCAGCACACGGGGAGAGGTCAGGTCGGTGCGTGGGACATTATGGAGAGTGACTTGTCGGCTGCGTCGTAGATGATGTAGTAGTGGACACCAAGACGATCGGTGAAGGACGATGAGGCTCTTTTCGGCGATCTCGACGTGTGTGTGGCGGATGAGTGGAATTAGCAACTCGTCGCGCAAGCGGGTAGACAGGGCCGAGATCCCCGGAGGTTCGGCGAGGCGAACGCGCGAGGAGCGCCAAGCCCTCCACCACCGAGCAGCGGTTGTCCGCGCACTTGATGATCATCCACTCTGAGTCGTCCTGGACGGCCTCCTTGTCGAGACGCACGATGCGGTCCACCAAGATCCGAGAAGGCAGATCCGTAGCCATGGTGGATGATGAGGGAGGGCAAGGGGGTCCATGTGGTTTGCTAGGCCATGTTTGTATTAGATTATGCTTCTAGTTTCTATTTAAAGAAGATAAAAACTAATATGAATATCTAGTTTTTCGAAGTGATTTCTTCCTCTTGCTCCGAAGATGAATCAGAGGGGTGCATCACTACCTTATTCTTCTGCTCCCGTCTTGTCCCAAAAACAGCCTGCCCTGCGCGTGTTGGGAGGATGAGTTTGCACAACTGCACGTAGCCATGTAGGGGAGCATCGCACCACCAACGAAACTTCTGTTCTCTTGGAATGCACTGGGAAGGGAAGATGCATAATCTGGTAGTTTTGCCTCCATGAAAACTTGCCTTTTGCTAGCAAGTGTAGTAAAGAGATGCAAAGATGCATTTGGTTCTGGAATCTAGATGACCTTTTTGGATCTGGAATCTAGATGACCTTTTGCTAACTTGTCAGGAAAGGAAAACATTTCTGCACCGACGACAAAAGAGCAGAATAGCATATATAGAACAAAAGAGCAACTAGCAAGCCATTTGGGAACTTGCATTGGTTTCAAACAGAGTTAAAGGCCTTAAAAGACCAACAAGCTCAGTCACAATCTGGCTACTTCGAATAACAGCAGAAACTACGAGCAGCAGTAGAATCCAAATTAAGGACACAGGTCATCCTGCAAAAAACTTCCAGAATCATCGTCAACCGTTTCGCAGGCTCTCACCATCCAGCAAAAAAAGAAGGTATGTAGGTCGAACAGGAAACAACTCCGCAGGAGCTCAGCAGTAGAACATGACATCCTTGACGTTATCCTTGATCTTTGGAAGTTGGCGCACCTCCACAGGCCCCTCTCGAGCTACAGCTGCCTGCCCGCTGCTGCCGGGGGTCGAGCCACCGTCTGAACTTTCTCCTTCCACATAGTAGCGCGCACGGAATGCAGCAAGGTGGGCATAGTAGGCCGGTGGGACTGCACAGAAAGGAACACACCATTAGTGATGACTGGTTAAGCAATTTAGCTTCTAGATGTAAATGGCGCAAGATGTATAGAAAATAGCTCAGTTGAATATCTACTAGCTCCAGAAAGTAGCTTGGTATCTATCAAGCAAATGGTAGTGCATGAATCCAAAGGATAGGTAGGAACATACTTTTTTTATGGGATGGGCAGACAATTGATGTACATAGCAACAAACTAAGGCCTATTGTCACAAACTACATGACAATTTGGAGTTTTACACTAAGTCTGTGTCAGCACGGCTTTGTTAAGAAAGCAAAGAAACCAGTCTGGTTGAACAAGCGCAACTGACTACAACGATCAGCAACACAGTGCAGTAGAAGAGAAAAATAACGCATAGCCAAACAGATAAACTACATGCTAATAAGATTATCTTGTCCAATTTACAGTTAAATCATACCAAAGCACTTGTTAGAGTACCATGCTCATAGAAAACGAGGCATGTCAACAGATCAAGCTTCAACTAAGTAAATTAAGGCAGGAAACAGAAGAAACAGGGATGCAACAAAAGGAAACTCACCCACAGACACCGCACGGGTGCAACGAGCATAGCTGCATTTACCAATAGATATGGGTCAGAGTTACACCACCATCAGATTCACAAAACAGAGAAGAGGGAGAGGGGGGGAGTGTGTGTGTTGAAATTACGTGTAGCATAGATTGTTGGTCAGCGACTGAAGTGCATCAGCTGTGAAATGATTCTCATCATAAAGAACATGATAATGTGTCGGCCTACTGGTTCCCTGAGGAGTATTTGCAAGCACTCAATACCAAGCTTTATGATGAACAAAGATGCACACACAAATACCAACATGAGGTTACCTGGATGCCAGCATGACTACACAAGTAGAAATCAAACTCGGTAGGATGGCAAATCTCCAAGTCAACCACAGTTCCTGCAGGACCAAAGAGCAATGCTTCAAGTAGTAGGAGGCACAGTGACAATAAAACACCAAATAAACTAACCAGGAAGAATATTTCCACTTTTGTCAGTCATATCACGCCTTCCATGGACCTCTGGGAAAAGCCTGGTATGATGCCTTTTCTGGACAACCACAAACGTGACTGGAGGTAGATATCCATCCTCCAAGGAGGCACAAGCCTTGCAACAGGTAAGGAGAAAACCATCAAAATGGCCAAGGATAAGTAGAACCAGACCAGATGAAGACAGGCAAACCATGGTGCAGGCTTACCTTTCTGAGAGCATCCATTTCATGAAGCAGAACATGGCTGAATTGACCTTCACTTACCCCATCTCTATACAGGAGAATGGTCAGTCAACCGATTTCATTCAATTGGACATCAAGATGAAAGAATAACATATTTTGTTGCACATACCTATAGAAGATTATCCTCTCAGGCCTCCGGTTTGTCTTCCTGCGGAAGGCTATCAGTAACTCCCTATAAAACAACAGCATGTCAGATCCCCAGATAAACCATGTGACAATCGACAATAATTATCTCAGATTAATCACAAACTTACCTGATCATGCCACCATTTACTATACATCCCCTCTGTGGATCTTTACTGACATTAAAGAGATCTTCTATTATCTCCTGCCTGTGTGGTTGAGCAGAGACTAGACCTCTATACTTGGTGATTTCTGGCCAGTCCATTGACGCCACCACCTACATGAATTCAATGAAAATAATGACAACTAAATATATTTGCACCACAACTATATTTGGCAAAGATAATATGCTAATTGCATTATTATCAACAGGAATGTCTATGATGATATTTTTATTTGCAAGACCAAATCAGACAAGACCAAATAACGAATTGTTGGCTATAGGAAGAAACTAACAGCGGCAATAGATGATGCAGAGTCCTCTCCAGGTGGGGGGTGTGTGACATCAGCCCCAAAGATGATTGTTGGGATTTCTGATACAAACGGTATGCCATTGCGTACAAATGCTCGCTCAAGAACTGTGTTGCGCCCTCCGACCTGGTTAAGACAAAAGAATCATCACATCCCTGTAAAAACAGAAATTAGAACATATAAGGGATAATATAGATACCTTGACATTGATTTTGAGTGCAACATTTTCCAGATATTGCTTGTTCGGTCTGCTAGCATGCTTTGGCAGGCAACATTGAGATACGATCCCAAGGTCAGTCTCACAAACCCTTTTAATTTTCCCTGCAAAATTGCATGTCATGTATGCAACCAAAATTCCAAGAAAAGGCAAAGTACGTCTGACCAAACAAGCAATATGCATACCGTAAGAACCGCTAACTTCAGGCAGAACTACAATTAAAAGCTGTAGCTGATTTCCCGCTCCCTGTTTAGCTAGCATTTCTGTGGTCCTCCTATGAACATCCCTCAGAGCATTCTCTATATTGTTGGGAGTAGCTAACCGGATGTCTACAAGTGGCCTTGGATAGAAAACCTGCAGGGTTGATACTAAAAGTTAGCTGTAACATACATAACTATTTGAATGCCTTAAAAACATGAAAGCAATGCAGGACTTTACCATTCCAGTGGCATTGCACATATGAATCAGGTCTCCACAGAACCTTTGTACCTCCTCAAGACGCATGCGTGAAAAACTCAAACAAGCCCAGTTGTCCACAGTTCCTCCATTAATCATTTTCTGGGAAACACAAGTATACCAAGATGCATAATATAAGAAAGTTTTCCAAATTTGATCTGGAACCTGTTCTATAGTTTTAGTGCCTTTCTTTGAAATGCAGCTCATTTTAATATCTAAAATAGTTGGTGTCACAGAGTTCTATTATTTGTATGACCATCAATTTCAGATTCACTTGATCAAAAATAAAAAAGCTTAACATGTTTGTCATTTTCAGATACTATCAAATAGAAAAGGAGATGAGTGATGCACAAAGAAAATCGACAATTTTGCTGTGAATTCAATTCCAGCAAAGGAAATGTTTAGTGAACTTGAGGGATAAATTGAGTGAAAAAAACAAGAAACATGGCATCACCTTGTTAATCATGTTCCACTGTCCAACACTTGGCGCACAAGTTCTCTCCCTTCCAGATTCATGATATCTCAACTGAAACGTTACAAAGTAAGTGATTATTGGAATTCCTCAGCCATTAGCAGCACAACAACAGAACAAAGAATGTAGCATAGCTACCATGGGTGGAGGCAGCACACGGGCTGGTACGGAGACTAGTTCGTTGCTGACCCTGATTCCAAACTCCTGAGCAAACCTATCCTCTGCATACTTGTTGTGGAGAACCATCTACGTTGTACAAAATGTTCTTACGAGAAATGATACCCAATGCAGGCAAACATGATTTATGATTGTATACCTCTTCAAAAGAAAACTCTAAACCACATGTGCTACCAATATATCATGACACAGCAATATATAAAAAATCAAATATGACCTAAAATCTAAAAACATAGTATGTTACAGCATCCATATGTTGAATGGCACCTCACGGATGCTCTGCTCCCTCTGCTGGGGACGTTGACAGGTTGCTCTAAGTATGTTGGTCACTTGTTTGTCATTAAGCTTCTTAGAGTACCTTTGCCCTTCTACAATCTTGCACACCTACAACAGATTTGTAGGAAACACTGAACATACCATATATAATTCAAATACAATAAAGGAATCATGGATACAGTACCTCCATAGGCAAATATACAGGACGAGAATCACTTCCAGCTTGTAGGCAGGGCCAAGAAACATACTTCAATCTGTAATTGTATCTTTCCAGAAAGTACTGAACAACAGTCATCCTCGTTCCTTGATCATCGACAGGAAATCTAACAGCAACAAATTAACAGGCATAAGTTCACATCAGGGAGAAAAACAGTAGTCATTATGCATTAGAAACTGAAAAGACAAACAGGTGCACACTACACAATGTTATAAGCGGTCAGAACAGGCAAATTGTGTATAAGTTTCATTTTACATGTTACTGAAGGACTTCTAAGGTGTCATACACTCAATTTAGAATTGATAGATCTTTGCTAGGTACACAAATCAAATACGTGGGCCTCAGGCGGAATCTTTTTTAAAAGATATTATTTCCCTCTCCCACCCCTCTCCTACCCCTATATCGACAAACAAACAACATGCCCAAAATCCTCATGCCACATCCTTCTATCTAATATTCAGCAAGACAATCTGTTAATTAGTTTTTCTAGAACACAGAACCTATAGAAAAAACAGAAAAGATAGCAGCATGTGAGGAAAGATAAGTACATCAGCTGGCTCGTAGGGCTAGGAGTAATCCCTGTTATCTTGTATCTTCTGATTTGGTCCTCCTGGTGGTTTGTTTCAATACGAACACCCCGCAGTGCTTTCTTTATCTGAACATGTTGCAAGTTGAAAGAGATTAGTCAACTACTAGCAACCAATAACATGTTGCACCCTGCGTAACAGGTTTTCTGAATTCCCTGGGTAGAAATAGTACCTTCACGCGATCCCTGTCTGACAGATTGCGTGAGGTGTCACGTAAGTTCAGGAATTCCTCCACAAATTGGATCACCGTCACAGGCTTAAAAAAGGATGTTGCAGATATATCTGAATGAAGAAATGTCAAAACGACAGTTGCTATTGAAACAGATCAGATAAATAAGGCAGGAATGCACTACAATTTTATAACAATAACTAAAAAGGGGGAGTACCTATATTGAGCGAAAGCCCCATCTGTGTTGGGCGCAGGCTCTGGTAGTAACCTCTCCAACACTCTAATCCCTCACCAATGTCTCCTCTGTGACCAAAGTTGGTAGAGAAAAAGGATCTGGACACTGTGACGTAACTGCAATAAAAAGGTTATTGCCAACAATATTGTGAGTGCCCTGGACAAGAAGTAATCAAGCAAACATAACAAGAACTTGGAATATAGATGTCATACTTCCTAGATGGTGACTCCCTGAGGACAACATCAAGTACTTGGATGGTTTCTTGAGGCATATCCCTAAGTCTTCCGCGCAGAAACTGCTGAAGGTGGTACAAGTCTGTTCTCCCAGCAATTCGAATTGTGATCTTGTACTCCCTTTCCGCCCTGCAAATACAGAAGAATTAGGTAGCTGCGATTGAGAAACAAGTTGCTTATAATACAGAAAAGTGACTAAGATCTAAACAAACCTTTCTTTATCCTTCTTTTCTGGATCAACCAGTTTAACAACAAATTCCTCTGATTCAAAAGGAAGTGAACCAGCAGTATAAAGACTCTTTCTTCCATCGTACGCAGGCAATTTGTCACCCAGAGATGTCTTCCCATGCAACTTGATGAGCTCACTAAGTACTTCTCTATTTGTTGCTCTTGATTTTGACTCGGGATTAATAGCAACCTACAGCCAAAAAGATACAAAGCTTAGGCAAACAACCTTTTATTGCGAGTTACACATCTCAACATCATTACATACGCACAAACACAAATTCCTTACATATATGCAAACACAGGTAATTCCTAATTCCTTATCCTAGATTCAGTAAACAATATAGAGACAATTAGCCCACATTAGTTCCAACCTTCTCTAGTATCATGCTATGTTTCTGCTCCCAATCATGAAATGTGCGCAAACACAAGTTATTCGTTACATATACGTAAACACAAGTAATTCCTTATCCTAGATTCAGTAAACAATATAGAGACAATTGGCCCTCATTAGTCCAACCTACTCAAGTATATACCATGCTATGTATCTGCTCCCATTAGTCCAAAAGAGTATATCAGTGCAATTAAGTTAAAGAAATCCAGCAAACAATTGGCAGCATCTGCCATTTGGAGGCCTCAGTTATGATCAAGACTCCAGGAAAATATCCACTTGAGACGAGTTCTTCAGTCACGAGTAAACTAGTGGGGAAAAACTCTAAATCCGAAATAAAAACACCCAAAACGCGCGAGACATATCAAAAGATGTTCGATCGAGCTTTTACTAGGTTTCACGAAACGCGAGCTACGGGCCACGGCCGCGGCCTGGGCAGCACCGGCGCCGGAGAGGAAGGGGTTGCGCGTGGGGTGAGGCGGGGTTGAGTGGGACACGAATCTCGTTGGTAAAAGACACAAAAAACACGAGGTATGTATATAAACGCATGAATGGAACTATACACCCAGAAAAAAACACGAGGTAAAAGATCAAGAAGGGTCTACAATATCAGCTAATCAAACGTAAAATCCCAAAAGAACATGTTGGAAGTATGGGAAGCATATTTCACCAAAAGCACGTGGATCCAAACTATGCCATCGGACAGGTTTCAAACAAGAAAAAGGACGTCAAAGAACAGACTAGGATTGCTTTGTTTCACACGAAAGCTTAGAGAAACCATGCTGTTCTTCACATGGACGTACAATGACAGGTGGGTCCAAACAAAGTCCAGAGAAAGCCGAGAAAAACTTCAAAAATTACCAAAAGCATGCAAACATGCACAAAGAATCAACAGTGGCACGCTGATTTGCACTTGAACCGACATCAGAGCTAGCCTCTGTGCAAACATATATCTCGATATCTCATGCTTTGGAACTATGCGTTTCTTAAAACGGCAAGTTCTTCCTACACATGCAAGAGAACAGCTCAAATTTCAGAAGAAAGGGGGCTACAAACCAAAATACACCAAACAACAAAAAACGCAGGTGCATATATCAAAAGCCTTCCGTGTACTCAAAACGGCAGCCATGTACAGAGAAGCCCAGCTATGCGTGCATGGGGACCGGCCGGAGAAGCTGCAGGATGCCAATGGTCACGCATCTGCATGCCATCTTACCGGCTTTGTGTTCGTGGCTTTGCCATCTTTCTCGCAAGAAGGCGGACATGTACACAGCAGAGACCGTCCTCCTTGCACCCAAACGAGTAAGAAAACCGCAAAGATCTCCACAAAAGACAAGAGGAGAAACTACCTATCTTTGCTTGAAATGGGAAAGCTCCAAACAGCACCCATAGAAGGGTGCGATCAGAAGCTCCCATGTACTGCTCCATCAACTCAACTTTTGGTCAAACAAACCAAGCAACGCCGCAGTGCGTCCAAGACAACAGAACCACAGATACCACGACAAGAAAACCGGAACGAAACATGCAACTGCATCCGCATGCGACTGGAGCCGGGAGGAAACCTTTCCGTTTCGCTTAAAATGGTATGGTTGCTGCGACAAAGAAAACTCTCACGGTACATGAGACCGAGAGCACGCGCAGCACCGATACACCTCAAGACCCCAGAAGGACCAGTGCAAAAGGAAAGCAGGCATGAAACAGCGATAAATCACAGAAGCAGATCGAGGGGAAACACGCGTATGCACGCTCCGACCTAACACACCCACATGGATGACATCGGAAGCGTTCACCGCTTCACCAAAACACCAAAGATTCAAAAGAAAATCCGTCGATGTTGTTAGAACAGTACAAAAACAAGCGCATCGAAGACATCAGTACGCACAAACACAAAAAACAAACGAGCATACACGCGAGACGCAACAGATTTGGACAATAAAAGCATAGAACATGCAGTAACTAGACAGTGAAGTAGAAGTAGCGGGGAGTTAGGGGTTAGGGAAGAGGGAGACGCGAGAGCTCACATCATAGTGGAACAGGTTGTTGTCGGCGACGTTGACGAGGAAGTGGTTCGCCCGGATCATCACCTTCTTGCCCATAGTCCCAGGCCCCGGCCGCGAAGGGTGGGCGATCCCCTTCTTCGAGACCGGCGCCAGATCCACGTCCGACGCCTCCCCAACAGCAGTCGGCCCCTCCTTTGAGGCCGCGGCCGCGGACGCTGCCGCTGCAGCTGCAGCTGCAGGCGGCGCCAGCGCGGTCTCGGACACGAACAGCTTCTGCTCGACCTCCTTGGCGAGCGCCGCGGTCGATGGCGCTGAGGAGGGTGGAGCCGACGCGGACGCCTGGGAGGCGACCTGGGCCGGCTGGCGAGGAGCCGGAGCCGGCGAGGCGGTAGGCGCCCGGATGGTGACAAGCGCAGGCGCGTAGGCTGGCGCCGGCCAAGGCGCCCGGTAGACGACCCCATGCTGGTACGCGGCCTGATGCGGCGCCGCCATGGGCGCGCGGTAGGCGACCGGCGGGGCTGGTACTGCGCCGGCGGCCACACGAAGCCAGTGGAGGGTGGTTGCCTCCGCCGAACGGGGACCTCCGCCTCCCCGGCCCGCGCCCGCGCCCGCCGTACGGCGGGCGCTGGTCCCGGTCGCCACGGCCTCCTCGGCCGCCGCCGCGGCCGCCTCGGTAGGCCATGGGAGAGTGGTGGGAGGGGGCAAGCAGAGGACAGAGGTGGTGGTGGTGGTGAAAAGTAGATAAGAACAAGCGAGGAGAGAAGGGGAGGGAGGGGATGGGAATGGCGAGTTGGTGAGGGGAGGGGAGGCGACCTTTTATAGGGGAGGAGGCGTGTACGTGGGGGAGAAAACCCTGGGAGGCGGGGACGAGCGCGGTTTGGTGGAAGCCACCCAGCCGCGGTGACATTACCACTTGCTGCCCAGATGCTTGGCCTGTCCGTACGAGAGAGTAGTTAGGTTTTTTTCAAACTTTCAAATGTGACTCTTAAATCCATCAGGTTTTGCTAAGGCACCTAGATCATAATATGAGATGATTTCAAAATAGAACTTAAATCTATCAGGTCGATATAAGGAAGGGGGTCCCAATTTTGTCTACCATTGCTTCTTGAATTTGGGAAAGTGTAGGCGGATTTTCAGGCTTCGATCCAAACGGTTTCAGTTTTGACTTTTTTTCAGCTTTCCGCTTATTTAAGTTAGAAGCCACTTGAAACGCGTCGTCTTCTAATTTCAGTTTATTTTAGCTTTTTTCAGATTTTTTGCCTTTTTTTCTCTTATTCCTTTATATTATCGTGACAATATAACGATTTTTTATTTTTTAAAACTTTCTTTTAATTGAATGACTTAGAAAAACTAGCAACTGCTATAGTGTAATTTCAGCCAAAATTCAGTATACAAAGCCATAAATCAGAAACTTAAGCTCTTTGGAGCGGGCCCTGGAAACGATGAGATGCGGGTAGATTTCAAAACCATAACTGAGATGACTTCATAAGCAACTAGGGGTGCAAATGGATTGGGTTAATCCCGACCAATCTGGTGCCGAATCTGATTGGTACTGAATCTGGGAAGAAAACAAAATATCCGATCAGATTCAGTAACAGTTCCGGATATTGCTTGTCGGATTCGGTAATGAAATCAGGACGACTATTATCCGACCGAATTGCTTCGGTAGCCGGATACTCGAATAGTTACCGAATGGATATCCGGCATTCCATAACCCTAATATTAATATACCGGTACCCCCAGATCCCAAGCGGCCGCCACACACTTTCTCATTTTCTCCCGTGATACCGTGACCAGGCCCCAAATCTGAAATCCCCCCAATCCCCCATTCCTCCAGGCGACCAAGTGAAGCATTCGGCCAAGTGGCTCCGGCCTCCACGGCTCCACTCCGAGCACGCCGCACCGCATGCCTCTACAGCTATTGGTGCTGCTCTGCTCTCCCATACTATTCACACACGCCTCCCTTTCTCTTGCCGAGTGCCGCCCCCGCCCCCAACCGATGCAGTCGCAAAGAGAAGGCGACGCCTCCCCTTCTCGCGCCGACCACCAGGTCTTCCCTTTAGATCTCTCTCCACCCTCACCTTTGGGAATTTTCATGTATCGATGAACGGATTCTTTAGCCTTTTCCTTTATAATTTCATGTTTGGGTAGCAGCCTTTCCACTTGTGCTGATCAGATCTTTTGGAGACTGAAAATTTTACATTCTTCCAGGCTACTTTTGCTCTATTTTAGAGTTTTGTGATACTAGTTCTTGTATTTAGTTGCTTGACGTATGCTTTTTGCTTAGGGCTCGTTTAGTTCTTGACCCGCCCCAACCATCTAATGGGAAGATGAATATGCGATCAGTTCTACTTTGTTTTGAGCCGCACGTCTATGAAGTATCAAGTAATTTGACCTACAAACTTGAAAAATGCATAAAGATGCATATTAATTAATACGGAAACTGCTAGAAATATGTCAAATGAATTTTTTGTGTATTTTTCCATAATAAAATGTAGTCCATGGTAAGCTTTGGATTATTTTTGTTGGCACTTATTCTTGAGTGCTTTCTTGTTAGAAAGAATATTATACATACGACTTGCATATAGTGTTGTAGTAATCTAGTCGCAAGTAGCAAATGAAAAAGGAACCGTATAGGTATGATCAAGAGCCAACTTGAGAAAAATTTATTTAGCGATAATCATGTATGAGTACCCTTTCAATATTGCTGAGCATGAATATCTTGTTGACTTCATCAAATCCTTGCACCCTAGCTTTCCGATCAAGATCCGTACAACCATTAGAAAAGAACTAATGGACCTCTTTTTACAAGAAAAGAGAAAGTTATACGAATTTTTTAAAACCATTCAGTGTCGCTTTAGCACAACTATGGACATGTGGACATCAAATCAAAATAAAGGGTATATGTGTGCCATTGTACATTAGATTGACGATAATTGGCAAATTCAGAAATTAATTATCAAATTCATGCATGCAGAAGGACGACACATGGGTGCTAACTTATCTGATGCATCTACTACCTGTGCCATGAGGTGGAATATTGAAAAGAAGTTATTTTCCTTATCTTTGGATAATGCATCTGCAAATGAAGTGTGTGTAAAAGATGTCCTTGCTGTAATTAAAAGGCAAAGTCCACTAATATGTGATGACATGTTTTTTTCACGTGAGATGTGCCAATCATATATTGAATCTTGTTGCTAGAGATGGTTTGCAAGAAATTGCCTCTGCAGTTCAGAATATTAGAACATATTATTTTCATGGTTCATACAAATGTGGAACAGCTAAAATGATGAACCAATGTCACTAACTTTCTTATATAATCCATACTGTTAAATAAAAATTGAACGATTTATACAAGTGCCACAGTAGAGTTATTATACTTACCGCTCTGCCATTGTGCAGTTGTGCACAACATTGTGTACATGAACTACATGCAAAATTTTGTTGGACGTTGGCATGGTGTAGAATGCAGATCAAGGTTAGTAGGCATAGATCTAGGATAGAATTGTGTGGATAGTTTTTGAGGATGCAGGTCATGTGTTTGCACACAATTTATCCAGGTTTGTTAGTACTTGAGAAGAACAAAATTGTATACTTCACAAGACTAACTGTAAATTTTTCTAGGTCAAATCAGGAAAAACTAAAAAAGAGCAAGCAAGGACGTACTTACCCAGTAAAAGGAAATAGCTTCATTATCCGCTGCTGGATAACAAAAGTTCCTCGGGTTGTCATGTACTCCATGTCAAGGTTAGTGGGTACGTATAGATCTAGGATAGGATTGTGTGGATAGTTTTTGAGGATGCAGGTCATGTGTTTGCACACAATTTATTCAGGTTTGTTAATTAGTACATGAAGAACAAAATTGTATACTTCACAAAGACTAACTGTAAATTTTCTCGGTCAAATTTGGAAAAACTAAAAAGAGTAAGCAAGTACTTACCTTGTAAAAGGAAATAGCTTCATTATCCGCTGATGGATAACAAAACTTCCTCGGGTTGTCATGTACTCCGATCCATGTCAGTGTGACAACTAATGCTGCGGCTATGAAGTCCATACAAGGACAGAAGGACTGGTGCTTGTCGTAATAGTGTTTTCACTAAGTATTTGTCTTTTTATTTTACAAATGGGATTGAGTTTGATATTTCTTATTTTCTAGGAGCACTCACTATCCACCCCCCCTCCGGCCCTCCCCCCCGAAGGAAACCATATTCTGATATTCGTGCTACGCTTGGAATTTTGCAAGAGCAAGACAGAGTTAATCATGTCATCCTATATTCATGTGAAACTATGACTGAATGACTGTTACGAAGGTTTATAAAGCTTCCCTGGAAAGCTACAATCATATGTTGAACATTTAAACATGTTTCTTGTATTTTTGTGGTTAACTAGTTATGGAGCTTATGTTATGTATGAATTTATTACTTATCTCGTTAATCGTTATGTTGAATCTGTGTCGTATTAGACTGTTGGTTAATGAATTATATATCAATTTACCACTTATGTTGAATTTGTATTGTGCTAAAAACTTATGTTGAATGTATCGTTTTGTATGCGTATGATATCCGTCTATATTATCTGTTGTCTTATTCGAATCCGTCAAATATCCGCCCCGATCTTACCGTTCCAAAAATCCGTATATTCTGAATTCGTATTCGTATCTGAGCTGACCGTATTTGATATCGAATCCGAGTAAAAAAATATAGGTAAAGATATGATAACAATGATATCCATCCGAATTCGATCCGATTGCACCCTACGAGCAACACATGTGTATATGCGGCTTATGCGGCTTGAGGTCTGGTGATTTAGGAAGAGACTTGACGGGGTTGGATTATCTTGTCTTGATTTTAACTTAGTTTGTTTACACATCTTTCAAATTCGACTTACATCGACATGTGGGGTTAGAAAGGGCTAGAAATGTGTCAGAGTGGAGGAAACTTGAAGGATCTATTGTCGCTCAGAAATATTTGTATGACTATGATCCACCGGACTTGAATTAAGTACACTTTAACCAAATATACACGTATGCAATTTTATCCACAGCGTAGGATTGGTTCGTCGAATGAATTGTGCAAAGCTTTTCCTATTTTGGCCAATTACGGTTTCAGTATTAATCAAAACTTGGTCGTACCAACGTGCATGTAACTATTTAGACATTTGAAATCGATAACGTCTTATTATATAACCGAACCCGTTACAATTGTTTCACATTGAATCACCGCACAAAATATTTTGATATGCCCGCAAGATAATTTTACAATTAGTAGGACAATTGGTTTGAATAAAAAAATGGCTGCTAAATTCATTTATGGATCTTGCATGATGGACCATCATCACCTAGCTTAGGGGGTGTTTTAACTGGCATCAACTTCTGATTTCTGTTTAGAGAAGCTGAAAATCGAATTGAACAATCTGGCTTTCAAAAGCCGCTTCTCCAAGCCGCTTCTACTCTGGTTTTTGCTCATGGTCCTCCCTCATACGCACTACCATCTTCGCATATGCCAACCGTCACCAGCCGCCACCTCTGCCGCCTCCACTGCCCTCTCCTTCTCCTCCACCTCCGCTTCCTCCCGCCGCCATCGCTTCTCTGTTAGGCCTGCCAGCGCCATCTCCCGCTTCCTCCTCCTCCGCCTCTCGTCTCCTCAATCACCGCTGCCCCATCTCCCTCCGCTTTCGCTATCGCCTCCTTCTCTCACCGGCGTCGCCCACGGCCAGCCCTTTTCCAATTTTTTGTTTCATTATTTTTCCTTTCATTTTTCTTCCGTAAAGATGTATTTTCTTTTTTCACACTAGTTCAACCAAAAGGTTCAAGCAAATCAAATACTTTGGCCTCCACCAACTACTCTTACAACTGCTACTATTCCATTTCAGCCAAAGAAATTAAAGCTCCAATAAAAAACCACCAACTCTAACCGATGAAAACACCCCTTAATAACATCATATCATACACGGGCTTCAGGTGAACCAAATATTTGACATTTCTATGTTCTAACTGTATACGTGCCTATTCTGAAAAGCGAGATACTTTTTTTCTCAAGGAAACACCGACAGAACTTGTACAAGCATCTCCATGGCCCTATCTTGGCCGCTGATTGCGGCTTTTGATCCACACGCGGTAGACTTGCAAGGTAGTCCCTGGCCGGATCACCGGCTTGCTCCGGTCACTTAATTACCACACTGCCCTTCACTTTTTTACAAATTTACCGCTGTACCACGCAACAGAGTGGACGCGTGTCGCGTACCTACTCGCGTGCGCAGGACAGAGTGAGAAAGAGAGCGCGCGCCGCGCTGTAACCGCTCTCTCGTTCGTGCCCTGTCGCTTTCGCTAATCTCCTAGCCCATGCACATCTATCTGCGTGTGGGTGGCTGCCGCCAACGGAGGAAGGTTCCAGAAGCACTGTCTCGCGATTTGCAAGCGTTGGAGCCAGCTCGTACTCGTCTTGCCTTCTCAACTTGACGTGACATTGTCTCTACGGTAACTAAACATAGACCTGTGCCTGTTCTTTTGATCCCTATCTTTACTAAGGAGTTGATGAGTAGTAATTTTTTTTCTTCTCTTCCCTCCTTCCGAAGTGAGTTGGCGCAGATATGTGGGCCAGCCCCAAATTGGGCGCTGCTCCCCACGTTTCTTATCTTCACAAACCTATACCCCTAACTAACACAATCTCGCCGCAGCCTGCCTCCCCTCACACTGCTCTCCCAGCGTGATGCATCTCCACGTGGTGATGCTCCGATTCGTATGGCTTCACCTCCTAGTATCCATTCCAATGGTTGGTGTGGTGGTGGCACCATAGCATCAACGCGCCACTTTGTGGCTACTGCTGCTGCACTCGCTCCACACCGCTGGAGTTTGCATGTAGCAGGAGCATGGACGGCGGCCGGCAAAGACCTTGGCATGCCCATTTATGAGCCTCGGCCGCGTCACGATCTTCTTCTTCTTCTTGGTTTTTGAGGTATTGGTATTGGTACCACATAATCAATTTATTTGTGTTTCTGTTTTTAATTTTGCTGTCTTGGTGGTCCTCTGTATGTCATGGCATCGGAGGCATTGTGCTGCTCGGAGACTAATACCTGACCAGAACCTCCTCTGTGTGGAGTCCGTCTTGCAATGAGACTTTGCAGGATCTCAAGACGACTGAAACCTCCTCTCAAACTCACGTATGGAAATATCATCTTTCTCTGATTTCATTCTGTTGGCAGAATGGTTTTACATGATTGCATTTTTTTCGTTTCTCCTATAGAGTGTAGACACAGCACCGTGAATTGATACTACAGTCTTAATTTGGTGTTTAGTATGGTGTGATTGTGTGATTATGCTATGGTTGCTAAGAGTTTTTATTTTCGTAACTTGAATCCTTGCATATGCACAGTTCTATTTTTCAGATTTCTTGGTTCACTTCTCATTGTTCAAGGTTGTTCACTTTTTGTGAGACTGGTTGAGTGGGACCAGGTGAACATTTGTTCAATTATTCATTCGACTGTGCTTCCATCCGCATGCAAGTTTGGTTGTTCAGTGAGATCTGTCCTTGTCAACTGTGACTGACTGAGTTTTTACGAATTAGCTGATTCAACCACAACATAGACATGCCGAGCCCAGCATGAAATCTGCCGTGGAGGGGCTGGGCTGGGTGTATTGGCAAAGCTGAAGGCACATCGGTAGAGGTGCGATGCGGGTTGGGGCGGAGTCGGCACCACGGTGGAGCTGAGGTTGCCGCCAGCTCAAAGTGCCACACCGGGTCTCAACTGGACGCCATGCCAAAAAAAACTGTGAACTCAAGCTAATCCTACACATACGATAGAGGCCAATTAAAGCCCCGTTCATCCCGGGTTTTTTAGTAGCTTTTGGCTATTGATTTTGGTTAAAATTATACTGTAGTGACTATTAATTTTTTTAGGGCTATTCAATTCAAAAAACATAAGAAAAATGATAAACATTGTTATATCTCTAGGAACAATAAAAAAGAGAAAAAAGAAAAGCTAAAAAATAAAATTGAGAAGTTAACACGGTTATTCTACCTTTTGATTTCTGAAAGCTAAAAGTCAGAAGGTGATGTTCGAACTGATAGAATGCAACAAAGCGATACACATTCATGCACGACGGATTCCAGTTTGGAAGTCTCTCTATCTTACGCACGCGCACACGCGTGTCATCCCTGTCTCACACACCTCTCTCCGTCTCTCTCTGCGGGAGATATCGCAGCGGCATGCAACTGCAAGCTAGGCCACATGCATGCATGGGTCGGGTTGGCCAGGCCTCCTGCCGTGCAACTGCAAGAACTGGGCAGGCATCGTTTGTTCCGCCTCATGGTGTCCAGTTGCCGTTTCCGCGAAAAGGACACGCACGTAGCCGGGAAAAGGCGCTTGGGGGGGGAACATGCACGGCCTGCGCGCAATACATGCGTCCAACGGGCGGCCGCAGGATACACGTACCGGCTAATCTACCATTAGCACAAAGTTGGCAGAGCGAGCTGCGTGGTAAGTTGGTAACTCACAGGCCGGGTCAGGTTAACTGGAATAGTAGCTTGCTCTTTGCTCCAAGAACCAAAAAAAAAAAAAGTATAGGGGTGTAGCACTACTGTAGCAGCTTAGCAGGTAGCCCGTTTGGACATATATTTCAAATTCTTTTTTGTATTTCTCATAACGCCCGTTTTGGATCGGTCAGGGAATCAGAACCCACCTGCTCTACTAAATAGCACAAATCTCAAAGTAAATCAGATGTCTAAGAAAATCGATCGAAAGTTAATCGAATGTGTTGTCTGTATATTTATTTATACAATGATATAGACAGTAAAATATTATTTATAAAATAGTCTGTTAAATACTAAACATCATATTTCTCTCTTTTCTTTCTCTCTCCTCCATATAACCCAAAATTCTATGTGCATACATTTACAGACAGCTAGTATATACTATTGTATACATGCCGGCCGAAGCAAGTAGCTGCAGCTTCCGCTTGTTGCTGTGGCCATGGCAGACGTACTGTTATGACTGACAGCGGCAAACTAGTAGTGGTTACATGTTTTGTGTTGAGTCTGAAACATATTTTTCGGAGGCGTGCTGGTACCCTCTGAAAAAAGGTTCAACAATAAAAGTCTAAAACGTCCTCATAAATCAACGATCAGACTTAATTTCTACTATCATATTTCTATTACTAGTATAATATACCGTAAAAAAGCTACATTTGAATTGTGCAATTCATCCTGCTTGGATATGTAAATTACACTCATTGTCTATGACACTCAAGCAACATAGCACTATCATCCGTCTCAATTCTAGATTGTTTTGTTTGGCAGCAATGGAGGGATTGGAGGGAAGCATGTGGAAAGACAACACAACAATAGTACATGTTGTGGTGCTAGAGCTAGATTTCATTCAGTCAGGCTGCTTACTTGTTAGGGGATCACATTCTGAGTGCATTCACTTCATTTTGCCAAGCTTACTTCTGGGCTTTGTTTTGCTGCTTGCCATGAACGTTGAGGGAGCATTTTAAAACTCCTTTAATTTATGGTCACCTATATGTGCTTTCTGGTTGATCTTGATTCACTCAAGAAATGTGAATTTATCTGGTTACTTTGCGAGGGATCATATGAGAAGGTCCAAGATATTGTATGATGAACCATTACTAAGTTTGTGGAGTTAAAATTTGCATTTTGCATAGTTTGCATTTTTTTAGAGATTTCTATTAGAGAGACTGGTCAAATTGATGGGAGCGGCCAGTCTGACCGCTGGTTGTGGCTGGTCAGATCGCTAAACTTTGTCAGTCAGACCGCCAGGTGGTATGACCAGGGTTTTAATGGTGGTTGTATTTTTCAGAGAGGGTTGTTTTGCCTAGGCTTGACTGGTCCCTGGTTGGCAGTTAGACTAGCTAGCCCTGAGATTTGTCTTACGGATTGTTCTATGATTTCAAAAAATAGGTCTTTGGATAAATTGAATTACGTTTGGTCACTACATTTATGTTGCATAAAGTATATTTTGGCTAACGTGGGTTGAATTGTGAAGAACTTGTGCCCAAAAACGATTTCTTTATCTTTAAATGTGCAGAAAAGTTTGAAGTCAACCATAACTAATGGCAAGGATCGGGGCTACACAACTAAGCTCATGGAGCAGCCGAGACCCAGAACAGTCGAGGATGTTAGGTGAGATAGTTGAACTCAAGCATGGCAGGCGAAAAATATTGAAAGAAAAGTTCAAGCGACAAGTTGCACCAAGTGGCTTGGTTGGTTCAAGTGAGAAGTGATCTGATGAAATCGGAATAGGAGAGACTTACCGATATGTGACAAGACATTGGTGCACTTATACACGTGGCAAGTATAGTGATTGCTTGCAAGCTACGGAAGTGATTGGGTCAAAGAAGTTATTGAAAGCCATGTGGATCAAAACCACGGCGGTTGGGAGAGCGATTTAGGTCACAGATATGCTGAGAAGATCAAATGGATCAAAGGTTCTTGACTTAGCAGATTCGGACTCATGTGCTTTGAAAAGCATGCAAAAGCATATGTTGTATGGGGTTAATAAGTTTCCTTCAAATATGCTAATAGATAGTATCCATTGTGTTAGTTGTATGCTGGTTGCCTCATATATTTAACAAGTTGGGATGGAAGCTTGCAAGCCAACAGTTCAACCATTCCTACATATCTCAACCTTGAGTTCTAGTGTTACATTTAGAAGAGTGAGTGTTGTAGTGTGATATCTTATCCTCTATATAGAGTGGCTGTAAAACCTTCATGATCAAGTAACAATAAATCAACTTTGTTATCACTCATGTTGTCTTCTTGTTTTGATTGAATTGCTCTTGTTCTTATTGGTTTTGATATTTTCTCTCCCTTTCTTGATCTTGCTATGTATCAGGGACGTGTAAGTGATGAAAATGATTCATGGAGATCAAATCTCTTTCATTTAGGCACCAAGTCTTGCAATATTCTGAAGTTGTCTGGTTTTGTTTGGATTTAAGCTCATCTTAAAATTTGTTGGTCTCAGGATTTTTACTTCAAATATTTTGGAGAAATAGCTTGTTGTGATATATGGGAATTCATCTAAAATTATCTTAGCTATTCTCTACCTAAGCAAGTCATATTCCAAGATTTTAGAGTTTGTATAGTTTTAGTGTAATCTTACTTATCTTTGGAAAAGATAGTAACTTCGACAAGGATTCATATAATCTTTGGATGTAATTTGTTTCCGAGAATGTAAGGTGTGCAAACTACCCCTTGGCTAGCTTGTAGTTTGGTAGAAATTTGCAAGCCAGCGTCTTTGGATTTTTGAATGTAGAGTTTTGGGCAAGCTACAAAATGATGAATCGTATGAAATTTGAAAGTGGGTTTTGAAGCATACATGTTTGGTTTGGTATAGATTTTTGTGGAGTATGATTTTCGAAATTTTGATAAATAAATTTGAGTACAGCAAATTAATGGTCACTTATCTGGCACTACAACAAATTAATGGTCACTT
Source organism: Bonia amplexicaulis (assembly GCA_036346245.1). Lineage (NCBI taxonomy): Eukaryota > Viridiplantae > Streptophyta > Magnoliopsida > Poales > Poaceae > Bonia > Bonia amplexicaulis. Next base: position 30,509,844 of record CM070741.1, read on the forward strand.
ATCTGGCCTAGCTTCTTGGGGGTTGGTGGGGTGGGGGTGCAGAAAAAAAATTCCTGTTACAATGCCAGCAGCTAGCTTTGAACTTCGAGGACAAGCTTTTGGGTAAAGGCGTAAAGCTAGATGGTTTTCTTGTATTGTACCTGGTCTGTTACTCTCTCTCTCTCTCTGCATCTCTGCAACAGCAAGACAGCAAGAGTGGCAGTCTTTCCATTCGATTTCAAGTAGAAGAGGGAGAAGGAGATGTCGATGGTGGTTAGTGGGATACGGGGGAATAAAAGCTATTATTGGACGTATGTTGGACGTATGTAACGTGTTATTTATAAAAATAATAACTTTTTAGCTATAATTGTAACAATAATGTTTCTGCCGTCTGGTAAATGAGCGGTATTAACCTCGGGCTAACACGTGGCGATATGTTGTCCGATGATCAAGCGGCATTAATCTCGGACCAACACGTGGCATATGTCACTCGATCACCAGGCGGCATTAACCTCAGACCGACACATGGCGAGGCTAATGCGCACGGTGAACGGTCACGTATCGACCAAGGTTAATATCGTTCGGTGACTAGGCAACAGATGTCATGGGTCGATCTGAGGTTAATACCATCCAATCACTAGGTAGTAGGAACACTGTTTTTATAATTATGATTAAGAGAGTATTATTTTTATAAATAATACGATAAATACGGCCATTTTCGCTCATAACTCGGATGCGGGGCGACGCGGATTGTGGGACTAGTGCAGAGGAACGGTGGATCCGTAGCTCCAGCGAACAAACACTCCGGCGAACAAACACTCCGGGAAGAGGTACGAGTGGATTAGGTGCACGGTGGACCGCTCTCTTCTGTTCTCAAGTGAAGAGGACCACGGTGGACCGGTTGTATCGTTCTCGACGTCAAGCAGGAAACTGAACCCCACCTCTTTCCTTCGCCCCCACTGACCCCATATGTCAGTCACTATGCTATATATCTACTGTGTTACGAACAGAAGGAATTCAGGAGCTTCAGTGAAACATCAGGGACGAGCACTGAAATATATTTTTTTAAGGCAATTGATTTCATATTACATCTTTGGAGAATTGGACAGTCTTCCTGTTGTCGGGAGGCCTAAAGCCTTTTGCATGTAGGGGAGAACAAGCGTATGCGATGTACTTGGATTGTGGAAGCATCCGTGTAGCATTTGAGAATGAAGTCCCCAGCTAGAACAGCTTGGGGACTTATGCAATGAAGATTATTAACATTGTGGTCAGGCATTGACAGATTCAGAATGCCATTTTGCTCAGTAGCAGCATACTGGTGTAGCTTGAGCAGCTTTGACTTGGAAAATAAGAGAATTTATAGAATATCATTTCTTTTAAACCAGATAATCATCTCTGGATTTCCAAAAAAACATAAAGAGGTAACAGATAAAATTAATGTCTGCCGAAGAGCAGACTTGAGAAAAAAAATTAATAAAAAGGATCCGAGAGAAATCCTTTAATGAACAACGAAGACTTTATAAGTTAACAGTTTACGGCATGGATAAGGAGAGGGGAAAAAGAGAGAATTTTACAACTAGACTTTGATGGGGCGCCATAACATCATTTGGCATTCAGTGACTTCTTGACGGACCGAAGTACACCCCACATGACAGTTGATACAAAGAACAGAACTAGTCCAGTGATAATGGCATACTTCAACCCAAGATTCATAAGCAAATTTACCAGCAGCCCTGCTAGGACGACCCCCACGAAATTTGCAGAGAAACCTGACCAGAACGGCATGCCAAGGACAGATGCAATGATTGCGCCAGTCCACGCTCCGGTGCCAGGAAATGGGACAGCAACAAACAGCATCAAGCCAAGCCATTGGAATTCCTCAACAGGTGCAGCCTTCCGTCGTGCCCGCTCAAAGAGGAGGTCCATAATCCGGGTAGCAGAAGCGCTTCTTTGCGAGAGAAAAGTTGCGATTTTTTTCAGGTAGAGGATGATGAACGGCACAGGCACCATGTTCCTGGGGAAACAGATAATATAAATCAAGTTCAGTATATCTATCATGGACCATTTCTGAAGAGGGGTAATCAAATTGTTTAGTACTAGAGTGACAACATGCAGTTTCCATTTTATATATTCACTGAAAAATGATTACACGGTCATCACAACCTTATCAATCATCGGAATGCAATGACTACTCTGTCAAATGCTAAATGGCCTACAAACTACTCAACTTCAGTCTCTACTTTTTTTGAGTCCTTGTTCCCTCATACTGTTTTTTCTTCAAAATTATTTATCTTTACCATTTAGGAAGTGCAAATTAGTGGTAAACAATAATCAAGTTTCAACATCTCTAGTCTCACTAATTTATTCACAGTTAGACAATTACTCGTTATCTTGGGCATACATAAAGACAAAGTTGTCCTGGAGATAACCGTTGGTTAATGAGAAATTTGATGATTTGCCCTATCTTTGTTTGTCAACAGCTCATTTGCCTCATAGTTGATTGTAATTGATGATTTGCCTTATCTTTCACTGGACCATTGATCATTTGTCCTTTTTGACAATTTTTCCCTTATCTTCCTCCTCCCTCCTCTTCTTTCCCTCTTTCTTCAACTTCGACCACGGTTGTTACGACCACGGCCGCTACGACTTCGACCACGACTGTTACAACCATGGCCGTTACGAGCATGAACACTACGACCACGTTCACTTCGACCACGGCCACTACGACCATGGGCACTACGACCACAAACGCTACGACCACGTTCACTTCGACCAAGGCCGTTACGACCACGGCCGCTACGACCATTGCACGGCCGCTATGACCATGGGCGCTACGGCCACGAACACTACAACCATGGCTGCTACAACCACGTTCACTTCGATCACAACCGTTATGACCACGGCCGCTATGACCATTGCTACTATGACCACGGCCGTGGTCGAAGTGGGCGTGGTCGTAGTATCCGTGGTCGTAGCGGATAAGGGCAAAATTGTCAAAAAGGGAAAATGATCAATGGTCCAGTGAAAGACGAGGCAAATCATCAATTAAATCAACTATGGGGCAAATGAGCGGTTGGCAAACAAAGATAGGGCAAATCATCAAATTTCTCTTGGTTAATTGGCACCCTCAATTAAGAGCACAACGACTAAAATGAGCCAGCTCATCTTTATCTTCACTTATTTTGAATGTCATGGTAGATAATCATTTCTGCAATATAGTACCCTCACATTGTTGTATCTTACACAAGACCCTAATTCATCGCATTGTTGGTCGATACATTTCATCATTAATTTTACTGCATATTTCAACCGACATGTTAATTAAGCTAGTACCCTAATTTATCACATTGTTGTATCTTACACAAGACCCTGATTTATCGATTTACCAAACAATGTGACCGGCTTATTGCACTGTGTGAATCTCATTATGTGTGAGCCTAAAGAAAAGCCAAAGCTGCATTCCAACTAGTTTTATTATACATATTAGTTTGAGAAATCGGAACAAATGTAACAGTGTCTAGTTATTAGTTTCAGGACAAATGTAATAGTATCTACTACTCTACTAGTATTACACGCTATTTGACATGCAGTCCATGTCACCGCCTCACCGGCAATCCATCGAACATCTCTTGGGCAAAGACTAAACCTCACCAAAGGAAACAATAAAACGAGAGATGAGGGGAAGCGAGACAAACCCAAGAACGGATAGGACGGTAAGGCGGACGGGGTCTAGCCGCATCCAGTAGCCGGCCGGGATGGCCCCTCGCAGCTCGAGCACCGGCAGCGTGGCGAGCGTGAACACGACGGCCTCATCGGGCCACCCGAACCTCCGCAGCGACGCCGCCACACGCAGACCGAACCCGGACGCCTTGATCGAGTCCTCCGCCGCCAGCGCCGCGCCGCAGCCGAGCACGGCGCAGCCCAGTGTGCCCAGCACCAGCCGCCTCGCGAGAGCGCCCCAATCGAGCGCCTGATCCCGCTCCTTGTCACCCCCACCTAGCGACGCCACCGCACATGGAGCTCCTGCGAAAGCAGCAGTAATGGCACAAGGTTTGCGGGGAAGGGGTGGGATTCGGGGAGGAGGAGCGGAAGCCCTCAGGCGAAGAGCGGGCGGGGGATTCACTCTGGGAGCTGCAAGAAGAGGAGGCCTCCATCTGCACAACGTGATTGGGGGAGAGGACGCGGCAAGAACCGAGGCCGCCATGGCCATCCGGATCAAGATGAGAGCTTCTATGTTTCACCACCTCGTGGTCGTGGACCAAGCTTTGCAATTTTGGATCGATTCTGTCACGAGGTTCTGAGGAGACCCCGAGGTTACTCCTGAGGACACCGAGCCAGCGGAAACTAGGGGCGTTCTGGCTTGGCAGTCTGGGACGTGGGGTCGGAAGCCGTGAGGCCACCTGTCAGTGGGAGGTGTGGTTGGTGTCTGATGGACACGTCATTCGTGACTCGTACTGTCTCTAGTCTCCCTCTCGGATGGCCACGTGGGATTTCGATAGTCCAATTTATTTCTGATTTATTTTTTGTTATTCTTAAATTTTATTTTTTTAGCTTTTTGTCGGTTCTTTTTTTATTCGTTTGTATTGTCCGTAATTGACTAGCCTGTTTTTTATTTTTAATTTTTTTAAATTTAATTACGTCAAATAAACTATTGTCAGCTATAATGTAATTTTAATCAGTTACAGTGTAATTTCAATCATAAGTTATTTTTTTCAGTCTAACTAAGATCAAGCACAAGTCGACAAACCTTAACTAAGATCATAGTTACAGGCAACCAGATCAAGCACAAGTCGACAAACCTTAAGAAGCACTGTATTTACAATTTCAACTCTAACCCAATCTACTGGAATTTATTTGCAGTTACAAAAAATGAATATGGCTAATTATGTCACGCTGCAAGTAAAAGCACAAAGCTCTGCTTGCTATTCACAAATAAATAACAGAATGGAAGGGTCAATGTATAGAACAAAGCAAATTGAAGTGCACTGCGTATAATCAAGCATAGAGGGAAAGAATGTACCATCATACATTGACCGGATGTGATTCAGGGTCTATTTGGCAACGGCTGCGGTTTATGGCTTTTGGCTGAATTTTTTGAATTTTGGTTGTTTACGGTACAGATTACGGAGAGAGATACCCAATTACGATTTTGGATAGTACAGATATTGAGCTTTTAACATATACGTCGTTTAACTTGTAGATCCTGTCTTAAGAAAATACTCCATTTAAAAGTTAATTACTATAGCAAAAATCAAAAATCGTTATCTTCAGAGAAAAAGAACAGACCCTCAATGGCCCGTGAGTTTCCATCCTCCAGATTGAGTTGCAAGAGGCGCTGCATTGTACATATGAATACATCCCTAGAAACGCATCACCGCGAGCAATAGAGGCAACCAAGTTCCGCTTTAGGGAATTTCTTATAGTGGCACAATAGTGAAGGCAAAACTGTCAGAGTGCACCTCGTCGTGGGCTATAGGCAGGAGAATGTCCTGCTGCCTGGCCCATTGTATAGACATTGTTTCATCGGCCATGGAAACCTATGTAAGCAAACCATATCAGCAGCCGCAGCAGCAGCGTCATGAAAAGACAAGTCTAACAGAGTTGTATATGCAAGCCAAATGAACAGCAAAATCAAAGGCTACACCTTTTAGAAAGCGTTGTAAACGAAAATAGAAAACATGCTCGTATACAGAAGGTTTGCTTCCACAAATATCATAAATATTTCAGGAGGAGAACTTACACTTTACAACTACATAGCTAGTGGTTTAAACTACATTATTCATCTGTGGAGAACCTACAACAGAAATAATTACTGTTAGTACATTCTTAGCTTGCGCTGCAATGTCCCGAGGGCTGCCATCAGGATGCTCTCCATCGTCGGGGCGGCCGCACCTGCTTGCACAGAGGCATGCGTAGCGAGGTTGCTGGCGATAACGGTCTGCCCGCCGGAGCTGTTCAGTGCGTTGGCGCGATTGGCTCCACGGTCGGCGATGAGCCCGATGTGAGTGTCAGGGTCGCCGTCGCCCCTGCGTCGGACCCAGGGTCACTGGGCATGCCGGCACGGGTGTCGACGCCGGCGATCTTGCTGACACGGATGCCGCCGACAGGGTTGGCAGTCGCACTATCAACAGGATCGACCGCCACACTCGGGCGATCCTCGCGGTGGCTGATCGTACCCACACGGATGTCGACGCCAGCGGTCACCACACCGACATCGGCCCCAAGGGTTGGTGCAGACGGCCTACCACCTGAGGCCTTGGCGTTCACAACTGCCGCCATCGTGCTTCACTTTCTTTTCGCTGTCGATGATGCTTTCTTGGGCCCAATCACCTCTCAAAGTCCACAACTTGCTCTCTGTCGTCCCCACGGACGGCGTCAACTATTGTGGCTACTAGCTAAACAGTAAACTAGGGGAGTAGTGGAGTGGTTGTGATGGATGAATAATGTTTGCCCCCTCTCTATGCTTAGGGTGAATATATATATATATACCTCCATAAAGCATAATTATAATAATGCCCTTACAGACGTATATCTCCCAAAGGGGCATACATATCATTACACATATCATATTGGGCCCGATAACCCCCCAAACAGGCCAGATGGGCTCAGGTAGGGGCCACCCCTACTATAAACAACAAGATTAGTTCCAACTGAGCTTCAAAATAGTGCAGGTTCGTCATCCATGTCCGCCGCAACGAGAAAAGTCTTATCCTTCACCACCTTCTTCTATTCAGGACATTCCCAAGAATAGCGCCCGTAGTTCTGGCAGTTATAGCACCAAACTTTCGGTTTGTCGTAGGTTCCCTTCTTGCCGGAGCCAGAGCCGCCTTCCTTGTTCTTGGCCCTAGACTCCCATTGGGCGCGGGTGAGCAGTAGGTGCTCACCTTCCTCCTCACTAACCATGTGGCGCTCCTCGAATGCCTTTAGCCGCCCGAATATGTAATATATCGACATCACATCCAAGTCCTCGAGGTTCTCGAGAGTGCAAGCAATCTGTAGAAACTTCGGTATTAAGACCCGAAGCACCTTATCCACTACACAAGAGTCTTCAACTCTCTCCCAGTGTTTGCACCTTGCTGAGAGCGAGGGTGACGCTCATGGCCAATGCATCGATTGAGTCACCTTCGCGCATATGAAGGTTGTCAAATTCTCTTAGCAGTTTGAAGCTTCCTCGTCACGCGCTCAACTCCAACGTACATGGACTTGAGGGTCGCCCATGCCTCCTTCGCCATCCTTTTGCAGTTGAGAAAAAGAACGCTCTCCTCGCTCACACCATGGTAGATGGCCACAAGTGCCTTCTTGTCTTGGCGTCTCTCGACGTCGTCTTCTTTAGCGGCATCCCACACTCCTTACGCCTCTATGTACATTTGCATCTTTATTGACCGTTCAGCATAGTTTCTACTAGTCAACATCAGGTACTAGAGCGTGACGCTTTCCTCCTTCACGTCTCACGCCAATGGCCTACCGTGAGCCACCTGCTCGTGCCGCTAGCCACATGCATGTTGCTGCTGACCACCTCCTCTAGGCCACCGACGACACGCCTCGATGTTAACGGAGACAACGACCTCGCCATTCTCACCATCACAACACCGGCTCTGATACCAAATGTTGGAATTGTCGCAGTCGAACACACTCAAGCACTTCACGTGCTCGCGAGCTCGAGTACTCGAATAACTCCTTCGACTGCTACAGTACTCCGGGGTCTTCGACTCTGAATAAACAGTATTCGAATGAATAGTACTCAGCTGGGTCTCCAACTAGTACTGAGTGCTCAGAGATAGTGACTGCTCCTGAGTTCTCAAAACTCCCTGCGATACTCGGAACACTCGACTGCTTGGGTTCTTGTACCCATGTTACAACTACCACAATACTCGATCAAACGTACTGATCGAGTACTCAGACCACCCAACTCACACGGGAACACTTTGGAGAAATCACACACAAGCACAACACATGAACTTTTACGACACGTAAAAAACTTCTCAGCGTCTTTTCTGGTTTTCTCCCATTTATATACTACTGAATACGACAAATGGTTACAAGACTTTGATGACGCGTTATCACCAATAAATACTAAACTTAATGCAGAATAACAAAGATGTAGCTACTAATACTTCTGTTACATGCATGCAGCCACTAACTACACCACTAACTCCACGCCCTAACGTTTCAAGTCAAGATTATAGCTAACAAACACCTCCAGAACCCAGGCTGTGGCTTGCTGTAGGGGACCCCAAGCTCATGGCTTCTTCTTTCCCTCTCCGTGAATGGTGCTCAGTGATCTTGCTTTTCACCAGGAAACAGGCAATTGCAAAGGAGCTAGGGGCAGCTAGGGCACCCCACCCCTTTTCTCTCGCATGAAGACGGGCCGGTTGACTGGCCCATTAAAGCGTTGGCTCGGATGGGCTAGTTTAAGCAGTTGGGCCAAAACTACCTCGCAAGGCAAGCCGTACAATCCAGCACACGACCCAATGGCATGGAAGCTAGTTAAATTTTTATATAGCTTAGGGCCACTTGCCTTTGGGCTAACTCGTGAACTCCGCTATGGACTAGGTGCCAAAGTTTTGGATAAGCCAGAAACTTTGCCATATTTCAGGACTCCAACATTTTGGTTAAGCTTGAGAGTTCGTCAAGAATCCGGCACCTAGTTTGGGACTCAACTACGGGTCTGTTCTTTAACGGCTTCTAAAAGCTACTTTTGGCTTTTACTACAATACATAACTTTCAAACGAAGTATTTTCTCAAGACAGGGTCTACAAGTTAATTATAGTACATGTTAAAAGTACAATATCTGTATCAACCAAAATCGCAAGCGAGTTTCTCTCTGTCGCAAACAGCTAAAATTCAAAATTTTCAACCAAAAGTCATAAGCCGCAGTCATATCAAACAGGCCCTACAATAAGAACATGTTGAATGTTTGCTGAACATCAATCTCGGCATGAAAAATATGACCATTCAAGACTACCCCTTTGGGCGTTTCTTCTAAAATCCAGAAGGTAGGGGCTAGTGTTAGAGGAATAATTTATCCCTCTACTAACGGTGTCACTCTACGGAAGACACATATGTACAGATCAAAAATTGCAGCTATGTTCAGAAAATACCATTGCTTGTACTCATAGACTAAATATCTCACTAAAGGGTATTTTCGTCATTTGTGTAAGCCTAAGAGATTATAAATATTCTATGTATCTCTCATTTGTAAGGAGGCTCTCTTAAGCAATAAAGAATTATATTCAAACTGATGGGCCCTCAAACGCTCTCTTTCTCTGGAGATAACCCCGTTGTCTCACCGATAGAAGTAGGACGGTCCTCTCGGACCTCCGAACCTGTATAAATCTGTGTCATTTTTACTCGTGGATGATGACCCGTCAAACAACCGATGTCTACCCCCACTTATATTTAGGTTTCACACCTATAACACTACTGATCCAGAGACTAGCTCAAAATACACAGAAGATCAAGCTCTTATGGAGAAAGAAAGGCAGATCTTTTTAGATAAATCCTTCCATTACGCATTCTTTTCCAACGTCTACTAATGTGTAAAACCTTTGTCTTGAACTGATTCAGCATTTCGGCTTTAAGGCCACGGAGGACAAAGGGCTTGTCCTAAACAGTAATGGTTTGTGGTTTCAAAAAACCAAGTCATGTTTGTAACATGTTGCTTCTTAAGCGATTTTTTTTACTCTTTTTTTTCTTTTACATTACGCATAAAGATATACGGTGCTTTTAATTTTTCCATTTTTTTCTTTATTTTTAATTGAATACTTCAAACAAAGTTAACATCCATTATAATATCATTTCAGCTAAAACACACAACACTTTGGGAACCCAATGGTTTCTGGCGGAGGTGCGTTATACTGCATTGGTTGGCAGCCACCATAATTTACAACAAATGAAAGAATGAACACTCGAGATAAACTTAGTACAGATTACAGCCAATGGTACTGGCAATGAAGCATTTTATGCTACTTGAATGGAACATAAGCAACTTGATATTACATCCATGTACAAACATAGGTAGGAGTACCCAAGGGAGATTCAACTTGATCGCATTCTACTCGAAAAGGTTAGTACAGCAGCAGCAGGAGCATCCTAAACGAGCGCTGCTCACTCAACACTAACTACTAGCAACATTGTAAATATGAGCTGGATGGCTCGTAGGGTGCCGACTCAAAAGCCAATTGGATCTAGTGTTCTGGCTTTGGGGTACAACCGATGTATTGCCTTACAGCATCCTGATTTACATGAAAAATGAATCTCATATCCTTTATCTGCAAGAAAGATTGACAGCTACGTGAGACGAGCATGAGGATACTTGAGAGATACTAGTGACATCTCAGTGAAATAACATGGGCAAGAAGGATTATTTTTTCAAACAAACGAAAGTGAAACACCACTGCAGTTACCTTATGGAAACCTATTTGTTGGATATCTGCTTACGAATCATCATTATGTTTCTGCTGATTATTTTTAAGTGCTACACACAAGGACAAAATAACATAAAATACAGAATGGCAAAGGGGAGAAGGGAGACCAGTTAACACTACATCAATAAGTGAAACCATCAACTGTTTAGTATTCAACAGTAATAGCTTTGGAATATTCATGGAACAGTGTGCGATATATCTTTGTTTTGCATCAATTTGGCATACATTCTTTAGTAGCCAGCTGAATAGTGGCAGCGCTATTAGGCATTTAGCAATCAACATATCCAAGAAGGGCGAGTAGTGAGTGCAAGACATTGCAGGCCATATCCAGTCAGCCAATCACATGAATGCATAACCACCAAATAAAAATAGCAGCAAAAGTAAATATATATAAAAATAACACAATTCTTTACATCGACTAGAAGTGTTACCCAGGCACACTGTGCACCCACCCTTGTGTTTCACATGCTTCCCAAACCCATGTGTTAAAACACTTGATTAGCATTCTACTTGCAATACAGACGTAAACAATTGGTCTAAACAAGTAACACAAGTCTGATTTCCCATTTGGAATTGAAAAGGAAGCCATACATGTACAATGTTTCTAGGATTTTACCATAACATTTTCTTAATTTTATCTGAATCCATTATATATTTGACAAGGATGCGATTATGTCAAGTAGTCAATATATTCTGATTTCTGTGTTAGGCACTTTGGTCTGATCTTCATATAGGTTTCAATCAGTTATGAAAGAAGAATGAAATAGGATATATCAGTACCTCAATTAATGAATCAGAAGTTAAGTTGATGCGTTTGCAGCATGGTACTTCCTTGCTATTAACAAAGATTGAGCATTTTCCAATGTTCTTGATATGGAACGACCCAGCTTCATCCATCTTGATAACAGCCTGATTGTCAGAACACAAGATGGATTTATATACATACAAAGAGTCACACCAAAAGAGAAAAGGAGCTGACTTAGCGAAACATGATAAATAGTATCGGATTTTTAAGGCAGTGACATGCCTGATACCTAAACTCACAACTTAAAGGAGAACAAATATATGATCGGTTAGTAGGATGCAACCACTGGGTGTCAGAAACTCAGAATGTAACCAGAGAGGACTGCCAGTAATTGCTTAATACAATGGTTTGTTTAAGTAGAATGGCATGATCAGAAGAAGTACTAAAAGTTACCATATAGGCATAGAATGCCACACTGTCAGCAATTCTAGAACAAACCTGTGGTCAAAATAAACAGCTGGAGATGTTTTTGAAACTATTCATAACCACTCAACAAAACAAAGTGTTAAATCGGCAATTTTCCAACTGAAAACACATACACATGATGCTAATGGTTAAGATAAATCTGCAAGTATTACCAAAAAGGACCTAGATGAACATAATTCATCCACCATGGCACCACCAGCCTTTTCAGCCCCAAAAATTGCCAACTAGATAGAGTTCACTACTCCGCCAATTCAAGCAAACCTTATGGCCTGCATGCCAAAATGTGTTTGGGAAGAAGAAACGCAATGCATTATGTATGAAGCTTTTTACTGCTGTCAAGGTAGCATAGATCTACCGTGACTGCCAATCAGGGTAAGACCCATCAGAGGTACTAAAAACACATTTACCTTAATAAACTTACTTCAGCCAGGAAAATCCAATTAAAGTATGCAAGTGAAAACAAGAAATAATAAATTTAATCTCCAATTCTACAGGGTATAGATGTTTCTTGACTTTTTTTTAACTCAAGTAGTCAAGTCCACAACTCTTGGGCATTAGCTATTTTCTAAGCTGTAATTGACATCTCCTAACATAAACTGGAAGAATCAAACAAGTACCTGTCGGCGAGATATTTTATTTGCCCTCCCTTCTTTTCCCAAATCAATGTCAACTTTTACATCTTCTGTCTCTCTTCCAAGAGTCACCTACATGATCAAAGAAGAAAAGACAACTAAAATTTCAGAAAATGGTACCAGGATATTACACAAATATGAAAGTATTGTGTATAAAAAATTTCAGAAAATGGTACAAGCACAAAATCACTGTATCAAAAATAAATGAAAACCACACAAAAAGCAGCCTGGGTTGTGTCTTTCTACTTAAAAGATTGGAATTAGAAGAATTCGATCAGCATTCAACTATAAGAGAAAAACAAGATGGATGAGTCTTCCATCTCCCAACGAGGAGCAACTCTGGGTGTTATTCAGAAAGTACCAAATATATCTCAAATTCTATTGAAAAAACTGTATGTATCTGTGAATGTCAATACAATACAAGATCTAAATGCTGCAAATGTCCAGCACAAGATATAGGAAAAAATTGTGCATACCCTTGAGCTGTATATCATTATATTCAATAGACTGTGTTTGCTGAAAAACATTGCTTGAATTTACCTCAAGATCCTTTATGTAGTATTTCAAGTGCAGTCCATAGATAACTGCAAAGGCACCACGTGACATGATGGCTCGGTTCATATAAGACCGAGCACCCTGCTCCAATCTTATCAATGATTTCCTGCTTTCTGGATGCTGAAATCTGGAAACTGATCATGCAAACACATAGATAAAAAAAGTAGCCGTTCCTTGTATATAATAGGCAAATGTCTAAACCGTGGCTTGAAAGATAGGACAAGGTCTAGGGTGGGTTCGAGAGGGCTTCGGCTTTGGCTTTTTGACTGTTTACTACAGTAACTCACTTTCAAATGGTACGTCTTTTCAAGGCGGGGTCTGCAGATAAATTGTAGTAGACATTGTACCAAATTCAGCTATACTAGCCAAAATCGCATGCGGCTTTTTTTTCCTCTTCGTACTGTCTCTCGCGAACAGCCAGAATTCAAAAATCATAAGCTAAAAGCCAAAGCCACGGCCTAAGGGCCTGTTCTTTTTGGCTGCGGCTTGTGTCTTTTTGGCTGTTCGTGTGAGAGATTACAGAGTAACTAAAACTCACGTTCAGTTTTTGCCGATATAAATGAAGTCGGTACAGTATGTACTACAATTAATTAGTAGACCCCATCTTGAAAACACACTCCGTTTAAAAGCTAGTTACTGTAGAAAAACCAAAAGCTGAAAAAGAACAGGCCCTAAAAGAACCCATCCCTAAAGTATCAGAAAGTTGACAAGTTATGACAAGTTAAATTCAGTCAATTTATTGGGCCACATGGACTTAAGTTTGGTCTGTTTTTATGTTTTACGACCTGTATGTGGTTTGCATTAAAATTTCCACTAGGAGGAAAAGGGACACATCCATGTAGGATAGTGTGTCCACACACTCTTACACTATTGTTATCAGAACAGTTCTTCTTATTCCATTATCTGAATTTATACCCCTTAAGCCTATCAGCCAACCACTGCCCCATACCCTTATCATGGCAAGTATTATTGCAATAGTGGGACCAATATTTCAGCACAATACATGTATTATCGTAATGAGGGGACTAATAGCTCAGCACAACACTTCCTCTGGACAACCCAGTCATCACAATATTACTCATGCTAAGCTTAAACAATGCATCTCTATAAAATACTTGCATGTGATGATATAGAATATCTTAAACCACATTTACATAGATGTAACAGGTGGATGATATTTACCTTCAGGATGCATTAAATCAGAGTCCTGATCCCATGGGATTAGATCCTGATCAAGTATCTGCAGTGAAAGCCGAAAATGGATAAGTCAGAAGCACCACGGTGAAAAAGTTCTAGTAGCTAAGCCAAGAGATTTATACCAAAGCTTCTAGATCATAGTAGTTTGGAACATCTTTTTCACTGTCAGAGCATTCTTCTGCTTGAACTGATGTTGGCACCGTCGTAATTGGGTCTTGAACACAAAAATCTGACAATGCACGTGATGGCATACAGTTCTGTAGAGCAACCCCATCTCCTAATTCTGGTCGATTATCATGTGAGTTGTAATTCATGTGATCAGGCACTTGAACTGAATTGTGCAAAGTCAAACTTTGAGAGTTATCAAAATTATCGTGTTGTCCTAAACTGCAAGGTGATCCTTCACCAGATCCAGCATCACTAATAGAGGGTAAAGCTAGTGTGCATGTGTTTGCATCATTAGTATCAATGTTACCGTGCACAAGTACACCAGCAGTTGAAGGACCTTCTGATGGCTTAGCTCCTAGGACACAACCTTTATTAAGTGCCATAGAACCTTCTTGTAGTTCTGAAGTGGATGGGCTCAGCTTTATCGGTTGTGATGAAGGTTGTGCATTTGCCATATCTTCCCTCTTTATTAGGGCCAAGTCACTCGTATTGGAATGTTCAGCATTTGATGGAGGGCTAATTGCTGTGGAAACCGAACAGATATTGTGCTCAGAGTTCTGGCCAGAAGTAGCAGTGGGGCATTGTAGAGAAGACTCGCCAGGTATAATAACATCATCATTGTAAGGGATTTCAGGATCTTCTGTGTTCAACTTGCACTCAACGTACTGACCAGGATAAGGCACTTCTGATGAAGTAGGAACCAAGATTATTCCAGAAAAATCTACTGCATTATGCTTTACATGATCACAGCAAATGTTGGCCTCATCGGGGTGCGACAGATTTTGCATGGTGGAGCTCGCCCCAAGTACAACCTTGGAGTCAGGATCATCTACATCCTCCTGATTTGGAGAATTCAAAAAATTTTCACCATTAAGGAGATCAAACTCTTCACTGTTACTGAAAAATGGAAAATCAATTAAATCACCTTCTGACATTGCTGCATGGTCTAAACCGGGTGTGCATATCCCACCATCTAAATTCGCTTGCAACGTGAGAGGGTCTCTGTTGACTGTCTTTATTTTCTTATCATCAGCAAGAGTAAGTGTGTCTCTTTCCTCAACCCCATTCCAGATTGCACCACCAGGTGCTTCAGAACCCTCAGGTTGACCAATCAAGTGGAGTGAGCCAGGTTCTTGCACTCTTCCATTGTTGTTCCCAGGGAAATGGCCATGTTCAACTTCACCTTGATCAGTAATCACCAACGTCTTTGATTCTGCCACTTCATTGCCACATTTATTGCTAGTGGCCAATTGCTGAAATTGCATAGAATCCTGAAAATCTGTGATACCTTTGAGAGACACATTGCTCCCTTCATTAGTCTCAGGATTCTTTTGTGTGTAGGTATGGTGGTCATATATTTGACCTACATCAGAATAGCCATATGGGGCATTATTGGTGGCATCCCCATCTTTTATCATTCTTTCAGCATGCTTTGTATGGAAAGAATGTCCATTTAATTCAGGATACATAGGTTGTCCACCGTTGTAGCTTCCACCCACTTGCCCATAGCAGCTCATTGTACTTATCCCTGCTTCAATATTATGAACTACATGATGACCGTCTGAAGACTTAAGTAGGCCTCCACAGACACACTCCCCACCAGTTGCTATACATGAACAAGGGGCAATAAGAAAACCAAGGTCAGCAGTGTTACAGGATTCATTGCAGACTCTCTTTCTCATCGCATAATATAGATTCTTTACACTGTCTATTTTCCGTTTCTGAAATGCAAAGTCCTTTGCTTTTGAGTTGAAAAGTTTATGTGCCTTGGCAGGGTTGGAAGTGGAAAGTTCAATCTCATACTCAACCATCCGAGCAGACGCTTGCATTGAGATCTCTGGGTCATATAGCAATGAATTCCAACGATCCTGCAGTTCTTGAAGAGTGAATTTACGGGAAAAACATACAGCTCCTTTCGCTAAGGACTCCAATGAGGCACCAGTCTACAAGCATCATAATTATCAATTAGCAATAAACAGAGAACTGATCATAAATTCAGATTTCAGATCTCATTTTCGTAAACAATTGCCTATTATACAACATGATTAATTCAGAATGAGAATTTAGTAGATTTTCCCACTTTCTGGGTAGGTATAAATAAGCTTCATAAGCCCGCTTATTAGGATTACAAGGTCAATAAGCTGACCTGTGAAATAAAATAACATAAGCTGTCTTACATATAAGTATGAAGCAAATATGTGAAAGTTCAGGGTATCATCTCTATATATTTTCCGTGACAAGTTGTAATTGTACAAACAACATCAAAAGTTGGTAGAATATTGCCACAGGACCAAAAGATGTATGAATGAAACAAATTTGAGTAATTCACGCAAAGCAACCATTTCTGATTAGATCAGGCTGTCAATTCACTCCTAGGTAGTGCAGAACATCACCCCTTTTCAGAAACACGCACACCCCACAGAGCATTGGCTGTTAACATCAGTGTCCAAGAATTTTGTAAGTGAATGATCAATAATGGAAAAACAAATTCACAGTTACAATACCAGAAGAGTTAAGCTTAGCAAACCATGCACCAAACCCACCCCAACTACGCCTCATTGCTAAAATACTAAGAAAAATAAATATTTCTATTTTTCAAGATTTTGATTCCTCGGCATGCCAGTAGAGTACCAGAATCATAATCCCTCTGAACGAAGCAATGCACAAATAAATTCAGGACTTGGAGAAAGAAACATCCCAATGGCCAAAACTACAATCCCGTGCAGCAAGGAACCATCCGATTAGGTCGGCGATTTTCCAAGGGCAGAGGATTAAATTCTGACTAGCAGGTAAACCCAAAACCCTACCCTGGCTCCGTCGTGCGCCAGCGGCAAGAACCCAAGAACAACAATTGAAGCAAACCTAACCGACGCAACGAGACGAATTGATTTTGAACCGTTCCGATTGCGATGGCCCGGGGGTAAAGAGGGGTAGGGGGATGCTGGCTACCTCGACGGCGTTCTTGAGGAGGATGTCGTCCTCGACGAGCCAGTTCGCCGACGATGTCGACGCCGCGAGGGCACCCATGCCGCCGCCGCCGAATTCGCCGCTTCCGGGACGAGAAAGGGGTCCGGGGTTGGGAGGCGCGCGTGGTTTAGGGTTTAGAGGAGGAAGAAGAGGGGTAGAAGGGGGCGGGGAGAGGAGGAGGTGGCCGGCGGGTCCCGTCCTGGTAAGTGGTAAGGCTACTGGGGGAGATGTTTTTGTGCCCGGTTTCCGTAACGACCTGACTCTACGGAGACGCTGGAGGATAAAAAATAAATTAATTTTTTAAAAATAATAATATGATTTTGTTTATTAACTTATAATTTTTAGTCATATTTTTTTAAAATATATTCTAACATATAGATTTAAGTTTTACTCAAATATACAAAACAGAATATAACTTCCATATTTAAAAATTATAACATATTATTTAAAAAAGACTAATATTTATCGGATCTCCGTGGGACCCGCGGGGAGGACAACCCTGTCCCCACCCCGCTAGCGTAGCACGGCCCGCTCCGTTCCTCTCGTGGGGGAGATCGCCCCCGCCCCCACCCTTTTGGGGAAATTCCCTGTTGGCCCTCGCCTCACGAGGGAATTACCACTCCTAGTCATTTGTTTCATGCATTTAGGTATAAAAGTACTCATTCTGTTCTGTTTTACTTGACTTTCTAAAATTCGTGCCATAATGTTTGACCACCAATATATTTAAAATTATCTAGATTAGCTATACAAAAATTATATTATTAGATTTATCGTTAAAAATACTTTTATAATATTATAATTTTATTAATATATCTTAGTATAAAATTATAAAAAGTAACGATCAAAGTTACATCTCGAAAACCATGTAAAATAAAAAATGTCAAGTAAAACAGAACGGAGGGAGTATCTATGTTGGCTTTGTTTTTCTAAAACTACTTTGGAAGAAAATGCCATAAATATAGTAATTTATTTGATGTGTAAAAGTAACTATTTTGGATTTGTTTTTCTAAAATTACTTTCGAAGGGAAATCCTATCTCTCATACTACGGTGGACAATGAATGTTGCCCAAGTGAAGTGCGCAGCTAATCGGAGGCATGGCTTTTGTTTTACGAGTAAGTTGATAGCAAGGGCGAAGATAAAGCATCAATTATAGAAATACTAGCTAAATGCCCGTGTGTTACTACGGATTTTAAAATTTGATCATACTATATGTTCTGATAACGGCTGGTAAATTTTTTTAGAACATGCAGGCGGAGGAGGGAGGGGAGGAGGCGAGGGAGAAATCAGGGGGGAGGAGCGCATGGGTTCGTAGGGGTGGGGATGCAGGGCCTTGCAGGCGTGGGAGGGTGGGTGGTCCACACGGACAAAGTATCTTTTTGTCAAGAGAGGTGGTAAGGGTGGGAGAGGCCGTACCAACCACCAACTCCTTCTTTTATAATAGTAAAGACTATATGTTCGATAACGGTGGTAAATTTTTTAGAACATGCAAAGTGAGGAGGAGGGAGGAGGCGAGGGAGAAATCGGGGAGGAGCGCACGGGTTCGTGGGGTGGGGGATGCAGGGCCTTGCAGGCGTGGGAGGGTGGGTGGTCCATCGTCGACAAAGTATCTTTTTTGTCAAGAGAGGTGGTAAGGGTGGGAGAGGCCGTACCAACCACCAACTCCTTCTTTTATAATATAGAAATAATGGTATGGCAATGGGAATATGGTGTGAAATGATGGCCCTGCAACCAGAGATTTGTGAGGGAGACGGGGTGGTGGTGATGAGTAGCGATGATCGAAGAGGAGAAAATAACCAACTGATACAAGCACTCCTGGAGTAATAAATGGTTAGCGTAATTAAATAGACTTTCTTCTTCTTTTTTTACTAGTTACGTACCTGTACGTTGCAATAGAACTCATTAAATATATAGATAATCGTGCTATAGAAGAAAGTTATTTTGATGGGTTGGAAAGTGAAGAATGGTGAGAAGTTAAGAGAATAGAGCGGTTAGAGTTGAGAAAGTGGAGAATGGGTGTTTTGGGGCCACATGCCAGTGCTGTCTTTTATGAGAAGGGGTGGGAGAAGCCGGATCAACCACTAACTTATTCTTTTATAATAGTAAAGAATTTAGGACTTGAACCCTAAAGAGTTTTTATGGATGTTTATATAATATATGTTGTTCGGACTTACTGCTTGCACGGTGACTTGCTTAGTTAATTTTATGCCCCCCCATCTTCACTTAGTTTATTTATTTTTTTGTCTTGTTTGTATTGCTACCACAAAAGATCCTCTCACATCAATCAAACCCACTTGTACATAAAATAGGAAGATAAAAATGTATCTTTTTGCAACAAAAAGTTCTTTACAAATTTATATTTGTGTAGAAAAGAGTTTATAGTAAATAAAGTTGGTTATGACAAAATATAGTTATTACTTAAACAAAACTCTTAGAACATCCTCCTAAATAGATTAAAAAAACCTTTAAGTAAGTTGTGGCTTAGATTCAGCAAGTTACAACTTATTGAATGGCATGAGCCACTTAGTTTTCACACATGTCCTGTTTTATTCACGATTTCACCTCCTCTACTTTATTGGCACTGAACTTAAATACTCTTCTCACCCAAAATGACTACATAATACACTTTTATTGTAGAAAATGAAAAAAATTAATACCCCATTTTATTCTATTATTTTTCTTTACGAAACCCCTTTTATTCTATTAGAGAAGATGAATAGATAGATGTATATGGTGACTCTAAAACAACAAAAACGTTATATGCCAATATGCCTTGAGTATTGTACTCTCGCGTGATAAGAAATTTGGGCGTATCTATCCCCGTGGCAGCGCAATGCCACTTTTGATTTCTCTCGATTAGGTATCGAACCCTCGCCCGGCAGGGGCCTCTCCCCCATGCGCGCATCCAGGTGTCAGCATCTGCTCAATCAGGCCCCCTACGCTGCACTGATTGCATGATAAAACGGTGGTTTTATTTTTCGGAAGAGGCAATAGTGCCATTTTATTTGAGTGTAGCCAAGAGCGAGAGAGGCAGCAGAGAAGAGAGAAAGTAAGGCTGTGAAAGAATCCTATTTTTGAGTAGTTTTGAATTTGAATTTCAAGCTCGCACATTTGGAAAAGTTGTAGATCGGCTTTGGAGCATCCGAAAGAAGCAATTTTCGTCGACATGCGGCATTTTTTTAACTATGTGATTAGCATGTAATTAAAAAATAGTAGTTTGTTAGCATGAAAAGGTGGTGGTTAGCCTCTTGTAAGTAGACAGTGGCCTTAGTTGACATCGAACAAGCATCATTGTTAGTGTCGTTAAATGCGTATTACTCATGCTAATTACATGAATACCATAGTTTATGCGTAGGTTATTTTGATTGCATGGGAACAACATTGTATTTTTGTGCATTTCGAAAAAGTTGTGCATAGTGTAGCAACGGTAAAAGTAGTGCGAAATAGTGTAACTTAATGTTGGATACTCTGTGAAATATTTTAGATTAATTTGGATGAAGTGGTAAACTGTGATAATTGTGTTGGAAATAATAATTTTTTGGAGTGTGGGAAATGTAAGCAATATTGAAATCGCCTACGAAAAGACAAAAGACCCGATTTATTTAAAATAGAAAGCAACCTCCAAAAAATATAAAAATTCAGAGAAATGTTGTTCACTATGTGAGTTAGGTAGGGGCAAAATTCTCTTACATGATGGACCGTATAGGGATGGACCGTATGGGGTGGACCTATCAAATTATGACCGGACCGTGATCCGGGAGTCCGGTCTAAAGAACATGGGCCTCTCAGAGCTCTGGAGGTGTGTCCGTTCCGTGTTTGATCATGCCATTGCAAGGAACAAACTGTGCATTGAAGTGTTGTACGCCTCCGTGGTGAGTGGTGAATGGAAGACCTTACGACAACTTATAAAGGTGACAAGCGATGAGTCATGGGCCAATTACATGGAGTACGTGTGCAACCCTGTTGCTACAATATATGGCAGACCAACGGTGTATGTTCTATTCATGGAGCGGATAGAGTCATCTGGCATGCGTAGTTCCGATGCAGGCGTTGCTGATGTAGTGCCTGGGTTGGTCTCCGGCGCTGTTGTAGATGGGGTTGTTTGTAGAGATGCGGGCAAGACAGTGGGTGATGGAGACTTGAGGAGACGTGCCCAAAAATTTGAGTCCAATGAAGACGTATAGTGATGGTGGGCAACCCATATTGACTACCACGAATACCTGACCCACCAGGTGGAAGAAGTGGAGAGCGAGGAGGAGGAGTACGTGGAAACATCTAGTTTTGAAGACGAGAGAGACAGAGAAGCTGCTGCTGGAGGTGTAGTCGGTGATGTTGTTACCACCAATGACATCGTGGCGGCATTGCTAATTCTGCTACAACCAAAGGAGGCACATTGGGGCATCAATGAAGACACTCTACCTTTAGGGCAGTGCTTCCCTAACAAGAGTGTTGCTCAACAGGCCATTGCCAGATATGCTGTGACCATCAGCCAAACATATCGGGTGTGTAGGTCAAACCCTGACACCTACATAGTGAAGTGTGTAGACGAATTCTGCCCTGGCAATGTTCGTGCACAGTGGTCAAGGGGTAGGGTCACGGGCTTCCGGATCACGGTGCTAATGGATCACACATGCGAGATTGTTGAGCCACTTCGAAGGCACCACAACTTGACGTCCTCGTATGTTGCTAGCCTGATCAGCCACCTGGTCATTGTAGATGTTTTCATTTCACCGAAGCTTCTACAGGCAGATGTTGTCAATATAGTAGGCTTCGAGGTTAGGTACAAGAAGGTATGACGGGCAAAACAAAAGATGACGGATCGTATGTACGCACATACGAAGAGGTCTACGATTTAGTCCCAAGATTACTCCACCAAATAGCAGAATCAAATGTGGGGACATACATAAACAAGGTGCAGCGGCCGTATCCCACAAAGGGGTCAAATTGTTTCATTCTTGATAGAGTGTTTTAAGCCTTCCGTCAAGTGATCGATGGGTCAAGTTTAGTTGTCCCGTGCTGACGATAGACGACACCTTCCTATCTGGGAAGTATAAGGGCACCATCTTGATCGCTGTTGTAGTCGATGTCAATGATCAGTTACTCCTCGTGGTATTTTGTAATCATAGAGAGTGAGAATACGTAGAGCTGGCTATTGTTTCTGGCCAATGTGAAGCAGGCAGAGTGATTGCTTCACCACATCAGGATGGACAAGAAACAGAAAAAAATAATGGGACAAGATGACGAAGCAATGGGGGAGACTCGTGAGCTAGTAAGGTCTATTGCAGTCCACGACGAATAAGCAAGGGCTGCTACGGCTCGGCACAAACAAGCGGAGCATGAGGGGAGGTCACCTCCCTATAATGATGCCCCTCGTATCAGCAACCCCGTCCCGAACGTTCCAACTGAGCATTCGCCACAATACCCGCCCGAGGAGGAGACGTCGCCCCTTTGTTGGTACAGGGACCCATGCAAGTTCTTTAAGTCTAAACAACAGCTCAGCCTGGGCATGCGTTACTGGGATTGCACGAACTACTATGACTATCCCGACCGTCGTTGGGACACAAGCAAACCGAGTGTATACGTTAGGAGACGAAAAGCTCATCTCGAGGCGTGAACGCATAGTGAGCGTGAGGCTCGGGAGAGGGAGTGCGAGAAAAAGAGGGAAATAGCGGCTAAGGCCAAAGAGGCCACCGAGGAGTTCAACGCTAAGCTCGCAGAGAAGGGAAAATGGCCCCGGTCTACGCTGTAGGTGGGGTCGTTACGAACTAGTCCCCCAAAGGTCGATTTTATTTCCATTCCAAAAATATGCGTACAAGTACTTCAGTTTGTTGTATCGTGCATGATGTTATTTCTTATGCACGTAACTAAATTATGTGTATCGTGTTATTCATAACCTTATTATAAAGTCTATTTTAATTCGCAACATCAAATCACGTTGCCTTCTCGCCTTAAATTATTCGCGTACGAAGGTATCCAACAACATGACAAAACGAGTTCTGGAAATACAAACGAATTGTCTAAGCATCTTCCATCAACAGGTGGTAGAAATATCAAGCTCTATTTAAGTTGGTTTTGGTGATAATAACAAATAATATTATGAGGTTTTGGTGATAATGACAAATACATTTGTGATACTAACCTTGTTTACTGATTATGATATTACTTAGTCTCATATGAATGAAAATGTGAAATTAAAGAGGTACGCAGTCGAAATTATATTCTTATATATTAGTGCACTTTTTGGATCCAAAATATAGATTGAACTCCACAAATAATCCAAAATAAATATGTGCATATGTCTTCATTACACATACTAGTATGTACACATTTAGGGGGAGTTCACTCTATGTTTTGAGGTTTCATAAGTATTGATACACGTTTCCTTTATTACACAAATTTATGTTCTTTACTTTGAAACACATCCTTTGAGAGTATATATAACTTGTGTAGTTCATATATACTCATTTGCAATCGGGTTGTCATCTAACTTCTCTATTATGTGTTAATGGTTGGATGATGACAATCGGATAAGTAAACTTTGCTTAAAGCTTATCTTAGAGTATACAAGTGTTGTGTACATGTTGTATACTCGTAAATACAATCTTTATCTTATTATGTGTTGAGATTATCATAAATTACCAAAAAAGGAAAGATTGTAGAACCTAGTCCCTTCATTATGTGTTAATGGTGAAGTTCGGTAAGTGATGGCAATTGGTTTGTGGACTAACATTTTCCATGAGTTGGATGAATATGTTAGGTGTCACAAATGATGATGACTTCATGTGTTAAAAATCATATAGTCTAGATGGAAGATGGCTTCATGTGTTGAAGGCCATCAAGAAAAATATACATCATGAGTTGATACATGTCCAAGAGGAGATGATCATATGTTGATCACAAGTCAAGTGGAGATCCATCTTGTGTTGATGGAGTTCAGGAAATGGATGCATCATGTGTCGATACATGTCAATACGATGACCTGGACTTGAAGTGATGATGTGCGTCATCGAGCTTCAAGTGGATGGTCAAGACAAATGTATGACTAGCTAGGGATAAGGATATGTTCCTAGTCTTTTACCAGTCTTGGTGTTTAGTTAGAAGACCAGATTGCTAGTAAGGTTGTCGTATTATTAAGAGGGGTCATGTCTAATACCTTGAGTATCATCATGTGTTGATAGCTCAATCTCACTTACTCTAGCTTTGTTTGCATGATACTTATATTTGCGAATATATTTTGCAAATAGTTGAAGCTTATGTGTTTGAATCCTTGTAACATGGGACTACACATTGCGGATGTGTTTTGCAAGTGTTTGAAGTCTATGTTTCCCACTCCTTGTGGTGTGAGACTTATATTTGCAAATGTGTTTTGCAAATAGTTGAACTCATATACAATCCTTGTAGCATGTGAGTTAGGTTTGCGAATGTGTTTTGCAAACGTGTTAAGTCCATGTACCGATTTCTTATATCATGATTTCAAAAGTGTGCAAATGTGTTTTGCAATCTGTTGGGAGTCATGAATGATCCATGTGTGCACGATACTATGGCTTGTAAATGTATTTTGCAAAATCTATTAAAATATTTGCACCTGTCAGAAAAATCGGAACTACCATTGTGTAGTAGCGGTACTACCATAGGTCGGAAGTACCGGCTGTGTGTAAATGGTACTACCGGACATCGGAAGTACCGGTATGTGTTTCGCGGTACTACCGGATGCGAGTGGTCCGGTCGGCTCTGTGTGAGCGGATCGTCCGGCCGGCGGAAGTACCGCTTCTGTGTGAGCGATACTACCGGGAGGCGGAAGTACCAATGTGTGTTGCGTGGTACTTCCGGACTTCGAAAGTTTTGAATTTTCATATGGTATGTTTTTTCCAGAGAGACACTTGTGTGGTGGTCCTCTCCTCCCCGCGAGAGCGGTAGTTCCGCATGTGTGGAGAATGAATGGCGGAACATCTGATTCTGACTGTAACGGCTAGTTTTTCTGACCATTACGAGGGGAGCAGAAGTACTAGCCGTATAACGGTGGTACTTTCGATTTCCCTAATTTTTCACAGATTTGGATCCAACGGCTAGTTTTCTTATGTGGGGTATAAATACCCCCTTGTGGCTGGTTGAAGGCAGAGTTGCTTAACCCATTTCTATTCCCTTGAGCTAGTGTGAGCCTCTCTTCTTAATTGTGCATGTGTTGTACCTTATGAGCAAGGAGAGCGATCTAGTGTGCATGTGTTGTATTTAGAGTTGGACTTGGTGTCTATTTGAGCTTGTACATTCGTTACATGTGGTGAGAGTCAAGCAAGTAGCTTGACTTTATTACTTTTAGAGTTTGCCGACTCCCAGACGGCGTTGGAGGCGTCATGTATAGTGAGCTTCTAAAAAAAGATTGTGAGAAGTCCCGACGAGTTGTGAATGGTGTGGTACTCGCCATCTCTTGAGTGGAGGAAGAGCAATCTTAGTGGATTAAGGTGTTTCAGCTTAATTTGTGGAGCCGGTCCAATTCGTTTGGGCTAATGTCAACGTGGACCAGGGGAGACCGGCAAGTCTGCGAACACCACGTTAAAAGGATACCATGTCTTGTGGTTTGTTTGCTTGTGTTTAATTTACTTTCAAGCAATTTACATTGATGGAATTAAATTGATTACTTATCATCCTAGTATTGTAAACTCTTGACATAGACTTAGATTGTTGGTGCACTTAGGTAAATCTAGTTGATTTATGCCTTGTTTGTGCTAAAACTAATTTGATTTAAGCTTCCGCATTATATTTTTGGTTTTAGCAAAATAGCTTAAATATAATTAATTTAATTGAAATATTTTTTAGAAACGACTATTCACCCCCTCTAGTCGGCCTCCTCGATCTTACAATGGTGGCATAGCCAAAGGGGTTAGAATTGGAAATAAAGTTTGAGAGGGATTAACTTTAACAATATTTTTTTACAAAATATTCCACACGGTATAGGTCTCATTAAGCGGGAATTCCGCTTCCCCTGCCACGCGCCTGAAATGACTTGATGATACCTCCTCGGCCCCGCTGCCTCATAGATAGGGAAATGCATGAACCAACTTGCACTTTGTTCTTGCACTTTAAAAAAGGATTAAATAATAAAAAAGTAGGTTGTAGTCGTCCTACAAATATCATAATCGTTCGAATTTTTTACCAACATTCAAAGGGAACAAGATTTGCTACATGCATTACACACAAAAATTGCTCTTCACTCACCCATAATTATTTCCATCCTTGCACACTGCAGTCATGCATTCATGGAGAGAAAACGACTTACTGCGATGTGAGCACATTAATGGCATGGATATGTATTACACATACATATATCATGCAAAGCATTGCCAGAAACAAACAACACGAATAGAAACAACACTCGCAGTGCTACACCTTCAATATAACAATGAACACAATAAGAAAATTTCACACAACATTATGTTAATCTTGGTCTCAAGTCTATCAAAACGATGGCGCATCTCGACCATTTCGGTACCCCCATCATAACTGTCTACTGTGGAACAATGCCAGGTCTAGTGCCCATTTCATTCTCCCACATCCAAAATCGGCAACCACCTGAGCCGTCCTGCAAATCAGTAAGAGAAAGGTTTTTGAAAAATCTGCTGAACGATTTGAACCAATCCGAAACAAGGTGACTCACGGAGTGAAATGGTTACTTGTAGTAGTGTCGTCCTGAATTCGTGGTCGTCTGTGAGGTCTTACGTCTCACAACTGTGTTGCACTTCGGATAAATCACTGTGGGTGCCGATGAAGAGACGCTGAGTTAGCTCATCTTCACATCTAGGGGAGGGAGGAGCAAACCAAGATTGACAGAATAGGTAGTGGTTGTGGAATGGCCCCCTCTTGTAGCCTCAAGTGCGAGTTAGCTCATTTTTTGTTTTTCTTATTATTTTTTCTATTTTTTGTATTTTTTCTTAGAAAGTTAACATTCGCTTTGGTGCAATTTCAACTAGAAGTCAGAAGTCAAAGCTCCAAGCCGAAGCCTATTGGAGCGCCGCCTGAATTAGAAACAAACTCTAACCTACTTGTAAGATCTATCTCATCGTTAAGTTAGCCCCCACCGCCTCCACCACACCAGATTATAAACTCATCCGATTCCAATCCAACTATCAAAAAACAAGTAAAAAGTTGAACATAAAGGTCCTATTCTTTTGGTTTTTAGTTTCTACTATTGGCTTCTCGAGAAATTAGAAAGCCAAACATCAAAATGGCACATTCTCTTAAAACAGATTCTTCAAATGTATTCCTAAGCCTAAAAACATATACATTATCTACGTCAACACCTCCACCGTTCACTACCATATTAAAAAACAAAAATAAAAAACCTCAATCCAAAAATATCGATTATAGCAAAAAAAAAAAAAAACCCCTACAAGCCATTAGCAAAAAGTCAAATACTAACGACACAAACGAAACACGCGAAGAACACAAACACCCGCACCAAGGCAAACCCGTGGGACAGCCCACGCGAGACGAGATCCAACCCAAGCCGTCCCTGGGGACGAGGCCGACCAGATCCACCCCCACAGGCGGCGAAGACGGCGGCTGTGAGGATGCTTTCGGACGGTGGCGCCGACGACGAGGATCGGTGGCTCGCCGAGGGCATCGCCGGCGTCCAGCAGAGCGCCTTCTACATGCACCGCGCCCTCGTAAGCCCCCTGGAAACCCTAAATCCACCCCCAGCAGCAGGTTCCTCGGCCTGTGTCCACTCGCTTACCTGCCTCGATCGGCAATTTGGGTGCAGGATTCGAACAACCTCAAGGATGCGCTCAAGTTCTCGGCGCAGATGCTCTCGGAGCTGCGCACCTCGCGGCTCTCCCCGCACAAGTACTACGAGCTATGTGAGTATTTTGGGCACAGGACTCTTCAGTGTGTTGAATTCTGGGAGTGGGTTCAGCTGGGATTTGATGGGATTTACTTATTGACTTGCAGATATGAGGGCGTTTGATGAGCTGCGGAAGCTGGAGATGTTCTTCAGGGAGGAGACCCGGCGGGGCAGCTGCTCTGTTGTCGATCTGTACGAGCTCGTGCAGCATGCTGGCAACGTCTTGCCGAGACTGTAAGGCTCATGCCCCCCTTTTGCACATACACATTTCTTGCTAGTGTGTAAATATATGATGTTAGTTCAGTTTTGCTTGCTTGATAAGGATATTGCCATTTCGTGTCATTGTAGATCATTACAATTGAATACTATCAGTAAAAGATATGCTACGTCCCAATTAACAACCATGGGATTGATTGGTTAACTTGATAGCCCAACTTCTAACTTTTTGCTGTGTCAAATAGACTAGTTTGAATGAAGTGCATATTTTACTGACACAATGGGAGTGAAACTGTGAAAGTGTGAAACAGACTTATTGCTTATCTATCCACACTTGATCTAGTAAAAATTGATACATCACGTCATTCTATTACCAGTGATTTCTCATTGTGTTGTAAGTTGTTACATGTCCAGGTAGGCAAGTGCCCAGTTGTGTTTTTCCAAGGATGCCCAATTCACATGTCGCAGTGTCTTAGAATAGCTCCCACGATTGCAAAATTAACGAGAAATTGGTGACTCATTAAGCCATTTCATACTGTGCAACACCTGATATATGATATCATATGGTCATTCGCTGGAACATCATATCGAATAGAAGTTTCATGGATGGTTAGAAAAAAGGCAAATTGAGGTTACAAACCATACTGACTTGTATGATTGTATCAACTAAAGTGCATGTTTAAATATCATTGGGAAATTACAAAAAAAAAAAAAACCCTCACGAATTTAGGAGTTTCTGAAACCTGCCTGCAAGTTAATCTTTGTCATCAACCCCCATAGAAGATCTCACAGGTGGCCTCCCTAAATTTTGTCCGATATCATCATTTGGAGTTGGGTTGGGAGTGGGACCACTCATTGCTTTAGTTGTTTTCTAACCCAACCGAGGAAACTTTATTTCTTCATCCCACCTCATTTTCTTTACTGGTATTGGTAGACAATGTGGAATGATATGTTGCAACATGATCTCCTCAATGACACTTCTGTCTGTGCATAAGTAAACCTCTGTATGAACTAAATCTAGGTATTGTTTCATCCATGTGGACCTTAAATTAGATCGGACACAGCCTGAAGTTTGTTCAAGCAATATTCCCCTTAATTGCAGTCCAACTTTTAGACAAACATACTGCCTCTTTCAACTTTGAGGCTCAAATTAATTTGAATTTATGATCACGAATATTCCAGTTGCTTAGATTCTGACATGGACTTAGGTTACAAGCCTGCAAAATGCAAAATTGCTTCCACACTGATGTTCAAGCCTTGCATAATAGAACACTAGAACTTGACCCACATAAAACAGTTTCTGAATTTCCCTGCAAATTTTATGTAATTTCAAATTCAGTCTTGAGTTTTGATTCACTGTCATCATAGTTAGGTTAAGTTTGAACATTACTGAACACTTATCTGTATGTTGGCTCTTGGGCTCAGTCATTCATTAATTTATATATAATTGTTTATTACGTTATTTTCTTGAGCACATATATAATTGCTTATTAACTTGTAGCATTGTATAAATAAGATGGTAAATTCATGGCTGACTCTTGTTTTCTTATTCTCTATTTTGCTGTAATCAACTTGTCTAGAATCCTTATATCTGAATATCAGGTCAGCTGTTAATCATGTTCATATGTATACTTATTCTTTTAAACATCTATGAAGTTTATGAAAAAATATTATCTGATTTGATGTTGTTCATGTGCTAGCTATCTCCTCTGCACAGTAGGATCTGTGTACATTAAATCAAAGGAGGCTCCAGCTAAAGATGTTCTTAAAGACCTTGTTGAAATGTGCCGAGGCATTCAACATCCTCTTCGCGGGCTTTTCCTAAGAAGTTACCTCTCTCAGATAAGCCGAGACAAACTGCCTGATATTGGTTCCGAGTATGAAGGGTACTGTGCTTCATGCCATTCTGTTTCTATGCTCAGTTGGTTGTGCTTTCAATAACATTTATCTCAATGGTGATATTTTCTTCAGAAATAAAATACTAATTGTAGGACACTAAGAATTAGCTTATTCTCTTATGCTGTTACACAAGTGTTACTATGATTTCTTGTGGAAAAAATGTACTATGATAGTTGCAATAAGATTACATCACATTGAGTCATTGAGTAACACAAAAATTATTACAACTAGAGATCTAACACTGAAGCAAAAATGAATTAATGTTTCTTCTATTTGTAAATATTATCTTATTTTATAACGATCGCGGTGTAATTTTGACAATCATATAATACATTGTCAATGTTAATGTTGTTAAGGGTATTAGAGATAGAATATAAATTGTATTATTCCTTTCCTTATATGCCTCTCTTTCCTTATCTCATGTGGCATATTCCCCTATAATATCCCTTTGTACTCCCTATATATATTGCCCATTGGGGCTCTTCAATATACACAGAATATTCATAACATGGTATCAGAGCTTAGGTTAAAACCCTAACCTTGATCCACTTCAGCTCCGGCCGCCGCTGTCGCCGTCCCCGGGAGGAATGTGCTCCACTCCCGGAGGCGGCCACCTCCTTCCGCTTCTGCTTCTCGCCGGCGCTCCGATGCCGTCGCCGTTGGTGCCGCGCTGCGTGGCCGCCGCCGACCGATCGGATGCCGCCGACGACGACGACCCACCGCCGGATCCGTCGGATCCGACCGCCCACGCCGAATCCGCCACCGCGCCCGGCCGTTGTCGCCCGTGCCGGCGCCACCAACACCTCCGCCCGCCGGATCCGCCCGCTCGCCGAATCCGGCGTCGCCTCGCCGCCCTTCAGCCGCCGCCGCCCTAGGCCCTTCTTCGCCCAGATCCGACCGTCTCTGGGCCGGATCCGGTCTTCTCCACCGTGCCCCCGCCTGGATCCGTCCGTCTTCGCGCTGGATCCGGCCGCCGCCGCACCACTCGGCCCAACTTAAGAAAAAAAATCAGGGGGACGTCTTTCCCCTTGGTGTCTTTCCTTCTTTTTTAAGCCCTAACTATTGACAGTGACCCTGCTTGATTATGGATCAGTACACATGTAGGAACTCTATATAGTTAGTTTAGCTTATTATAGCTGGGAGTTGGGACATCGACAATGAATTGTCCTGGTAGTGCATGTCACTTCTCATTTATGCAATTCTTTTTTATTTATTAGTTTCCTTATATACCATCTTGTTTTGCAACTTTCATCACGCAGGGATGCTGAAAGCATTAATGATGCAGTTGAATTTGTTCTTCAGAACTTCATAGAAATGAACAAGCTCTGGGTCCGGATGCAGCATCAGGTCTGTTTCAGGCTTTTAACCTGAAGGCACAACTTTCTTTCTTTTCTTTGTTATTGTGCATTTACCATGTTAGGTTGTACTGCATGCATATCATGTCCCGTATATTGCTCAGATAAAGAGCATTTATCACACATGCCATCTCTGGTTAGATGATCCTGAGCTGAAACCAGAAAATTGATTCTGGTCTGCAGGGTCCTATTCGGGAGAAGGAGAGGCGGGGGAAGGAAAGAAATGAACTGCGTGATCTGGTAACTCAATTAACATCTGCATATTCTCCTTGACATATTCTCTGGAGTTATTTATGGCATGGCTTATTTTATTTCTTTTCTAGGTAGGTAAAAACCTTCATGTTCTAAGCCAGATTGAGGGTGTTGACCTTGATATGTACAAACAAACTGTTCTTCCCAGGATATTAGAACAGGTTTGCAGTTAGATTTATTTATGTAAAATGACAATGGTACCTCCATGATTCTAGTGAAAACTGAACCAGAAATATATTGGCAGGTGGTTAATTGTAAGGATGAACTTGCACAGTTCTACTTGATGGACTGCATAATCCAAGTCTTTCCAGACGAATACCATTTACAGACATTGGAAACGTTGTTGAGCGCATTTCCCCAGCTACAGGTTGGCAAGTTTGTGTTTTTTTAGCTTGATTCCCTGCTGGAATTGCCCCACATTTATGCTTTTCTCTGAAGTTCATTGCATATCAGAAGTCATCCAATGTTGATTCATGATTATAATGTGACATCTTTAGTTAATTTTGTCAACCAAAGACTTAACTAGCAAGTCATCCTCATGCCCTTGATCAATTTGTTTTGCTTTGCCTGATGTTTTGTTATCTAGAAAATTAAATAGTGGTTTTCTTCAATCTTCACACTTTACCACTTAAGGCCTTGTTTGGGTGGGCCGGGATCCACATGGATTAGCCGGGAATTTGAACTAAAATCTCAGCCCAGCCACGTGAATGAGACGGGATTTTGGCCCATCCAAACAAGGCCTAAAGAGGAAACTACATATAGATTGCAATGAGGAGATCAATAAAATAAGTCCAGGTGCACTTTTAGTATTCATCTGATGGTAAGCTCAATGTATAGTTAACATGGCAAATTGCATTGTAGAATAAATAAATACAATGAATTGCAGAGTATAAGTAGCTCGCGTGAACAGTACCATATGTTACTGTAGCAGTTGTTTAGGAATATAATCTTATACATATCTTTATATTGGGAATAATTAGATGCATATCTTTATATTAGAAATAATTAGATGTATATCGTCATATTAGGAATAGATAGATGCATATCTTTATATTTAGATAGTATGGATATGATATTATCTTTAGTTGATTGATTGCATTAGATTGTATTAGTTTCCATATTATTAACTTCATCTATATAAAGAGAGGAGGCGCAAACAATTAAACAAGTATTTAATCTCCATCTTCTTCTAAAGTCAAGCCTTAGAGCCTTTTTTACCATGTCAGGGAAGAGCTCTGCCGGTAGCTAGATGAGGGCGAGCGTCTTACACTCGGTTCTCGGACCCGTACCCAATCACTGACCACAACATTTTGTATCAGAGCCACTCACCATGGCTTTTATTGCTGATGAGATCAAGGCCGTGAGGGCCGACTACTCTGTCATCCTTGTGGCACTTGCGGACATCGGGAGGTTCGTATTTGAGTACAAGGCGAAGGAGAAGGCACAACATGTTGCTGCAGTTTCTGAGTCACCATCGCCGTCATCATCATTGGCTCCGCTATCTCCTTCACCAACGACGACTCCTCTCCAAGCTTCCCTGTCCTTGGCTGCACCTTTGGTGCCTTCGCCGAGGAGGAAGGTTGTTGCTGTTCAGTGGTAATCTTTTTCGTACGGCCGGTCGACGCCGTGCCATGGATGATGCGGAGCGTAGCACCTGAGGGGCCAGCCCTGCCGTGTCGTCCTTCCCACCATCATCACGCTCCGTGGCAGTAGGGGCGTCACTGCTGTCCTATGCCAGTGGCCCATGTCGTCGGTGTTTTCCTCGATGCCATGTCATGCTAAGTTGTTTCTTTGGGCTCCATATATCGGAGTGCCGCTGATATGCTCTCAAGCGACCCGACGCCGGTACCGGTCACTCATGTCAATATGGGGATGCGAAGGTCTTCGTCCGTGGCCGCCACCTGAAAGCTTGAGGACGAGTTGCCTCACTGCGAGGGATGAAGTGTTGGAGAGCAGTACTGTAATGGCGTGCAAACAATACCACAGTTACTGTAGTATGCGTGAACAGTACCATCTGTTACTGTAGCGGTTGTTTAGGGATATAATCTTATGCGTATTTTTATATTGGGAATAGTTAGATGCATATCTTTATATTAGGAATAGTTAGATGCATATCTTCATATTAGGAATAGATAGATGCATACCTTTATATTTAGATATTATGGATATGATATTATCTTTAGTTGATTGGTTGCATTAAATTGTGTTAGTTTCCATATTGTTAGGGGTTAACCTTATCTATATAAAGAGAGGAGCCGCACCATTCATAATCATGCAATGAACAATCAAACAAACCTTTAGTCTCACTTTTCTTCTAAAGTCAAGCATCAGAGCCTCTCTACGACATTAGGGAAGAGCCCTACCGATGGCTAGATGAGGGCGAGCGTCCTACCCTCGGTCCTTGGACACGTACCCAACCATCAACCATAGCATTACATGTGATTTCTATTTTATTTTCAATATGGGCGTAAGTCATTTCTAAAGTTCTTTTGCAGCCAAATGTTGATATCAAAACAGTGCTATCTCAACTCATGGACAGATTGTCAAACTATGCAGCTACAAGTCCTGAGGTAAGCATTCCCTAGACCACTTCATCAAAGTATAATTTTTTTATGCCTTTGACATTAATGAATTGTGCAGGTATTGCCAGAGTTCTTGCAAGTTGAAGCTTTTGCAAAGTTCAGCAATGCTATTGGAAAGGTAAACTTTTGTTGCTGCTTATTAGTAATTAATATTCAATCATATATGTCATTCACGTCCTACCATTTTTTCTAATCTTAATTTGTATTTTCATTTGCTGTAGCCATCAACTAGTCTTGAAATAATTTGTTCTAAAATGACAATTTCACTGTTAATATACATATTGTGCCAAATGTGGGGTGGAATGGAACCATAGAATAGCTGCACCTTTTACTTCTTAATTCCTTGTTCAAATTATATAGCTGTTTTCTGCTGTAGTACAGATAAAACTGAAACATCTGAATTATGGTCTTCTGGCAGGTGATAGAAGCCCAAGTTGACATGCCGGTTGTTGGAGCGGTAACTTTATATGTATCACTTCTGACATTTACTCTCCGTGTGCATCCAGATCGGCTTGATTATGTTGACCAAGTGTTGGTAAGTCTTCTTACATAGAAAATGAAATAAGTTTACCACCTCTCTTATTATCTAGCTCATGTTATGTTTAATATTGAACAGGGTGCATGTGTCAAGAAACTTTCAGGCAGGGCAAAACTTGAAGATAGCAGAGCAACAAAGCAAATTGTTGCACTTCTTAGTGCTCCCCTGGAGAAATATAGCAATATTGTCACTGCATTAGAACTTTCAAACTACCCTCGGGTTATGGATTATCTAGATAATGCTACAACCAAAGTGATGGCTCTGGTAATAATTCAAAGCATAATGAAGAACACAACTTGCATATCTACTTCCGATAAGGTAATATTTCAACATTACGCTGTTGGTCTGTCAATTACTAAGGGACTCATCATGTGATTATGTGTTGCTATTTCTTGCAGGTCGAGGCTCTATTTGATTTAATTAAGGGACTTATAAAAGATATGGATGGGGCCCAAGATGATGAGGTAAGATCAAACACTTCATTCTACAAGTTTATTGGACTGGTTTGTTATCTTCTTTCTGCTGCAGTACGTTGTTTGTTATCTTCTTTCTGCTGCAGTCTGTCTTGTGAAGCTAGTCAGTGCACAAAATATTCCAGTTTCTTATCAAGTTTACCCGCACTGTTAACATGTTGTTTTTTGTTGTTTTAGCTTGATGAGGAGGATTTTAAGGAGGAACAAAATTCTGTAGCACGTCTTATGCACATGTTGCACAATGATGACCATGAAGAGATGATGAAGGTATTTTTTTTACAATAGTGTAGTTGATGAGAGCATGCAAACTTATTTCGGTCTCCATTATGTTCTCCCCCTTTCCTAACTTAAGTTCTTGGTGGTGACATACCCACTGTTATGCGTCTGTGTTAAATGCCCATTTTACACATCTATGTAATTAATATCCAGTGCTAGTTATGTGCAAGTGGAGATCTAGTGTCTTGCCCTACTAATAAGTTTGTTAGATAAGCAATGGAACTTAAATGTAATAGGGAATTGAAGTGCTAAATTAGAAACAGAACCTAGGGCATTCTCATACCAGCTTGCGTAGACTGAAGTTTTTTCTTATCATTTTGTTAAATTATTATAGTTAGACCATATCCATTGAGCCTAAAAAAAGGTAATAGACCATAATATGTTAGTATCTTGTTACAAAATGAACAACTAGATCAATTGTCTTTTGCCACTAAATTTACAAACTATTCATCTGTTCATGAATTTATGTTGCTTGGAAGCATTTGTTATTATCAGGGTGCATGTCTTTTGACACTTGTCCAGTTTGAAAATGCTAATAGAAAATACCTGTTGATCTTTCAGATCTTATGTACTGTTCAGAAGCATATACTTCAGGGAGGTCCCAAGCGTCTACCTTTCACTGTGCCATCCTTAGTATTCTCTGCTCTCAAGGTTTGTTGAATTGTTTTACAATTATATTTAAACAGTATCACAAACTAAGGATTTTTCACATTTCATGTTATCCCGATACACAATGTTCCTCAAAAAATATGAATTGCATAGTTGAGCAGGCTGCTTTGTAGTAGGCATGCTAATATTGATTTTATCAGGTTTTTAATCTCTAGAAATGAGTCCTTTCCACTTATGCTTTTAAATTGCTTTTTCTCAAGGCCTTGGTCAGTGGATAGATGGATAGATGGGGATATGGCTAGTGCAAAGCTAATATTGATTTTTATCAGGTTTTTACTCTCTAGACATGAGTCTTTTTCCACTTATGCTTTTAAATTGCCTTTTCTCAAGGCCTTGTTCAGTGGATAGATAGATGGGGATATGCCTAGTGCAAACTCACGTCTAGGTGTAATCATGTAAACTTTGCATGTGAATCGTTAAATGAGGGATGTATGGATAAGATTTGGGGGATCGCCGATCGCATGATGGATAACTTTGTAAATAACCCCTCACATGTTGGAAAGTTATTTATGAGGACTCCCACTTTCTAAACGGCACCCAAATCTGATCCATCCACCCCTGATCCAACGGTCCATGCGAAAGTTTGCATGATTGCGCCTAGAAATGTGCGTGCACTTGATATGTCCCCCAGATGTATAGTATGTCCGCCTTGAATTAAAGAAACAAAAGAAAATCAATGGTGGCGATTCTGACAAACCATTAATGTCTGCATATTTTACCAGGCATTGGGCTAGATATTGGGGAAGGTGCTTTATTTCATTACTAATTATTATCAGTTGAGGGGTCTAATATGTGAATAATGTGTCTTGCCTGCAGTTGGTCAGACGATTACAAGGTCAAGATGGAGATGTCATCGGGGAGGAAGTTCCTGCTACTCCGAAGAAAATATTTCAGATCTTGCATCAGGTTTTTCGTTCTCTTGCATACACGTGCAACTATCAGAATTTCACTCTCACAACAGACATGAAGAGCATAGTTGTTTTAACAATTTGGAACTTGATTGGTACGATAGCCTCTCCAAGATAAATAGGGTCTTTTCTTTTCAGCTTCTAAAAGCTGTTTTTCGGGGGTACAGTAACTAGCTTTCAAATGAAATGTCTTTTCAAGACGAACTCTATAAGTTTATTGTAGTATACACTGTAGCGGCTTCATTTATATCGACCAAAACCGCACACAAGTTTATGTTATTCCATACTCTCTCTCACGAACAGTTCAAAAGTCATTAAACCAAAGCAAAAAAGGCATACATACACACACACACATACATATATACATACATATATAGTATAAATAACATGGGCATCATGGTGTCTGGGTACCAAGCCTCCCTACTTTTAGATTGCTTTTAGATGCGTGCTAGTGTGATTGAGACTTGAGACTTTCTATCCATGATTGATTTAGCATGCCTAATACATTATATACCATTGTACTAGCACGCATCTAAAAGCAATCCAAAGGCAGAAAAGCTTGGTGGCCAGACACCATGGTGCCCCATTTCAGCGTCCTACATACATATACATATATACATATACATACATAATATATATACACACACACACATACATATACGTATACGTATACATAGATATATGTATACGTATACGTATGTATGTACGTATGTAGGTATGTACGTACGTTCGTATGTACGTATGTATGTAGGAAAAATACATTCTACTTCTGGGTGTAGGTACTCCCACGGTCCCACCTATGATATATCACGTAAACGAACTTAACATACTCTTTTATCACCTACTAATTATAGGATACTCCAATGCCAGCCATATGAAAAAATTACAAGGGAACACATGGTTTTTGACATATTTTGCTAATACCTTCATATTCGTACATAAAAGGAGTATATTAAAAAAACTGTACATACCACTTAAATGATCTTATATACTCATATACTACACGGACATACCCTCCATTGCGTTAGATATACTCTTTACTTTGCGAGATACGGTATAGGGAGTAACTACACCGGGTAGAAAAAGCTTTTATATATATATATATATATATATATATATATATATATATATATATATATATATATATATATATATATATATATATATATATATATATATATATATATATATAACGTTAACTTGAAGATGGTAGGCAAATTATGATTAATAATTATTGTAAATCCTATCTTAGATACAGAAATGCTTACTATTTCATGTTAGCCACTCAGCGTTCCACTAGTGCTAAAACTGGTGCTGGCTGGATTTGCTTGCTCGCACTAGTGTTGAGCATCTTATTAAGGCGTCGCCTAAACTGGATGGGCTGTAAGGCGTCGGCGTCGCCTTGCCAGGAGGGTGTATGGCGTCCGCCTCAAACCCATTGCGTCGGTTGGGCGAAGAAAAGCGAGAAAACGGCGAAGGCGGACGCCCCAAACACCCCAAAAAGCAAGTATAAAGAGATGCGAAGACTCACCTGGAACCCTAGACGACGATGCCTGGAACCCTAGGGCCAAATCCACCGGGATAGCCACTAGATTTGTAGGCCTCACCGACGGCAGAGGAGGCGACGACGACTCTTGGGGGAGCACGGGTGGCGGCGGCGGCGGCGGCATTTTTGGGGAGCAGGGGAGGCGGCGGCGGCGTCTCTTGGGAGGGAGAGCAGGGAGGGGAGGAGGTGATAGAAGCGGCGGCGGCGGCGTCTCGTTGGAGGGAGAGCACGGGAGGCGGCGACGAAAGTTGGGGGAGCAGTGTGGGGAGAGAGGAGGCGGCTGTGAGATAAGGAGAGAGGAGGAGAGAGCAGCGGCCGGCGGCTGTGAGATAAGGAGAGAGGAGCGGCTGGCTAGGGTTAAATGGTTTTGATATTTTTACAATTTAGTCTCCAGAGTTTTACGAAATTACAATTAGGTCCTTTGCCCTCTTAGATTTCTTCTGATTTAATCCTCAGAACTCCATTTTCTTCGCCTTATGATGCGTGTAA